>OY759161.1:5045755-5610755 GCA_963662125.1 Diplazon laetatorius
AGGGGGTTTTTATTGTAACGATTCGAGAGGACAAAAGTTTTGTGGAACAGGGAACGTGGAAAAAAGGAATTTTGGGTTGCGAGACAAACGAAGAAGAAGAAGAAGGAATAAAAAATAAAAAGAAAGAAGAAGAAAGAAAGAGAAAGATAAAGAGAACGAGGGTTTCGGGTGTTGTGCGGCCTCGAAGAGAGGGCGAACGGGATTCTTGGGTCGAATACCTGGAGCTTGAGCGCGATCGAGAATAGTTCAAGGCTGCAGCTGCGACACGAGGAAAGTCAATGAAAACCACGACGAAGATGTGAAAACGCGAACGAATGAAAAGTGTCCGACGAACGGGATTGAAACTGATTTTTTCTGAAAATCCTGTTTGAACGAAAATCGAACGAAAAAAAAAAAAAAAAAAACGATTTCGATCTTGATGATCGTGATTTTAATCGGTTTATCACGAAATTTTCACGTATCGACTTTACCTTCCGACGGAACGTACAATTGTCTAGAAAAGAAAACAAAAAATATTTCAACCGATTTAACGAAAAAAGCTATTAAAACGTTTTTTTTTTATTCTTCAAAACAATAAAATTTGTTGACAATCAAAGTTCGAATCTTTGACAAACAACGACAAATCGATCATTCATTTGAATGGAAAATGATTTTTGAATGATGGAAATTGAACGATAAACGAACGAGTTGGGAATTGTCCGAAAAATATCTGAAACGATTGAAATGAAAAATAAGAAATGAAAATGATAAAAAAGTTGATGAAAAAGAAAAGTTTGTGAGGAGTATGATATCGTGGAGAATGGTGAAAGAGAAGGTTTTATCGATTTCGTGACGAGCATATGGCGGCGAGAGAATCCGTCGATCGTTGAACTGCGAGAGGAATATTTTTTTTTTTTTTTTTTTTTTTTTACGATGTCGGATAGACTCGGGACAATATTTTTTTACGATTCTTAACCCACGAATGGGGGGGATACTCGTCGTGGACGACGGGTTTCGTCTACCTGCTGGGGGTTCGGAACCCGGGAGGGGGTTTTCGTTTCTGCCGAACTTTCGTCACAAATTCGTCGTGCGATACTTAAAAAAAAAAAAGTCATGAGACTCCGATTGAATCTCACGAATTTTTTATTTCCCCAACGTGATTGTTACCGAGTTTCAACGAAATAAAAAATAAATTGATACAAAAAGAAGAACCGTAAAAAAGTAAATTAAAAATGGGACAACAAGGATCAAAAGGAAAGCTCGGGTTGCGGACTGATTTTGTTCGCGACTCGAAGATGCGACTCGGCAGCTTTAAACGAGGTAGTCGATCGAAAATTTGTTGTTCAAAAAAAAAAATATATACATAATAAAATAAAATAAAAACTTTCCGGTGCAATAAAAATTGTTGCGACAGATTGATTCTAAAAAAAAAATTCTAAGCATGTTTCAAACCTTTTTTTACAATTGCCGAATTTTTTTGTAACAGCTAAAATGTAATTTTTCATACATTAAAAAAAAAAGTAGTTGGAAAAGAATATATAAAAAACTTATTTATTCACTAAAATTGTGAGGCGAGAGTTAAAAAAAAACGAAAAAAAAAAAATGAAATTCGGGTTACTTTCTCGGTTTTGTGTCGCTTCGGTTGGTGTTCCGGCATCATGTCGTCTCAAGTCTCCATGACGATCATTCGTGCGATTAAATTGTAACACAAAATGAGATGAAAGTCGTCGAGGTTGAGCCTGATATAATTATTTTTTTTTTATTCGTTTAACCGAAAATTTGTTGAAGCAAAATCCGTCCAATTTGTATTCGAATAACAATTGTTTGATAATGAATTAATGTAGTTTTTTTTTGTTTTTTGTTTTTTTTCTCATCGACAGAGAGATCACCAACCGCGACGAGTCAGCCCAGGCGGGTCACGAATGGCCGCAGCGTTGGCAATCGACAGCAACAAATACGGAACAATAATGGGGATGCGAAAAAAAGTTGCACCGACGTGTCGCCTCTCGGTGAGACATATTTTCGTTGTTCAACGAATGGACAAACGCATGACTGGGGTCCGAACGTACCCCACGCTTTTTTTCGATCGTAGAAACCGGTCATGTAAAAAAAAAACGAAAGAAAGCAGACAAGAAGTTCATTTTTTATAAAAGTTCGCCACGGGGTGCTTTTGGACCCCAGTAATTATTTATACGGTTAATAGCCCGAAATTCGAGCGAGCTACTGACCTCTTTTTTTTCATTTAACATTTTTCGAACATTTTCATAGAATACAATTTTTTTTGAATTTCATTTTAATATCAAAATAATTATCGATAAAAAATGTTTCTATCTAGAAAAACGGAAAAAAAATTAATAACGCCATAACCCTTTATATGGTCATTTATTCGTTTATTTCACATTTTTCGGATCACATTTTCGTGGAATAAAAATGTTAAGTTTTATATTTCAATATTGAAACAAATATCGAAATATGTTTATATATATATATAATCTATACAACGCTATTCGAGCAACTCTTTATTATATTTATCCCTTCGTTTGTTTATTTATTTATTTTTTTCTTTTGGTATTTATTGATTTTTGAAGCCGAGAGAGATTATATAGACCGTGTGGGTCGGTTAACTCTTTTCGGTCGAAATTGGGGATATTCCCGGCGTGGAATTACGGTGTTCACGGGGAAAATACAAGGGAAAAGGGTCAGAGGGGGGGGGGGTTGGTTTTCACGGACGATGCTGGTACCACGGGAAAATTCGGGAAAAAACGCGAGTCCAACTATCGACGAGTTATAAATGTTACAACGAAGACGGCGGCCCGTGTGAGGATTCGCTCGTAGGAGTATATGAAAATATAAATACACATATATATATATATATACGTTGTAATACGTGAGAAAGTATCGTGCCGGTTAACGATTCACATAAATGTTCGACGTTTGAAACTCGCGTGCATGAACTACGGCAAGATGCATTATATTTGCGTATTGTATTCGCGTTGTACCGTTCTCGCTTGTTCACACGTGTTGCACCGTTCGCCCACGCTCGACCGCCTTGATTGGGCGGGGGGGGGGGGGGTATGTCTTGCGATAAGTCCGACGACGAACGCTCGAGCAAACGCAAAAATTCAATTCAAAAGTTTGAATATAAGAATCAATGATAAAAATTAATTCTTTTTTTTTTTTGTTTAAATAAGTAATTACTGCAAAATTTTTTTGTTCAATTATCATTCGATTGCTTTCATTGCAACTTTGCTCGTAGCAAGTGATTTTTTTTTGCTATTATTTTGGCAGCTGTCAAATAAGGTATTTTTCGTTTACTTCGTTTTCTTTTCTTTTTTTTTCCGAGTATTTTTTTCACACGCTTACGCTGTTAAAAATCATGTTAAAAATCCGTTTGTCACGTGAAATTGTCTCAGCTTTCCGATAAGAGCATTGAAAAAATGTCCAAAATTCGGAGAACGGCCGAAAAACACATTTTTACGTTTCATGAATTTTCGAGACCCGAAATGAAAAACTGATATTTTCATCGTAAAGCTGAGACAATTTTACGTGACAAACAGATTTTTAATATATTTTTTCAACAGCGCGTTAGCGTGTGAAAAAAATTCTTGAAAAAGATGAAAACGAAATAAATAAAAAATATCTCAATTGGCAGCTGCCAAAATAAAAGATAAAAAAATCTGAAAAAATTTGGGAATATGTTTTTCCACATGCAACTTTGAGCTGTGTGAATATCAATCATAAAGATGCCAGATAGCGAAGCCCAAAATTGTCCGATATTTGATGGAATGGCTCATATATATAAATAAATATGTATGTATATATATATATATATTTCAGTATGAAACAACGGTATTAATTATATATATAAGGTAGCGTACTAGGTAGGTTCGTGTACCGTAACACACTGCGTTTCGACTCAACTTGGCAACTTGCGTGCGTTACCTATCACAAAACTCTTGCGCCAAGGGGTCGACCAATACGATGCGCTTCTGGGTACTACGGCGAGGGCACCGCTCCGTGCTTCCGGTTAGGTACTCCAACGTCTTCGAGCTTGGATTTTCTCATCCGACTCTTTTCCGTAGTACTGGCCTATGCGTCTTGCAACAACCGCGATTATTACACTTTGTAATACAATGTAATCGTCGTAGCATTTTTATCGGGTTCACATGTTTTTTTTCCTATTTTTTTTTTTCGTTCGAAACAATCATTCAAAATAAATAAAATATCATTAAAGAAATGATCCATGCAGTGTCGAAAAAAAGTATAAAGTGTTACAAAATTGTAAAACAGTTGCATTTTTCGTCCCGGTCAATTATTATATAATTCCAATCGTGTATCTGAGTTACGTTTTGTTTTTTTTTCTTTTTGATATTTTTTTTTTTGGTTGCGTATCACTTTCGAAGGCGTGAATGTTAAACGGCTCGGCAATTAACACAGACTCGTTAATCATTGTTTCCCAATGAGAACACGTTGAGTCGAGCATCGTTCGATAATTCGCGAGCTCTCGTTTGTCTCCGGGCAATAATAATTCGTCGCGAATCGTGAACGACGACGCGGTGATGACGTCTGAAGCTCGAATGATAATTCAATTTTGATCGTACGAATCCGGGATATCACATGTGCGGCGGGATATCACATGTGCGGAATAATTTATCGAATTAACGTACCGAGAGTCGTTGAACAAGAACACAAACAATCGAATGCAATTTTTATATATTTTTATTTATTTATTTTTATTTTTTTCTTTATTTCGAACCATCTTCATTACATTTTTTAATCTTGTATTTATTTATTATTTTGCGTTTATAAATGACGAATCTTTGCTTCATTTTACCGGAATCATTATAAAAAAAAATTGACATTGAACAAAAATACTCTAATTCAATCTTTATATTCTTTTTTCATCCCCGTTAAAATAAAATAATAAATAATAAGAATAATAATAATCGTAATAATAATAATACGTTCTCATTGAAGGATTTCGTGGACCACTTACAATTCAGACGAAGCAAATTGCAAGTTTCAACTTGCAGCTTATCTCAATCAATCAATCAATCAATCAAATCGAATTTTATTTTCACAATTTTTAGAAAGTTTTTTTTTCTCACAAATTACGATTTTTCCTGTCTCTTCGTTTCTCCAAGTGTCATTTAAAAAAAAATGAATAATTATGATTATGATAATTATTATTGTTATTATACGTTCGAGCGATCAGAGACGTTTATGCGGCGTTTTCGCGTGCGAAATCCCGTTGCAACGTTATCGCTGTCATTGTGGGGGGCTAGCTCTCTCGTCGTCAACGTCGGCTATCGGTTTGCCACTACGGTAAATCCGGAAATGCACGATACAGAGCCGGCAGGTGTACACGGAGGGGCCCAACTCGTCGTTTATCGAATATTTACCGTTAAAAACCCGATGGGGGTCTCTATATCTCTGTCTCTCTTTATCGATTGTTACAGAAAAGAGCCCGACGTCACTGCGAAAATCCTCATCGACGAGAAGAACCGCACCGATCAACGGTCACAATGCAAAAGTACCAGTTAATCCGGCTACAACGACAACAGCTGCTATCAAGGGTACGGCAAGTATAATCCTATTTGACCGTCGATAAAAATTTATTTATCATCGGTTATGTTTGGTTTTCTTCGTTCTGTCGGTCGGTCAGAAATTTTTTTTGTAATATCGTGGATCGTCGAACGCCCCTTTTTTTCACGTCGGTCAATGGGTCGACGTGTCAGGGGTGCAATGAAAGGGCTTAGATCGCTCGGATCTTCAATCGACCCATATAACGTCGTAAAAGTTTTGGAAACTTGGGGCGGGAATTTTTGTACGACTCGGACAATTTTTGCTTACAACGAAATGGAAAATTATGAAAATTTTTGTGTTTGTTTTAAAAATTCGTCGTCACAAGATGTTTTTTTCGAATAGTTTGAGGATTTTGCGAGCTCGTGGAGAAAGCTTCGTTGTGGTGGATATTTTTTTTTACAGACATCTTTGTGGCACTGTTCTTAGAATGTGCTGAAAAAGTTGAGAAATCATGTTTGATTTTATAATGAATGAATTAATGAAAAAATAAATATATAAAATGGATAAAATTGAGACGTCTACAAATTCGAGATTGGTTTTGGCTACAGCTTCTAAATTTTACAGACACTTGGAGCTCTATAATATCTTCGTTGACTACAATTTTCGTCGTGATTCAAATTGCGACTGGAATTTTGGGGCGTTTTTCAATTCACAAAAAAAAAAAAAAAATAAGATCGTTATCACTTCAGCAATTTCGAGATATTCTCCTAAATATTTCTTCGTGAATAGATGTGTCCACAAAGTTGGTTAAAATTGCATTTGGGGCAAATCCATTGAGAATTTGTGATTTTTTGATATTTTGAATTTAAAAAAAAAATCAAATTTATCGATACAACTCCCATCGACTTTGACCGTTTGAATTTTACCTTTACAATATAGTAACATTTTTCACCACTTGATAGGAGGTAAAAATCGATAATCATTCATTAAAAACGAAGATGAAAATTTTCCACGTGTTCACCATTCGCCAAAAACCTTGTTCAGAACTTCGTCTTACAAATTGAACAAACGCGAGTCCTCGCCCCTTTCGAATTCAAATAGACCAATACATTTGGAGCACGACGTCCGAAAATAACTCCATCGACACATTGCGAGAATTCTCGTTCTCCAGATTCTCAGTCTGCCCCAGGCTTATCACCACGAAAATATCATTCACGTCTTTTACCCTTTTTCGCAATTGGAAAATTCATTTCCATTGGGAAAAAAAAAATAAAAATAAAATCAAAGGCAAAAAGGTTTGAGAATTTTTTTCCCAATTGATATTTCGTTGCAAACAAGACGATGAATTGCAGTCATTTACATGTGTAAATATTTCACTCGTTGGCTCGAAACATTTCACCGTTCTCGTTCGACACTCCGACGTGTGAACCGAAGAGAGTTCTTCTTTATTTCGTAATTGGTACATTAGTCTCGGTGATTTACCGAGTGAATGAGGTCCAAAGGGTTTGAAGAGGAAAGAAAAAAAAAAAGAAAAAATAAAGCAGATGTGAGCTATAACGTAATGTACACAAAAATGTCTCGTTCCCCGTCCACAATTACGCTTCCAACTGTTGGCTGACTGGAAACTCACTCTCTATCTGGAAAAAAATGAAATTCAACCATTACTTTTATAAGTTTTTGAAAAAAAAGAAATTTCACAATTAATTTTTCATTCTCATTTTCATTCATTCGTAAATTATTAATTGTGCTCGCTCTGTTGATTATTAAATTAATTGAGTGAGTAAAATTAACAAGAAAAAGTGATATATGCACACTACAATGTAATATAAACACTATAATTGTGCTATCCAGGAACGTCGGTAACGTAGGACTCTCGCGCTCACATCAAGAGTGAAAAATATCCTCAAACATTGTTGCAAAAATAATTCGTCGTAAAAAATGAGCCGTTCTTCGCAGCTTACCAACAACATCGTGATCTTCATAAGGACCACTCTAATATACATATTGCTCGCATAATATATCCACCGCATAATTTATTTTGAAAAAAAAGGAAAAAAAAAAATTCATGAAGTGTAATTCCGTCTGTCGCATTGCTCCTAATTTTTCCCCATCAAGCACCGCCAACGCTTGAGACATTTTGCGACTCAACGAATGATATATCCAACGTGTGTGATCGTGACGTTGACGATGGAAAGTTTTCGCGTACCGATCCCTTCGCTGATGAGAAATGCCGTCCCGTTTTATACCGAGTACATTGCCGAGTAATGGATAACGTTAGAGTGTTAGCAGTGAGAGAAAAACTAGCCGCGCGATAGGAGAAGCTGGGGGGGGGGGAGGGACAGGAAGGCGATGAAGGAGTTGTTAAAAAAAAAATAATCACGAGCCCGGCAAGCCGGTACGTGGCTCGCTTTAAGGATGTATGACACATGTGTCAAAAACATGGATGGGCATTCAATGAAAGTGAAACTGAAATACATTTCTGACTGAATTAATTATCAATAATAGAGCTTATTGAATATTGAGTTTCATTTTGAAATAATAATTCGCCTGGATTATTAAAAATCATCGGACATATGTCAAGATATTAATTATTACACGATAAATGATTATAATTATTCATTTGAAGTAATTTTTTTCATAAATTCTTTATTGAATTAATCATTATTAATAAATACATTTTTTATTGAATTAATCGAGCCCTTCGATATTCAATATGTAATATTGGCGATTGAAAAAAGGTGAAAAAAAAATCTGATACCAGATGTGATAATATTTATTTGGCGATATTTGATGATTATGAATTTTTATGGCATTTAAAAAGCACTCGTAATCGATATTTTTCGGATTGGCGTACTTTTGGATGGGACTGTATGTGTCATACATCCTTAATTCAGTCTAAGCACGAACCTCCGACCAACTATCGAACTCGACCGAAGACTGCGACGTCCAACTTCGATTTTCCATCTCCCTCGCTCTCGGGTGGTCTTCATAATACAAATAATAATAAAGAAAATATATTTCAGTAGTTTTTGTTTTTATTGTTTTTGTTTTAAAAAAAAATATATTTTTACGACTCGTATCATAAAAATAAAAATATCGATGTGTGGAACAGAATATATGATTTGAGGTCGCGCAGGGCTTGTGAGAAGATTTTACGAATTTATCCTTGAAAAAGAAATATGAACCGGACGTGCGTTGTTGAGGGGGACCGAAATTGGTAGTTCCGGCCTCGGAAAAAAATCGCGCGGCGAATGGATCGTGTGGCTCCGAATGCTTGCTGCTCGTGTGATCAATGAAAAGAGGATGAAGAAAGCAAGAAGAAAAGAAAAAGAAACACGAATGATATTTATCGGAGGTTTGTTTTGGTGATAAGAAGTGGGGAAACTCCGCAATTGCAGTTTCTCAATCGAATCACGTTCTCCCAGAGTAATTTACACGTGCCCAAAATCATTTTTTATTCATTCAATTTTTATAGATCAATTCTAAAGCCAAAAACAAAAAAATCCAACTTACTTCAAATGACAAAAAAAAAAAAAAAAAAACACGTTTGAAAATATTTCAAAAATTATTTGTGAACAATAAATCCATAAAATAGAATCCACAGAATAATGTAATTTAAATTGTTCAATTCGAAAGCGAAAAACAAAAAATCCAACTCCCTCCAATCGATAAAAAAAAAAAGTTGAAGAATAATACGATTTAAATTTGTTTCATGCAATCTCGATAGCATTGCTCGTGCTTTATCGAATCTCAACAACTCCAAAAATCTTGTAAACACAAAAAATACTTTTTCGCAAGATTATTCTCCAAAATTCTGAAACTCGACGAAAATCCGAAAAATTGTAAAATCCAGGGGAAAAAAAAACGAAAAACAGTCAACGCCTTCCTCGAGACAAAATTACAAACTACTAACGACGTCTGATAGTTAAAATTCGTGTTAAACAATAATGATCCATAATACGTGACGTCGAATGTGAATCGAAATTTATTCGACAGACGTGACGGGAAAAAAAAATTGTTTATTGAAACATTGTGAAACGTTAAGTATTCGGAGGGTCGAGTTTTCCGCTTAGCGCCGGGATTAGGTTTTATGGGGGCTCGGAGGACCCGACGAAGGGTCCTACGGTCATCGGTCGGGGCGGGTTCGATGGGATCTCAGCCAACGACGTTCACGGACCATCAGGACAAACCACATTGAAAAACCTGAATCTAACGCGCGATACGTCACAATCCCATAGAAAGCAGGTATATAGTACCGACATTAAAAATCCTCTCGTTACCTCGCGACAGTCAATGGAAACATGTGCGAATTTTGAGGGAGGGGGAAGTCCAGTCCGGGGACTTCTTGTTCCGTCTATGAGGTGAAATCCATTGCTCGTGCGGTCGTTAAAATCACCGCCGAGTTTTCACTCTCTTTCGACGCTCCAAAGTGCAAACATCTCTCCGAATAAAATAACGCGTTTAAAGTGTTGAAAAAAAAAATAAATAAAAAAATTGCTCGGTCGATAACGAAAAAAAAAAAAAAGGTTTTGTTACGTCTTTTGAGACTCGTGGGATATTTTTGATCTCGAACACGTGCCAGACACGCGTAGAAATTTTTTTTTTTTTAATTTTTTTACTTGAAATTTTTTTTTGAAAAATATATTTTTTTTATTTTTATTATTTTTTTTTTCGTGAGAGAATTCCGCGCATAATTACGACAGTTTGAAAACTTGGCTCGGACGATATAACGCGGGAAGAACATTTTTTTACGCAACAACGAAGCGGGCGCGCGCGCGTGTTTTTCGCGTGTCTTCAGAAGCAAAACGAATAAAACGGTTTTTCGGTTGGTTAAAAATAACTCGCGACACCGGAATATCATTTGTAAACGGAGGTCAGGTTCGCCGTGTGATCTTGGATACGTCGTGCGTCGTCTTCGTCGTCGCGTTCTACGACGTGTCGTAAACATCGGTGATCACTTTTCGATCAGTCAGTTCGTACAAGTGTAACGGAACCCTTTTACTTTTTTTTTGTCCCCTCTCAATCTTACATCTGTGATTGATTCTACTGATCAACAAAAATAAACTATACTAATTATTGTGAATCGACGATATTTTGTCGTTATTGATTTGTGGAAAAGCGGATTGAACATTTTTTGAGTGAATTTTTTTTAATAGTTTTTTTTTTTTCACTCTTACGTAATTCGGTTTTGTGGAATATTTTTGATTGGAAAAAATTGTGAGGATAATTTTTGAGATACGGAGATTTATGAAAGAAATGATGGATTTGGAAGGGAAATGGGAGTGATCGAGTTTGGATTTGAAAGTGCAGAAAAAATCGTGACGAATGAAAGAGGATCGAAAAAATTGAAAAAAAATAGTTTAAAGTGATTGCGAAAAGGTCACAATGACTCTGTTTCGCGCTGTAAAACCGGACGAGACTAATTCCGATGGTGAATCGGATTGTCAAACATTGTCGACCGACAGTTCGACGTGTTCGCCGGATTCCACGAAATTCGAAAAAATTATAAACGACGATTGCGATAATTTTGGGGGTGACAATAGTGATGATTACGACGTGGTGAGCACGTGGAACGACGATTTGATCGCGCTCGTTGATCCGGTTGGATTTATTGCAGATCGCAATGGCAAAGAAAACAATGTCAATTCGAACAACGTGCCGAGAAATTCGGTCAACATGGATATACGTCATCAATCGGTGCAAACGGACAATTATTTCGAAGCGATTCGGGACAAGAGGATCGACGATACCGTACAGGCTCTTTCGATCACCGTTCAATATCTCGCTCATGAGGTAAATATGCATTTTAATCGATCATCAGTCGCATTTCAGTTGAATTTACGATTCAGTCAAACTGGATTAAAATTCACTTACTTGGAATTGCGATTAAAAATGTTTGCAATCGATAAAATTTTTTTTCAAAATTTTTAGCATATTTCAAACCTTTTTTTCTACAAATAATAATGAGTACAAATTTTTATAACAGCCAAAATATAATTTTCGTAACAATTTGATAATTTCGTTACCGAATAGAGAGAGAGAGAAAGAAAAAAAAGAATGATGATTCGATTGAACAATAAAATTTCGTCGCCGAGCACGAAAACATCGGAAGTTCAATTAATTGAGTTGAGGTTTAATAAAATTTGCGTAGACGTGCCGAGGGGGCTCCTCTGGGCCCCTTGGAACTTGGAGTTTTGCCGGATGACGCACATCCGGGCAAACTGTATAATATTCTCAAATTAGACGCAACTACAGGCTCAAAACAGGTTCATTCTGCCGTTTAATCCAGATCAAATACTTTCGCAACATGAATATGTATATTTATTTATTTATTCATTTTATTTTTTATTTTTTTTTTTTTCAAATCTTAGATTATTAATTTTCACATTGATTCCCAGCTTGATGGATTTTCCGCTCCGAAGTTGAGAAAAGATTGCGAGATGATGAAAAACAAGTGGCTGATAGCGCGCACGGAAGTGACGGATTTACGAACGAGTCGGGCGAATCTCGAGGAGAGACTGGTCGAGGAACGTGAAGAACACGAACGAACGTTGCATCGTCTACGCACGGAACGTAAGTGACAATTTACATTTCCACGACGACAATTTTGCAGCAATGTTTGATATATTTCTTTTTTTTTTTTTCATTCCAATGATGTTCCATTTATTTTGTGAATGGAATGATGCACGGTAAAAAAAAAATGGAATTCACAAAATTCAAATGTTCTACAAGACAATCGAATAATTAGAGAATGATGTCTGATTAGACAGGCCAAAAAAAAAATTAAAGACAAGTGACAACCGATTTTTGTAGATTTTTCTTTCACGTGGAACACGAATCTGGCTTCGAAAATAGTCGATTGGCTCTAGTTTTTCGATGAAAACAGGGTCAAAGACGTGAGAAACGTGTTTTTGATCATTTTTGAGGACTTGTAGAAAACTGAAGAAAAGAAAAGAAAAAAGAACTATAAAATCTCGTGGCTTTCTAATTTTCTACAAGTCCTCAAAAATTGTCAAAGAATTTTTTTTGTGGGTCTTTTGCCCTGTTTTTCTCGAAAACTCGATTCATTCAAATTGTAGTTTTCTACAAGTCCTCAAAATGGTTGAAAATACGTTTTTTTTTCGGTCTTTGGCCCTGTTTTTCTCGAAAACTCTAGTCAATCTACAATTTTCGAATCCAGATTCCCATTCCACTCTTGAAAAACCTATAAAAATCGGTTCTCATTCGTCTTTTAAAATCGCTGAAATTTTCATCGACCTAAAATCATTCCACGAAACCCTCGTTAATAATCTCCGAAAAATCTCGTGTTACAGTCGAAGCCAATCACGCCGAACGAGTGGCCCTCCTGGAATCCGCCCTGGACGACGAAAAACGTAACTTCGCGATCCGCCTCGAGGACGCCCTCTCCGAAACAAAAAGAAACCACGAGATCCTCATAAATCGCCTCAAAACCGAGCACGCCAACGAAATCGAGCGTCAATCCATCGAAATCACGAGAAACCAACAGCAGCAACACAACGAAAACCCGACAGACTCAAAATCCCTTCCAAACGACGACGAAAAATCATCGAACAACGACGAAAACATTTATCATCGTGAAAACGACAATCTTCGCGAACAATTGCGTCTCCTGGAAAACGATTTGAACACGTCGAACCAGGATTACAAAATTCTCAAATCCGAAATGAAAGAACTGCGAAACTCGTCGTTGGAAAAAGAAGCTCTACGTCGTCGGGTCCACAGTCTCGAGTCGAAATTGCGCGAAACCGTGAACGACACGCGCAAAGAGCATCGCACGGAAATGGAAAGATTGCGAGAAATTTACGAAACCGATTACGATCGTAAAGACGCGGAAACGGAAGGACGATCACTGGTTCACGATCAAGGAGCGGCTCTTCGTGCCGAAGTAAGATCATTGCGATCGGTTCTCGAGCTTCGCAGTCAAGAAAACGCCGCGTTGCGAACGGAAAACGCGAGTCTGCGACGTCAAGTGGACGAAAAGGAAGCTCTGGAACAGCGAGTAGTGTCGCTGGAAGCACGTTGCGAGGATCTGAAAGCTCAATTGGACGGCAAAGAATCTTACGAACGTCAAATATCACACGAAAACGAAATTCTATTGGGTTCGTTTCACGAAGTTTCCAAACAAAACAAAAGATTGTCACAAAGAAACGAAGAATTGCAATGGAGATTGCGACAAAAGAACGAGGTTGTTAATGTTTTGGCTAATCAATTGGCAACACCGCCGCAAAGATTGTCGAGATCTTTGGGACCGGAATTGATCGACAACGCTTTGGAATCCGGTAATCACGATCAAACGATGAACGACGATGAACAACCGAATTCGAGTTCGATGGTTAAATTTATGGTGCAGAAAGGCGATTCGGTATCGTGGACTTTGGAGATCGACGAATCGTCGGACAGCGTTAATAGCGTGACGCCAACGCCACCGCCTGCAACGGTAACTCGGCAAAATTCTTTGCGCGTGGGTTCGAGAAAGTCGGTGGACATGAGAGCCCGATCGAAAAGCGTATCCATCAGCAATTCGACGCGCGAAGGAATTTGGAATCCGGGGTACAATTCGACCCCGGTTTCCGGAAGGAGACGGCCGAGAAGCGATCCCTCGACCGCGGCGACGGACGTTGTCGTGGCTGCGGCGGCTGCCAACGCCGCGGCCGAACCCAGCGCCGGGCCCAGGCCCCAGGAAGCCGGCGGCGAGGCGATGATCTCCGAGGAAGCATCGGCCACCAGCAGCGAGGACGAATCTTCGACCAGCAGCGATATTCCAAGGCTTGGCATGGATTTCACGTGGAACAAAAATACCGAGTAAAATTTTTTCGATGACATTGAATTTAATATTCGATACGGAATTTGAAGGTTTTTTTTTCCGGGTTTATTCGGGTGAATTTTTTATTGTGACGAGCGATTTGTCGAAAAAAAAAAAAAAAAAAAAATTCTTGAGCTAAATTCGTATCTATTTGTCTCGATCTGTCTGACTTTCCGCAGAGATGAGTTGGGAGATGTCTGACGGAGGCCTTTTCCGTGTACGCGATGGGCGACAGTGCGAACCTAGTGGCGAAATTCGAAAGTTGGAGTTGCCCCTCAGTGCTGATGCTGCTCAGCCAAGCAATCCCGGGCGCTCATCGGATTGCGCTCGCGCGCACGCAGTGGACGTGGATCAGCGCCACGGCCGTGGTGCGGCGAAATTGGAAAGTTGGAGATGCCCCCGTCAGTGCTGATGCTGCTCAACCAAGCAATCTCGGGCGCGTTTCATATTGCGGTCGCGCGCACACCAGTCAGCGTGAATAAACGCCTCGGTGTGGCACAGTTCGGAACATAGCATCACTCCGACGGACGGTCTACAGATCGTAAGCCAACCGGCAAATTACCGACGCAGTCGATCGATATTTGATATAGCTCGCGCGTACGTGAATGCTTGTGGATGACGGCTTCGGTTGGGAGCATTTTTTTGCCGTTCGCGTCTCGTTCGCGACAATCCAGTCGCGCGTTGCGCTTACATTGTAGCTATGTTTACCAGGCTCTCTCGCACCACCGTTATCTTCAATTAGCACCTGCTCACTTGGATTCCGTCTTTCTCATTGCATGAGGTCTACTGCATATTTATATATATATATATATATATATATATATATATTTATTTATTTATTTATATATATATATCTTTGAGGCATGAACCGTTATATCATATCGCGGAGATATGGCAACGATGTGATCTCATGGTTGCCGAATCTCCGCACCATCCGAACAGCTGTCGGCGAGAATCCGCAAAATCGTGTTTCGCTGAGAAATACATACGAGGGAGAGCACGGGTTTATCGGAAATGCTCGGGACAACTCGGCTTTCTACGCCGAGATAGCAGACGTATGTGCGTTGAGACTGGCTCGCGCCGGTAATGAACGTAGCCTTCTGATTGGCCTGCTCTGCGCATGATCGGACCGGAGGCGGGAGATGCGAATGTGAACATATAGACGAATAACCTCAAACGCAGTGTCAGAAAGTTATAAACTCTTTCTGTCACATTCGCATCTCCCGCCTCCGATCCGATCATGCGCAGAGCGGGCCAATCAGAAGGCTACGTTCATTACCGGCGCCAGCCAGTCTCAACGCACATACGTCTGCTATCTCGGCGTAGAAAGCCGAGTTGTCCCGAGCATTTCCGATAAACCCGTGCTCTCCCTCGTATGTATTTCTCAGCGAAACACGATTTTGCGGATTCTCGCCGACAGCTGTTCGGATGGTGCGGAGATTCGGCAACCATGAGATCACATCGTTGCCATATCTCCGCGATATGATATAACGGTTCATGCCTCAAAGATATATATATATATATAAATAAATATATATATATATATATATATATATATATATAAATATGCAGTAGACCTCATGCAATGAGAAAGACGGAATCCAAGTGAGCAGGTGCTAATTGAAGATAACGGTGGTGCGAGAGAGCCTGGTAAACATAGCTACAATGTAAGCGCAACGCGCGACTGGATTGTCGCGAACGAGACGCGAAACGGCAAAAAAATGCTCCCAACCGAAGCCGTCATCCACAAGCATTCACGTACGCGCGAGCTATATCAAATATCGATCGACTGCGTCGGTAATTTGCCGGTTGGCTTAGGATCTGTAGACCGTCCGTCGGAGTGATGCTATGTTCCGAACTGTGCCACACCGAGGCGTTTATTCACGCTGACTGGTGTGCGCGCGACCGCAATATGAAACGCGCCCGAGATTGCTTGGTTGAGCAGCATCAGCACTGACGGGGGCACCTCCAACTTTCCAATTTCGCCGCACCACGGCCGTGGCGCTGATCCACGTCCACTGCGTGCGCGCGAGCGCAATCCGATGAGCGCCCGGGATTGCTTGGCTGAGCAGCATCAGCACTGAGGGGCAACTCCAACTTTCGAATTTCGCCACTAGGTTCGCACTGTCGCCCATCGCGTACACGGAAAAGGCCTCCGTCAGACATCTCCCAACTCATCTCTGCTTTCCGTATCTGTTTCGATACGTATCGCTCTGTCTCTCTTTCTCTCTCGCGTGGCTCCCCCTTCGGACTTTTGTCGGGAACCAGGATTTTTTTTTCCGGTTTCCCGAGGTTCGAGTTTTCGGGGCGCCCGGACTCGCGGCGAAACAGTCTCGAACGCTTGAAACCGTTTCGGGCGATCGTCGTTAATTTGACTGAAAAAAAGAAAACAAAAACAAAAACAAAATAATGATGATTTTAAAAAAAATGGAAATTAAAAAAAAATTGAATATTTTCCGGCGTTATTTTCCCGAGGGAAAAAAAAGTGAATGATCGGTTTTTCATTGATTATTTTGTGGCCGATTTACGTGGGCGGGCCATTCTCTGTTGCTCGAAAAACTGTGAGAAATTCTGGAAAATTTACTTTCGTGTCGAGTCATGGAAAAGAATTTTGAAAAAAAAAACTAAAAAATAATTACGGAACAAATCTATATTCATATTCATATATATATGTATATGTATATGCGTGGGACAAAGACAATGATCTTTTCGGGTCGCACTGACGTTTCGGATTTGAATAACCCGAGCCGTTTGTTGTCCTCGTTCAATTCCAAGTGTTCACGCTCGAGCGATGAAAAAAGAAAAAAAAATAATATTATTATAAATATCGAATTTTCACGACAATTTACCACACAACGATCATTGTGGACATCGGTGTTTGTTTTGTTTGTTTGGTTTTTTCTTTTTGAATTTTTTAATTTTAATTGTCGCCAAGGTATTGAAAAAAAAAAAGGTGGATCTCGATTGTCCGAAAAAATTTCGGCCGACAATCGATTGTGTATTCAACTCTTCTGTTTTTATGCGTTTCTCGATTTATGCTTTCACTCACACGAATGAAAAAAAAAAAAAACGACATCGAGGTTACTTTCGCAAACTCGCTCGAACACATTCTATCCACACACAAACACACACAAACACACATACGTACACAAAATCACACAAATACAAACGCAAACATTTTATGCACATTTTATTAATCTTTTTTCGTTCAAACTTTTTTCTCATTATTATATAATATGTTATCGCGTTGTTTGTTTGTTTATTATTATTTTAATTTTAATCGCATCTGTACATAAATAAAAATTAAACGATATTTCGAACGAAAAAAAAACAAAAAAAAAAAAAATACACACATACACGAACACGTTATTTACGTAAATCGCGTCTGTAAATAGTCGAATAAAAAATGAAAATAACGAGAATATTATCGACGAGGCAGTTTGCACGTTATCATTTTTTTATTTTATGTTGCACTTTGGCGAGATTTCGTCGCTTCGTTATTATTTTTTCTTAAGTGTTTATTATTATTTTTTCAATTTTTAAAAATATATTAATTTTATTGTGATTGATCGAAATTCGTGTTTTTACGGTTTTTCCTTGGCTCCCTTCCTTCCCCAATCTCTTTATTGATCATTTATGGTATTGTGGACGATCAAAATAAAATGTATACACACAGATAACGCCTATTTACACGTACACACACACACACACGAACACGCGATGGATCATCGTACGGTCCAAGCTACGCATGGCGAAGATGTTAAACCGTTTTGATTATGCGCATCGCGTTTTTTTTTTTTTTTTTAATTAATTCACCGAATAATATGATTGTCATTGAAGCGCGATTAATGGTGCGTGCGAGGCCTGTGTTTGTGTGTGTCGATGTGGCTCGCGATTCGAAAAAAAAAAACAACCTAAAACCGCGAATTATAGAAATTAAAAAAAGAAAAAAAATCGCGAATTATAAAACTGGGACTCATTCGCAAGACTTTCGTCGATGTACGATCGGCAAGACCTATTACCCGAAAATTTTTACGATGAAATTAAGTAAAACAAATGGTAACAAAAAATAATGATAAATAAACGAATAAATAATAATTCGAAAAAAAAGAAGAAACAAAAAAAAAAATAAAAGAAACTACAAGGTAAACTAAGCTGCGAAACGGTATTTATCGTAGCCATTACTGCTAGCAACACCATCTCGTGTCCGTGGACACCCTCGAAACGATTAGACGATTATTATTATTATTATTATTATTATTAATAATAGTAAAAAAAGCGGTGAATTGTTGTACGAAATATATAACGAACGGCAAGTAAAAAAACGTGAGAAAAGAGAAACACATAAATGAAAAAAAGAAAAAAAAAAGAAAGAAGAATAAAAAAAAACTGCAACAATAAAAAAAAGTATTAATCGCCGAAAAAGTGTGTACTTCAAATCTGCGTATGTTGAAAAAAGAAAAAAAAAACAATTCAGTGTATTATATACTTAGAAAATAAAGACCATGTTACATGCTGATAAAAAAAAAATAATGATACGAAATATTCGAAATCAATGTGAATAGATTTTTTTTTTTTTCGTCTCGTAATTTATTTGTAATTGTTGATGTAATCTTCGTACATTTTAACGAGGGACGGTGGTGTTCTGGGTGTGACGATGGACAGTGCGGCTTTGAAATGTTCTTTCGTGATGATTTTTGCATCGAGATCTTCCTCGAGAGCCTTCATCGCGGCTTCGTGACAAATCGCTTGAACCTCGGCGCCGGAATAACCTTCGGTCAGGTCGACCAAATCTTGGATGATCACGTCATCGGCGTGTGGCATTTTGTTGAATTTTATTGTAAATATTTCGCTTCTCGTTTGGGCGTCGGGCAAAGGAACGTAAACGATTCTGTCGAGGCGTCCAGGTCGCAACAGAGCCTGGAAGTTTTAAATAAATAAAATAAATAAAATAAATAAAATAAATAAAATAAATAAAATAAATAAAATAAATAAAATAAATAAAATAAATAAAATAAATAAAATAAATAAAATAAATAAAATAAATAAAATAAATAAAATAAATAAAATAAATAAAATAAATAAAATAAATAAAATAAATAAAATAAATAAAATAAATAAAATAAATAAAATAAATAAGGAGTTATCGTACCTTGTCGATACGATCGGGACGATTTGTCGCAGCAACGAGTGTGACATTGCCCAAAGCCGTGACACCGTCGAGTTCGGTCAATAATTGTGCCAAAACACGTTCCTGAACGTTGCTACCGCCGTTACTGCTCGACGACGAGCCTCTCTCGCTTCCAAGAGCGTCGATCTCGTCGATGAAAATGATCGACGGTGCAACTTGACGAGCTTTGCGAAATACTTGTCTCACGGCTCTCTCCGACTCGCCCACCCATTTGGAAAAAAGCTCAGGACCCTGCGAATGTGAAATCGAAGGAATCTCATGAGCCACTTGTTGAGTTAACTGTATATATATTTTTTTATTACTATTTTATTTTTTTCAATTTGTTTTTAGACTAATTTATTTTATTTAATTTTTATTTAATTTTTATTCGATTTCACATTTTCACAAAAAAATTTTTTTTTAAATTCATGTTTATTCGAATTTGGGGACAAAACAAATTTGCTATCTCGCCAAAAACTGAGCGTTTTTATACTATTTCATTTTTTATTTTATTTTTATACGATTTTATATTTTCACAACAAATTTTTGTTTTCGTGTTTATTCGAATTTTGGACCCAAAAAATGTGATATCTCACCGAAAACTCAACGTTACCTTGATATTGAGAAAGTTTAATTTGCTTTCCGTGGCTAGAGCTTTGGCGATCATGGTTTTGGAACAACCGGGCGGGCCAAACATGAGAAGACCACGAGGCGGTGTGATGCCAAGACGTTCGAAAGCTTCCGGATGTCTGAGCGGCCACTCGACCGCTTGTTTCAATTTCAATTTCAAACCCTCTTGTCCACCGATTTCCGTCCATTTGACATCGGGCACCTCGACCACGACTTCCTTCATCGCCGAAGGTTTTGCAATTTTCAGAGCCTCGTTGAAATCACAAAGTTCAATGGCAATGTCATCGGCATCGTTGTTGAATTTCGTCGGTTTGGAATGGGAATGTTCGACGTGATATCTCTTCATGGCTCGGAGAGCAGCGTCCGAACACAATCCGTGCAAATCCGCACCCACGAAACCGTGAGTCGTCGCGGCAATGAAATCAATGTTATCTTCATTCAAAGAATTTTTAACTTTGGACAAAAATTTTTGTAATATTTGTTTTCGCATTTTGGGGGTCGGAGCGGATATTTCCAATTCCTTGTCGAGTCTGCCGGGTCGACGGAGGGAATTTTCGATGGAATCCGGTCGCGAGGTCGTCGCGATAACAGCGATGTTCACATTCGGATCGCGTATGTCGTCCAAAAGCTTCGCGAAACCGGCGTAAACGTTGCGTTTGTCGTTGTCCGCGGTTTTCCGCGAACAAATCACATCGATGTCCTCGATAAAAATAACACTCGGTGATTCCGTTTTGGCTTCTTCGAAAATATTGCGCAATCGCGATTCCGTTTCACCGAAAATTTTGCTCGTCAGTTCGAAACAATTGATCGCAAATATTTTTGCCGAATAATCGGACAACACGGCATTGGCTATCATTGTTTTACCGACTCCCGGTGTGCCGTGCAACAGAATTCCTTTTGCCACGTTGAAACCCGAAATCTTCTTCCATTTTCCCAGAGCGACGTCCAGAAAGTCACGCAGATCGGATATTAGATCTTCGTAACCGCCTATGTCGTCCATCGTCATGTTTGTTTTGTCGTCGGATGGTTTTGTCGAGTTCGAGGTCGCGACGAGTTGCCATTTCGTGCGGTACAGAGCTTTGTAAAAAATTTCTGGCGAGGCGTCGGAGGTATTTTCAGAAATTTTTATATCGTCGAATGCTTCGACGAGATTTTTTTGTCGCGAGCTTGTGGCGATGGGACTGTCGTCGCTGTTTATGCGAACGATCTTGAAACCGAGACTCTTGCCGTAGTAGGGCAACGTTATTCTGTTTCCGATGGAAAATATCATTCGTTCGTAACGATTTTTCATCATAACCTCCAAATCCGTTGTTAGCTTTGGTAGTTGATCCTTTCCCGTGTATTCGATGGAAATTTCTCGAGCGATGTGGGGATCGCATGACAATTTCATAGCTCGTACCAGACCTTCGGCTTTGCTGCTTTCCATTGCTGCGACAAAATGATTAACGCCGACGTTATTTTCAACGCTTTTCTTACGAATTATGTTTGTTCAATGAAATTTGAGATAATTCTTTTTACGTGCCTCTTCTGGTCATAGAAATGCTGGTCAGAGTTTTATCGTCCGTGGGCCATGCTGTTCTAACAATTTTGTCACCTGAGACACTCGCGACGATCACCGGATCGCCGATGGCAATTTCGCACAGTTGCATGGCCGATTGCGCCATAAAGACCATAGTGTCCGTCTCCTGTTCGGATATATTCGGCGGCTGAACTGTCGATGGAAAAATTCTGTACGAACAATGAGCGTTGGACTATTTTCGAGCCTAGTGTAAAAAGCTGTGCGACAATGTCGATACCTTGAGACGCATGGCATTCCAGAGTGCTGTACAATACGCCGTTACGAATATAGCTGTGGTTCCATTTTTCGCGTTCAGGCGGACAATTGCTTTCGTGAACAGACAAATCTTTCAGTGTCAATGTTGATTGACACTTTTCGCAACACGTCCATGGCAGAAGACTTTTTCGCGATTTTGTCATGTTATCTGAAAAATTAAATTTTTCGTTGTGCATTGAAATCATTCGAATTTTTAAGTCCTGGATGAAACAAGAGAGTTGTTTTCATATGAAAACCATACCTTGAGAACCGGTTTCTCGTTCAATAACAACACGTGACAAATACAATCGAATGCTTCAGACTGGAGATGGTTAGGAAGATGCATGCAGCACGTGTTTTTAGTCGATCGCTCCATTGTATGGCGCTTTATCGTAGCGGCCAGTGTGCCAAACTTAACCTTCTCTCTCCCTCCACAGCGAGCGCCGATAGCGCTACCTCTCTCGCACTGCACGATTTAGTCTCTTTCAGTTACTGGTGCGAGGGAGACAGCTGAATCATTAAAACGTATTATTCTCAGTCATAATGAAGCAGGTGGATAAAAGTCGAGAACGGTTGCCTCGTGAATGTTCAGAAGCAGTCAAACGTTCTCGAGTTTCATCGTAAATATCAATCGTGGCCGAGAACAATGGTTTACAGTTTTCCGTTACCGACCGAGCAGTAGCATATTCGAGCGGTTGGGAAGTCCCTAGTAAACACGAATTCGCGGCGCGGCTATGAAATAATAATCATAACGTTTATAACCAAGATAATACGTTTTTAATGAAAAATGTAAAGAGTAAGCATTTTTTCGTTATCCAAAAAAGCTTTAAAAAAACATCAGGAGGCATAAGAATAAAAAAAAAACATATTTTCAATGCTTTTTAATCACTTTTAAATAATACAACGCATATTATGGTTTACAGAGTTTGAGGAACATAATAATTAACAGGTATGTCTTATAAACTCAATGTTCGCTTTTGCGGGCCTTGATTATGCGTTTCTTAAATATAAATATATGTATATATATATATAGATTCTATTTAAACGTATTCAAATATTTCTTCGTTAATAAAAATCCCAGACTCCTGCTGGTGACTATAGCCGCTTGCAAATTAAAGGGGGACGCGTGTTTCATTCGCCAAAAAGAAAATAGCTTACTAGAAATAATTCTATGATACAGGCCAAATACGCCGAAACTTGGAGACAAACGATTCCCCCAGTTGATTTCACACATTTAAATTCCTCCGAAAGCTTTTACTTCGCCGATCGCGCGTTTATCGTGAATTCATGAAAAAAAAAAAAAAAATGGTCAATCGGACAAAACGCGTGACATGAATACGATGTCAGATGAAAAAAATAACAAAAAAAAATTGTAATAACGATGCGGACGTCGAGGCTGCCGTGTCTGCTCGATAACAACTCATCACGGATCGAGGCTATCAAATTTTCATGATTCACTAAATTACAATAAAATTAAATTCAGTCTTTCAAACAACACAATTGATTTTTTCCAAATCATCATCTATACACGAACAGGTCATTCCGCAATTCTCTTTTTTTCCCATCAATCACCGATCTCCGTTTTTTTTTCTTATCGGCCAAAACCGTACATATATATATATATATATATATATTTCGTTTTTTTCTAAAGCTTTACAGCATCGATGATCGCTTAATATTAATATTAGTGAGAAATATCATCCATACATTTTGTACACTTAATTGGCTCTGTTTGGCACCTACGCTTACTAAATCCAAATAATAATAATAATAATAATAATAATAATTACATCAACTAGTGAGTCAATCGTTGAATAATATTTACTAAGAGATAAACTAAAATCACAGAATATCTCGTCTTTTCGCTATCGAGAGTCCGTTAAACATCCGGGAGCCAATTGATTTATCAGATTTTGTCCTGAGAGTTTCGTTTTGCTCGAGCAATCTCGTTATTCTCACAACAATCTGATAATCCATTGCTCACAGATTTAGCCACATCTTTTGCATAGCCCACGGAAAGCTCGAGTCTAATTTTTATTTTTCATTTTTTATTTTTTTATTTTTTTTTTCGGGTTTTGGTATTCCTTGTCTGGCCTCGAGAGCCGATAATCGAATTTTCTTAATTATCAAACGAGCGATTGGCAGCTCCGACTTTTGTTCGCGTATCAATTTTCCATTCGCACGGTTTTCTCACTCGCACAACACACATTCGGCCTTGTCCGTATTCTCAAAAAGCTCCGGATAATGTGGAACAACGGTTAATAGGTCGATAACATCGATAATACTTCTAAATTCTCTCGACTCGGTCTATACAAAACTATTTACAAAAAAAAAACAAAAAAAATCATGGAGCGACAAATGATTAGAAATCTACGGGTAGATTCTAGTGTTTTATTATTTACACGATGATAATCGCCAATCATTTTTCTTCTTCCATGGATGTCAAGAGCGCACAATCAAATCCTCGAATCGATCATTTTTTTTTTTTTTCGTTCTTCTTCGTCGTTCAAAAAAACAATCGCGATTAAATCAAACGAAATGAAAGAAAAAAAATGGTAAATAATGATAATAACAATAATTCCGATTAGCCTCTTCTTATTTATCTTTTATAATGTCATCGGCGTCGTGCTGCACGATTTTTTTTCTCTTTTTTATTTTTTCATCGTCGTGAATCTAACGTCGCGAAACGACGAATTCCAGTCGCCCACAAGCCGAGGATAATATCCGGTTCGAATGGGTGGGGGGTCATCGTGGTAAAGAGAGATTCCGACATCAAACATCCCAGTCGAGCGTGAAATGAAAAATGTGAAAAGAACAAAAAAAAATAATAAAAATAAATAAATGAAAAAGCGGAAAAACAATAAAAAAAGAATGTACGATGATTGTGGAAATTGGGAATACTGTGTCGATGGTTCGATCGCGACCATTTCGACGTTGGAGGATTAAAATTTATTTCGTGTACGCGTGTTGACCATAAATCAAATTTCCAAACGGAAAAAAAAATAATAATAACTGCACCGCGAGATTCTCTATTTGTATACTTTTGATCGAGACATTAAAAAAAAAAAAGTCTGTAGTGCGGCGAGACTTTCGATATTATTTGCGCGACAATGATGATCGACGATTTTACTCGGTTCACGTATACGCGAATCAATTCCGTATTCGTTGAATTTACGAAAATGATGTAAGCGTGAAACTCGTCGAAATTTATCAATTCGCAACGAGATAACGGTAAAATTGATTTTCGCACGATTGCGAATGTCGTTTGGCGATAAATAATTACGTCGTTTGATAATTAAAATAATCTGTGTTACTGTAATTTTCTAATACGCATGATAATTGATTTGAAAGTCTGGTAAGCGTCCGTTGGTGTGTTGGCATACACTTAAAAGGGGTTAAGAAAAAAATCAATACGGAAACGGGATTTGATAACGTCTGATTTTTTTTTTGTTTTTTTGTGAAGTTGTAGATGTCTTCTACTGGTTTATACCCTTAGTCCCTTAGAAGGAGAGAGAGAGAGAGAGAGAGAGAGAGAGAGAGAGAGAGAGAGAGAGAGAGAGGAAGAGAGAAGTTACCCTTAATCCCCAAATTCTTTTTTTGTATAAATCGCCTCAGAAACTACTCTAAAGTGTTCTAAAAATTTCCAAAAAATTCACAAAATCTCATCAACTATCCCAATACAAGAACCAATCGTTATATCGCTGAAGGAATCATTCCCTCAAACAATATAATCATATAAACAAATGAAAATGTGGGAGAAAAAAGTTTTGGGTCCGGTGTGACTTGGAGTCACCTGTGACCCCCTTTGGGGACCAAAAGATAACAATTTTAAGCAAGCTCATTACCAGACGCGATCCAACATACCCAAAAATCGACCATTGACGTTCAAAAGGGGTCGATTTCGGTTTCAAACAAATTATCATCAACTATCAGAAAATTACGAACAAAGATAATTAATTTTCGTTATCAAACAACGCGATTATTTTTGTCCCTGGTTCTGAGACCAAACGAATGACAATTCGCAAAAGTTGATTTCGACAAAGAACGTACGTGCGCAATTGCGCAGCTCGAACGTTCGGCCCGATCATGGACGATAAATTCGCGGAATCCTTTATTCAGGACCCCGAAGCAATTCCTAGGCAAGCTGTCGCTTGGTCTTACTCTCGGTGTAGAATTGGGTGCTGCTTCCGTTACCGGACGCTGCGGACGGATGGAGATGTCGGGTCAGAAGGTAAACGACAGCCTCGTACGTGGCCATCATTATCGCTGTGTTGGGAATTTGTCGGACCAATTGGGTAGCCAAACCGCGATACAAACCACGTGGGCCTTCTTCGGTGTAGACTATGCTCAGGGTTTGCCAGAAGGATCGATATTTCGTACCCTCCTCCCGAAGACGTGTCCTCGCCACCTCTGCAACAAATAATTCATCAAATTATACATTTTTCATTCTACATTTTTTTTGAAATTCCTCTTCCTGTCCTTTTTCGTGGATTATCACCATCGACAATGCAGTTAACCCGCTGAGGTCACACCTCCGAATAATAACGTATCGGTCACGTGGGGTCCGGCGGACCCCACTCACAAAAACCGAACCCATCTGCGTTATTTTCAATGTATCGACCTAAATCTTGCGCCAAACTTCAATTTAACATGTTTTCCAAATAATCTCATAGTCGTTGTCTTCTATTTGATTTTTGAGTAGTCAAAACACGACGAGAAAAAAATATTCACGAAATGCGAATTTTTTTCACAGAAAAAAATCGTGAAAAATTTAATTTTCGCCATGTGGTAAAAAATCTTACGCCGTTTTACTATTGAGATATTATATTTTTGTGAAAACAAATGGAGCTTTTGTGGAGTTTGAAAAAAGTTATGTTTAATTTGAAGTTTGAACTCGGGACTTTTGGCCGATGTCGGAAAAATAAAAGTGGTACGTTTGAATGGACAAAATGATGTTGAAGAATGGTATTTGCGTTGCATAATGGCCACGAAGTTGGCCTGGGGTCCAGTGGACCCCGAGTGACCGCAACGGGTTGACAATAATGTACATATATTATTTTTTATCATCGATCATTGATTCCATCGCGACAATTCAATTTTCAGAATCATTCGTTACGAAATATTGAGTTGCCTGTTTTTTTTTTACCATTAATTTTATAGATAAGTGTATTTTATTTTTTTCAGAAATTTTTTTTTCATTCGTCCAACAGTTCAGGCTGTTTCATAATGTAGAAAGTAACGTCTTGTTTGACACACTGAGGGTGGATTTGTAAAGAATAAGAATGTTGCTCATTGACGAAGATCGCAATTGTCGAAGCTTATGCAGTTGTGAAACCTATTGCGAAACGTGAGAGAGCGCAGTCTCGGTTCGAAGTGGAACAGTTTGGAAGATAGCCAAGTCGATGGCGAACCCCGATGACCCGTGGGCCCCCCCGCGCACTATATCGATGCGTGTCTACGGTTAAAACCGCGTACAGCGATATGGAAATGTCTCAGGTGTGTTATTGAATCCGTCGAAAGGAACATTTCAAAACACCGCTTTTCTTGTAAGCTCACTGTATTGATTTATTTTTTTTTTCACGACTGCATAAGTGCATAAAAAAAAGATCCCTTCCTCAATAATTCAACAGTGGTATTACGTTTTTTTTTAAAGGACCCAGCGATCAGTCGAATAATTTATTTTTCAATTTTTCGCGAAACAAATAAATTAAAGAAATCTGGAAATAAGAAATAAACACAAACAAAATTGTTTACGTAGGAAAATGGGAATTTAATGACTTTGTGGATTCTATTGCAGTTTAGAAATCTACGAAAGATGCATTATCCGGTTATTGAAGTTACGAATAGAAAATAAAAATATTTGATGAATGATAAAAATGTTTAAAAAAAAATAATTAATGTTTCGACGAGTCGAATAAAAAAATAAATATAAAAACAAAAAAAATTCATTTGGCATTCATTCATCGTTAGATGCGAATGTTCAATATGAGGTGTTTGCTCGGACGTTCATGTTTATCTTATCGACTCATCCGAAATTGATGATTGTGGGTCGAAAAAAAATGGTCGACAGTAGATTCATGAAGATAAGATAATAATTAATAACATTGCTGCGTATCACGGTAATCGTAGAGACAACGATCGTGTATTTTGTTCGTCGAAGCTAGCAACGCGACGAGGGAGGTCGAGACCAATATGCGCGCAATATTAAATCAATCGATGAAAGTTCAACCCCGGACACGCGATATTCGTTACGATGTTACGGATGTTCGATACGTAACTACCCTGAAATAAACGTTTTCCTTTTTTTTTTTTGCGAGTTATGTACGGACGGACATTTTAATTGGGCGATCCGTTTGTTGACAATTACGAAGATTCAACAACCGTTGGACGAGTCGACGATTTGTCGCGTAATTGGCATGGCACACGAACGTCGATCGCAAATGCAAAACGACGTTTGTGAAATGTAAAAAAAGGTCACGAACGAAAAAAATTTCAAAAATTCAAAAATTAAAAGGGTAAAATCGATTTTAAATTTGGATCGATCATGTCACGAAAAAAAAATCCAATTTTTCAGGTGACAGCCCCTTTGAACAAATCGCTAGTTTTGCGAACTTGCGGCTCTTTTGAAAATGCATCGATGAATATGATCGACGAGCGCAAAAACTCACCGTGAGGATATGCGATGCACGAAGCGATGGTTTTCGAGAAAGCCCCGGCAGCCATGAATTCCAAAAAATCACGAGAAGTTTTCGAACCATCGTCCACGACGTTTGACGATAATCTGGAACGATGAGTGATGAGCCAAGCCTTAACGGCTTCGTAGATAACAAAATGTACAACCGTCTCACTTATTCCCATGTACGAAGCAACGATGCCTTTGTAGAAACCGAGAAAACCCTGAAAATATAAATAATAAAACGTTCGGAAAATTAGTAACGATGATTCATCGTCGATTGAATTCGTGTACGTTGGAAAAAATAAACTTGCCACAAAAATTTTCCTACACGGTAGCACAATAATGTCTCATTATCGAAACTATCTATTGTACTGTCTCACGTCGTCGTTTACTACAACAAAAATATTCCAGATTCCTAATCTTCATCGAAATTTCGTTGATTCTCTATTTTTTTTTCTTTTTTACTGTCATATTTGTCTTTTTGATTATTACTTTTTTGCCAACTTTATTGGATTTATTTTTTTTTATCCACCAACGAATGGAATTTTACATTTCACTCGAGAAAAAGTTTGAGGGTTCGATCGACGACGATGAAAAATTTATTTTTTGGTTCATGAACATCGACTGCACTTTTGAGTGTCGAAGCACTTTTTACGCAATCCTGGAAAGTGTAATTTTTCAGTTTTATTCACTAACAGCCCTTACAATCAACAATTCAATCACCATCAACAGTTCAATCAACAATTACAATGATTTATTAGACAACAACAAAAACTACATCAAAATAATAAAAAATTAGAAAACATTTAATCTTCAATGAGTCCGAAGTCGAAGGTCAATAAATTGCGTATTTTTCACGGATAAATAAAAAAAAAAGGTTAATACGCAGTTAAAATATATTCGCAGAATAAAAAATGATTGAAGTAAATAAAACTTCGTAAGCGATCCCCCGCGACGGTTTGTAACTCGATAGATTATCACGCGATATCAATTTTACACGCGACAAGCATTCCTGACGATGAGAGATAAAAACCGCGACGCGGTCTTCTCAGATCCAAACTGGGTAAAGCACAATGGGAACACGACGATGACGATTCATTTATCAATAGATAAGACGCAAAAGAGAAAATAATAATAATAACCAATAAAAAAGAATATTTTAAAAACCAAAAAAAAAAAGGTTTAATATTGCTTTCGTTAATGTAAATCGGAAAACCTGTCCTGTCTCCATGATTTATCGTTTCTTCCGTCCGTTCGATGAATCGACTATGCAAAATTAACTCGTCGATCATTCGGAAAACATCTCACGAGTTTCGCTCTTGATAACAACCGTAACGAGTGTCTTTTATGTTTTTCAAAATTTTTTAAATATCAAATTTGTTGGGAATCCATTTGGACAATTAAATTCGAGATGAAATTGAAATATTTATAAATTCACCGATGAATATTTTCGAATATCAAAACGTGTTGCAAGTTGAAAGTTTGCAATTTGCTTTATCTGAAATTGTAGATAGTGAACGAAGATTCTTCTATGAGGAAGCTAGAGATTATGAAGATTTGAAAAAAATGCTTCCTCATCGAAGGAATTTTTTGCACTACCCACGAATTGGGAATCGAGCCAGTTTTTTTTTTTTTTTTTTTTCGTTCGTTTTTTCTTATTTTTGCCACGTCCTCGACCCAATTCAAACGCCAAAGACGGAAAAGCGACATTGCGCGTTTGCCAGACGTAATTTGCACTTCCGTAACACGAATCAACGACGGTTATTGGTCGGCTGTGGGTCTGTCAGCTTGATCGTAAGAAAATCATTGAGCGGTTTTGTGTGTGAGTATTCGTGCGGTGAACTCTTTTACGTGTAACTACAGAGAGAGGAAGAGAGAGAGAGAGAGAGAGAGAGAGAGAGAGAGAAAAAGAGAGACAGACAGACTCAGGGTCAACACCGGCTATTTGATGAATTTCTCGAGCGAGTCTTGCCGCGCTAAAGTTTGCAACGAAAATTATCAACTATTTTCTTCTCAACGCTAACGAGATTTTCACACGACATCGGATGTTGTCACGTGAAATGTTTGATCGTTCGTTTAGAACGTTCTGAATAATGATTAACGAGTGCGAGGTATAGCTAACTCGTTGATGATAATGAGATAAGCCGATGTCGAAATGATATCGATCATCGAACAGATCTGACATCAAGAATTCGAAAATTCGTGATGAGCACAACACGAGTCTTAAACGGGTACCTAGCTCGGCCAGATTACTATCCGGTCCAGGACCTTAAACATAATTCACAAAAAAAAGAAAAAAATTAAAAATCCAATCAGTCGTGGTGAATAAAAAGCCTGAAAAAATCATCTTGTTTTTTTTTTTTTTTTTTTTTTCACTGGAAGATTGCAATCAAAGTTCATTTTTTCGAATGACTTTCGAATGGAAAAGATTGTGGAGATAGGAAATTGATAATGGGGAGCGTTGATCTTTGTGGTAAACAATAACCACGTCGAAGAGAAATTTACGTTTTGGTCGTTCACGTGGTTGCAAAAATTCTTCTTTTTTTTTTTTGGAGGGGGGCAAAGGGAAAAAAGATTCTAATCGGGCAGAGCAATGAAAACTCTTTGATGAGAGTAGCACAGGTTCCTTGGAAACGAGCCAAGCAAGACGAAAAATAAATAAATATATATAAAATTAAAAAAAATAAAATAAAATGGAAACTCTTTATTATCGAAGATTAAAATGTGAATAGTCGCCCCAGTCCCAACTATTATCGAAAGATATGAAAAATAAATCGTATTCCGAATTATTGAAGAGTTCCCGATCTTTTTTTTTCTTTTTTTTTTTTTCTTCAATGCAAAAGAGAAATCTTCATCGTCTCGAGAGCATCTGAATTTCACGAGTGTCGTGAAATGCGCAACGTGAAACTCGTTGGTACGGCTCGTGAAAAACCGTTATGACTGGTAGTTTATTTACCGGTTATGCGAAAAATTAATTAATGATTCCACATCGACAATCCCCACACGAACGGTCACAAAGTGGAGAGACTGGTGTGCAACTAGAAAGCGACAAATGAATATCACACCTGGAAAACCCGTTATACGAAACGTTTATCAGCATGCATAGCCTCGTGCTAAACTCACTGAAAAAAAAATAAGCACACACACACACGCACAGATTTATGCTTCATCGTGATTTGCGATGGCAAAGATTCTTGACGGCATATTCAATCGAAACTACGTGGAGACAAACATCACGATATCTCGGTTAAGGATCTATGACACACTACAGTCCCAACCAAAAATACGCTAATTCGAAAAATCTCGAGCATAGTTGCTAGAAAAATTTATGATCATCGAATATCGCCAAATATATGTATGTTATTGCATCTTGCGTCTTGTTTTTTTTACCTCTTTTCAATCGCTAATATCGAATATTGAATTTCGAAGGTCCCCATCGATGTGCATTTTTTTTGTGGAAATTTATTAACTTTATTTCCCGCAAAGGATTTTTTTTATTTTCGAATTTTTTGAAAAACTTAATTTCCATGCGTTTATCGTTCGTACTTGCAGCAACGTGCCTATTTCCCACAAGATCACGTGTTAAATTTTACACAGCTATAACTTTTGTACGAGTTGGATAATCGTTTTGAAATTATGCACATTTTTTTTTGGAATTATGAAAGCTGCGGTCTGTGAAAATTTCAGAAATTTTCTTTGACTCAAAATAATAGAATTTTATTTATTCACACACACACACACAAACGTAACAAGTACCTTTCAAAAACTCAGTCGAGGATAAATTAAAAAAAAATTGAAGGTAAAAAAAAAAACCAAACAGGAAAAAACAACAAACGAAAAAAAAAAAAAATGAAATAAAATTAAAATAAAATAATAATAAGACGTGAAAAAAATTCGGCCAAGCCTCGGTGCATCCCTCGACTCCAACTCGTCTTACCGATTGCTGATATATCCTCCGGATGCACTCGATGGCACTGGTTCGATTCATGTGATGATCTAGCTGCAGTCTCGTTTTCACGAACCAAATCGGATTCGTGGCTGTGCTTGCGACGAAACCTGCAACATTCAACGTCCCCATAAATCCACATGAAACCCCCGGACAACGTGTTGTTCTATCGTCGCGTTTCAAAACAATTACCCACGCGTTGCAGCAGCTGCACCATATTCCCTCGCCCCGAAGAAACAACGAAAGAAATTAATAAAGAGCGCAGAAAAAAAAAACAGAAAAATAAAACTATTCCTAAGACGCAATATATTCGAGACAAACAAAGCTCAACCGTGAGTAATTGCGCACGATATCAACTTCTCAGCCGAGATATCGCATTGTAATTCGATGCGAAATTCATATGGATAACGTAATACGATTCAATATTTGTTTCGTCAATGTATACATATATATATATATATTGGTTTGCACGTTTTGTTAGACAATATCCGCTGAAACACGTGACGGTTTTCCATCGTACTCGACGTATCGTCATTCATGAAAATTCCACACATTCGGTCGAATAATAATAATAATAATAATAATAATAATAATAATAATAATAATACTTAGTTTGTTGCTTTAGCTGTATTAGTTAATAATTTTTTAACGTGCTTTGGCAATGATCGACTTTGCTATTATTATTATTATTTATCTATGCTTTTAGTAAAAAGTTAACTATAGTTTCTAGTAAATTTGTTATTTTACCATTTTTAGCGACAGAATTAAAAATCTCGAACAATCTTTCAGAGTATTATCTTGTCGTCAAATTATATTATCGAAAAATGTCTGTACAGTCTCCGAAATTCATTTTTATCTGAAGATTTCTAGCTGAAAATTTAGCTGGTTTTTTTTTTTTTAACATTGAAACTGGTGATCTTAAAAAAATTCTAATAGCAATATTGTAGGAAACGAATCGAAGCAATCTATTGTGTATAGGTCTCATCTCCGTCGATGGTCATTTTTTTATTTCGATGCATCGTTACGTCATCACACGCGACATTTCGCGGGACAGCTGAAAATTATCCGTTGAATATCGTGCAACCATGTCGCACATAAGCGTGGGTGAAACTCTGCCCAGCGTGAATTTGTACGAGGACGATCCGGACAATGTGGTGAACATATGCGATTTGGTCGGTGGTAAACGAGCGATGATTTTCGGCGTGGTCGGTGCATTTGTACCCGGATGCACGAGAATTCATCTTCGGGGATTCGTCGAGAGGTTAATTTTCTTTTTATCGATCGATAAACATTTTTCTTGAAAAATGTTTTAATTAAAATTTTGTTATCAATAGATAAAGATGTTTTTGAGTTTTTTTTTTATTGGATTAAAGCGAGGAGAATTGAGGAATAGAAAAATACATATAACGTATTCCATGCCAAATCGACGAGGTTTTGACTTGACCATTTTTTAATTATCTAATATTTTTATAAGTTTTTTTTTTTAAAGAGAAATTTGGAGTCTCATAAGTGATTTCTTTGTTGTTTTTTATTTTTGTTTAATTTCAGATCCGATGAATTAAGGTCGAAAGGTATCGAAGAAATTATTTGCATTTCCGTGAACGATCCTTACGTAATGTCGGCTTGGGGATCGGCAATGGGTGCTTTCGGAAAGGTAGATGATAAAAAAAAAATCGTTCATAATATGCATCGATGATAATTTTTTTTACAATAATTCTTTTGCTCCAAGTCGAAGCTTGTAAATGGCTTTCTTCGACACATCAGAGCTTTTGTTGATACAAGCTTTCGAAGCTTTTAGGATTGCATGCAACAGTCGTTTTCATTTAAAAAATAATTTTTAAAAATAATAATAAAAAAAAAAAAATTCTCGCAACTTCAAATTCGACAAAAATAATCGAACAATCGTTATCATCGAACGAACGAATAGATTCGTCTGCTCGCTGATCCCACGGGTTCGTACACGACCGCGATAAAAATGGAAATTGAAAGATTGGATCTGGGTGGCGTGAGAAGTCGACGTTACACGATGATAACGGACGACGCGGTAGTGAAGGAATTGTACGTCGAGGAACCGAACGTCGAGGATGCTTGTCTGCAGCCTCGTGCGGTCGTGTCTACGTCACGAACGGTCGATTGAAAAAAAAGATCCGAAACTGTGTAACAACTCGACTCGGTTGATCGATGCCACCAAATTTTCATTGAATCGTTCACGTGCTCGTTCGAAAATCAATATGAATATTTGACCGTGACGAGTCAATTTAGTATCCAAGCTTCGACACAGGTCGATCGGTTGGTTTTTAATTATTTTTCCGAGTACTTTCGAAGAGGCTAACAATAATTCAAATAATTTATCCAAAGTTCTTTAGCGAATTGATGAATTGTTCGTGAAGGCTTGTCAAGAAGTGTAGCAAATGAAATTGATGAATATGAAAGAACGAGAAAAAGAAAATAATGTCATGTCTAATTTAGTGTAAAACCATTTCACGTTAAAAAAAAAAAATAAACTCGAATGAAATGTTAAATAACAAACTAACTCTACCAAATTACATAAAATCATAAAAATGATTTACTCAAAAATTTTCTGTATATAGAATATATTGAAAAATGATTTTAAAAAAATCAGGAACGAATTGTTTAACGAGAATCTTTTAACGACGATGATTCGAGGTGATACCCTGAAACTCTTACTCTCGCGATCGATGCACAGAACGTGTGCATGCCTCTCGAACGTGATTAATTGCGTCGCGACATTCGTTTCTCGTTACATCCTAATTAACGTCCGCGGTGATGATGACCAGAGGTGGGAAAATGGTCGAACAACGAGATGAGGATTGAAAATTGGGAAACCACGAAGATCAACAGCATGAAGATCAACGAGAACATAACACATGGCAAAATCGTGATAATGGAATGGGAAAGAAAAAAAATCGATAGTTTGTGAATCAACGAGAGAACGAAGAGACCGCGACGACAAAGATGTTTATTAATAGATCGTGAATGAAAAAAACAAAAAAATGATCGAGGCCGTCGTGTTTATCCTGAACTGTGTGACCCAGTCCATGGACGATATCAAGGTGAGTACCAGTTCGTTTTTCATCGCTGAAACTCAGTTAACGTCCATTTCAATAAAGGCTACGGATCTCACGAAACTAGCCGTAAACGTTTTCCACAGAATCGAATGAAAAAAATTGACGTGACGTCCATAGTTAAAATTGTTTAGAATGTTATTTTATTCTTTGAAGCGGACGTACGATTTTTTCAACCAATTTCTCGGGCGTTATGCCAAAACGTACGAGAAACGAATGATCGGATCGTCAAAAATGTTGGACGTTCGATCGGATTGGCAAATCGTTTTCTAGCCGATGCGCCATTGACTACATGCACAACGGTTTCCATTTTGCATGTTCAAGGTCATCGGTAAGCGGACACGCTAACGAATCGTTACGAGCAATCGAATCATTGTGGACGGTTCGAGATAGTTTCTTTTTTTTTTCTTTCGAAATTTTGCCGTAGCTTTTGATCGAAGTAATTGGCGATGGTTGTGTTTTCATGTTGGAGGTTATAAAATTTTGTCGGAGTCACTCGGTGGAACTGTGATATAGTTTGAGAACGAGTGGAATGAAAGAAAAACATGGGCGTTTTGAAATTTCCGAAAAAAAAATATCGTTTATCACTGTAACGTTTTGAATTTAATGACAATAAATAAACAAAGTAGATGTTTAATAAAAATTTGAGACATTTGATAACATTATGAGACATTCAATCGAAGTTTGAGACATTCGATACAATTTTGACGTTTAATAAAATTTTGAGACATTTAATAAAATTTTGAGACATTTAATATAGTTTTGAGAAATTCGCCCAAACAGTTCTTCACACATACAGTTATGATATTGCATTTGAGTCAAATCCATCCACAGATATTTGATATTGCATTCAAGTCAAAACCATCGATGAGTTCGGTGATCTCATGATATTTTGAATTTTTTTGAAAAATTAACTTCTTCGCTCCAGCTGCCGTTAGCTTCGACCAATCGATCCCAAATTCTCCACAAGTACGGAATATCATTTTACAGTGAGACATACGAGATTTGACAAAGATCAACCAAACGGATCGGATTTTGTGGCAATTCGAAATTTCAAAGTTTCAATATTTGACGATTCAAAAATATTTCACTCGTCATGCGAAATCTCCTGGATGCTTAAAAATCGACAATCAGTGTTATTCCGTATGAAATTTTAAGGAAAACTACTGACGCGTTCAAATTTTCGGAGACTTAAATTTCACCACACCCACTGGATCAATATTAAAATATCAAAACAAGCTGCGAGTTGATAAATTTCAAAAAAATATATATATACACATATATATATATAATCGTGATTGCCGGTGCGGTGTGAGTTAGACGCGTGCCGATCGAGATAAGGCCTAATTAAATCTTCCCGCACACGACTGCCGGGTCTCTCTCTCTCTCTCTCTCTCTCTCGTCGGTCGGCTATTCGAGCGACGATAAGCTCTTCGCGTGAGACGAAGAATTTCGATTGTCGTTTATATTGTTATCATTCGGATTTTATTGCACAATCGTGTATGCTCAGACTTCAGCGTTACAACCCGAACAATCTACCGTGATTGCACAGACGGAATGTGGGTCGATCAGCGGTCGAATCTCAACACCTCTGGAGCTATGTGCGTAAGACGAAAAGAAAAAAAGCAAAAAAAAAAAAAATAAATAAATAAATATAAAAACAAGATATTCATAAAAATATGAAAAGACACATTTTTTTTATATTTTTATCCGTCACGAAAAAAAATATTGAATTATTTAAGATATAAAATTTAAAAATATAAAAATATATAAAAATATAGAAAGACACATTTTTTTTATATTTTTATCCGTCACGAAAAAAATATTGAATTATTATTTTTTTTTTTCCCCAAACAACTTCAATCCTAGAATCCCAATTTGAACTATTGTTATGAAATCTGGCTGAACCAGTCCGCGTACTTTGAATTTCGAGTGGGGTACCCTAATACCCCAGTTATCCGTTCTACGGTTAAAAATCATGAATTTTAATTATTTAAATTTTTTTTTTTTTTTTTTTTTTTTTTCAATTGCTCTTGTAAATTTCGTTGGCGGACAAATATTGTGTGAAATTTATTATTTCGCACATAGTTGTGCGTTTTATTGATTTATTAAAAACCATCTGACATCTGGCCCCCCAAAAACTTATTGCGAAAAATATTCAAATACGAATTTTTGCCGATTAATCGAATTGTCTGTTTCGTCGCAATTTCGTCGTTGAATTGTGAAAGCTCCCCGATTAAAATCCTATGACATGGAAAAATTCGATTTTAGCGCGTCGGATGTAATTACAATGGCCAACCGGCTTGAAAACAGCTCGGAGCTTTTCGACGTGTCTCTATCTCTCTCTCTCTCTCTCTCTCACTCTCTGTCTGTCTTGTCTTCGTCTTGTCTGTATTACGGCCGAAAATAACCTACGTGTTCCCAACCGCGTGAAATCGGATCTCCCCGGTGAATGAGCTTTGTAAGCTCGACGAAAATCGCCACACTGTGTGGGTACTACGTGTGAACCATTTTTTTCATTTGTTTTTTTTTTAAATAAATATTTTTTCGCAGGTGAGTATTGACCCGGAGAGCGATATTCGAGACTGACAATCTTCAATCGTCGACTTTGTCGGTTAAACAAAAGTTTTAAACGGTTTCAATAACATCGACTAAAAATGAAACAGTAATTATAAATAAATAAATAATAAATAATAAATAATAAATAATAAATAATAAATAATAAATAATAAATTCGATTGAATGAAATGAATAATCGATAAAAATGTGATGAAAAAAATAAACCGAGATCTGGATAAAAAAATATAAGTCATTCATCTCTACGTCTAAATCTACTTTTGAACTAGAAATTGTCATCGCCGTCGAAATGCATCTAAACTCTGCGCGCACCTTGTAAATAACAACAAACTTGTTTACCCTGTATATGATGTAACGAACGGTCTATATTTAGATAATGCGCCGCGATCGGACAGTCGAGAGAGCGGCGGCGTCTGCGACAAACGAACGGGATATAGTGACAAATTCGATTCTGCTTGGGCCAGAGACTCGCTTAACGCGAAATTTTACGGGCGTTGACTGTGCCAGCAACATCGGAAGACCCGCGCGAATGTGGGAAGAAGAAAAAAAATCGAAGAAAAAGGAAATGAAAAGAAGAGTTGAAAAAAAAAACAAAAAAAACAGCGTTTTGCCACGGCCGTCGGCCATTCTGCGCGCGCAGCTCGCGGCCTACGTGACTCGACGCGCGTGGCCGGCTTGTAATTCGCCGCGTTTAGTAATTTTTCCACCACCGACAGTCCCATGAAAAAAGAAAAATATTGTCATGGCCCGGAGTATATACATCAGGGTGCTTGGATTCGAATGCACATTTTTTGACAACCCGTTGAGGTCACAACTCCGAACAATAACGTATCGGTCACATGGGGTCCAGCGAACCCCACTCGCAAAAACCGAACCCATCCGCGTTCTTTTCAACGTATCGACCTGAATCTCGCGCCAAACTTCAATTTAACATGTTTTCCAAATAATCTCATAGTCGTTGCCGTCTATTTGATTTTTGAGTAGTCAAAACACGACGAGAAAAAAAAAATTCACGAAATCTGAATTTTTTAAACAGAAAAAAATTCGTGAAAAATTTAATTTTTGTCCATGTGGTAAAAAATCTTACGCCGTTTTACTCTTGAGATATTATATTTTTCGTGAAAACAAACGGAGCTTTTGTGGAGTTTGAAAAAAGTTATATTTGATTTGAAGTTTGAACTCGAGACTTTTGGTCGATGTCGGAAAAATAAAAGTGGTACGTTTGAATGGACAAAATGATGTTGAAGAATGGTATTTGCGTTGCATAATGGCCACGAAGTTGGGAGGAATGTGCGTGTGGATCGAGAGTGCGTTTGCTGCAACAGCGTAAAGTTGCACAATCGGTCGGTAAATAAAAAAAAAACGAACGTTTAACGAAGACATTCGGCTCCCCTGCAGAGACAATTCTCTTTTTCTCTCTCTCTCTTTCTCTCTCTCTCTCGCTCACCACTGATGAACTCCTGAGGTCAGGTGGGTTCAAATTTCCGCTTGTATCCAGTTGGCCTATCGCGCGTTCGCGAACGATAAGCGTATTGCAAGTTGCACATAGAATAATGTATGAGCTTGTTCTGAGTGCGAATGAGTCGACGATAATTGCGGGGAAATTCTTGCCCCAGAGCCTCGACATACGATATACGATATATAGTCCAACGATTTCTGGTTCGAATGATTATCAGGTTATAATTCTAGTTTCCAAGCCTCATCTCTCTCTCTCTTTCTCTGTCTCACTCTCTCTCTCGCTCTTTCTGTCTTATCAAATGTTGGTGGTGGTGGTCTCGAACCGTTGAGACGATTGGACAACCGCACACACGGACACGATGCCCATTGAAGTCGATGAACGAGTCACAATCGAGGGGGTCTCGACCAAGATTGCATTCAACTCATCTACAGGACTGTTCGAAAGAAAACTATTTTAAAAAAATATATTCAACTGCGTATCACGATGAATGACGTTATTCGTATATCTCAAATGTTAACCCTTTCAGTGAAACGTTTTTTTTTCACCCCCTTTAACTGTAACGGGGTGTCGAATCGACCCAAGGTTTTAAAAAAAAATATATGAAAACAGCATCTAAAAAATGTGAAAAAAATTCATACATGGAGCTGAGGGTTTCTACTTTACGAAAGGGTTAATTTCTTTTCATGAATGAATAAATTATTTATTTATTTGATTATTCGATTATTTTTGTTTATTCGATGTTTATTTTGAACGAAACTGTAAATAAAAAATGCGGATGCACGAACTCCGGTCAAGCACTTGAACAAAACGCATACACGCGGGGGTTACACGCTGCCCCCTCGAACGTCAATTAACTCTCCGCATTTGTAAAGCGGTTCTTCTTCGCGTCGAATCGATAAACAAATGACGTGCGAAAACGATCGAACTTCGACATTTCATATCCCAAAGGATATATAAACATAATTCACGATCGTTCGTAATAACGTGTATTTATAAATAATTTTTTTTTTTTGTGATACGGAATAACGCATGCGCGCTCGTCAGCCCGAGTGACCAATGGCAATTTGGTTCATTCGATTTATGGCCCTGATCACGAAAATTTTGTGAAAAAAAAGGGGGGAAAATTAATTTGAGATTTATTTTTCGACCCCATTTTTGAGATTTATTTTTCGACCTATTTTCGAGATTTATTTTTCGACCTATTTTTGAGATTTATTTTTCGACCCATTTCTGAATTAATCCGAAAAAAATTGAATAATTTTGTACACAATAGCAATTTGATTTGTCTACGAATTTTTTTGTCGAATATTTCAATTATTTCGTGGACATCTGAACTCATAGAATGAATAAATTCAATTCTAAATATTTCATTGAGGATAATTTTTTTATCATATTAAAAAAAATGTTTTTTATGATTTTGGGATTTTAATTGCAATAATATCGGAAATTTGTCCAAAATTTCTAATGACAATGACATTCTTAATCTCTACGACAATCATTACCATCCAAGAATATAAATAATCGAATGCGTTTTAATGACAAAAATAATAATAAAAATGACAAAATATTTTTTTTGGTGAAAATGAAAACAAACAAACGAAAAAACCTCCCCAAAGAAAAAAAGAAAAAAGATTAATTGAGGTTGAACTAACCGGCACAAGATGCGGAACAAACGTGAACCATTGGACTGTCCGGTGGTAAAACGGAGTTGAAGAAGGCCTTGCTCTGTGAGTACGTGCAGAAGTAGATGGCCCTCGAGGGCGCGACCCCGACGAGATTGGGTCCGAGACCTTTGAACAGGGCCCGTGGGCCTTCGTTCTCCACTATGTACCTCAGACAATGCACGAGACCGGGTGGCGCGTGGTGGTGATGTGGTCCACCACCGGGGGGAGGTGCAACCCCGCAGTGTGACAGAGCCACCAGTGCGTACCTGATACACATGTTTATTTTCGTTTTTCAGATCTTTAAAATCAGATTTAGGCGGAAGGTTCCGTTTTTAAAAAAACAAAATAAATAAAAAAAAAAAATTTTTTTAAATAAATTAATATTCAATATTGAAAAAAAAAAAAATAATAATATTGAATGCCTCTGGATTTTTTAAAAATAAATTCAATTTATTTTATTTTTTAAATAAAATAAATTGATATTCAATATTGAAAAAAAAAAAATAATAATATTGAATGCCTCTGGATTGTTTTTCTGGTCACGAAAAATATTGAATCCTCAAGGTTCTAATTCGCAGCTTGGACCACCTTAAGGGGGGTGAGTCGCCTAAAAAATTGGATTTTTTTCCCCGACAATGTAGTTTTATGTCGCTTTGTGCGTATTTAAAGAAGGTTGGAATTTCGATGTGCGATTGATATGAAAATTTGTTCGTTCGTGTTCGAATTACCTTGGATATCCACCGGTGCACAAACGTCTCCTCTGTTGGGGGGTGGGAAAACTTTTGCAAGTCACATGACCGGACGTGAGCTCCTTGTTTCCGGCCGGGGGTGGATAAAATTTCGACGACGATGACTGCAATCGCGTTTTAACGACTTCGAGCGGACAGGTGACTATGGCTCCGACCGTGCCGGCTACCCTGTTCGTAAAAAAATCATTCATATTTCTTGAGTTTTCATTCTTCACTATTATTCAATCGTTGGTCTGGAAATGTTTTTATTTATTTATTCATTAATTATATTTATTTATTTATTTATTTATTTATTTATTTATTTATTTATTTATTTATTTATTTATTTATTCATTTTTCACCTGGAGTCTGGAAACTCGGGTCGTTTTCGTCCGTTATTTATATTTTCGTTCGTTATATTTTGCATAAAAAATATAATTTAAAAAAAAAACGTATTTTTCACAATTCTACAATCGAGACTTCAAATTCAAGGCTCTAAGAACCTTCGTGAATTTTTTTTTTCAGTTTTTTTCTCCAGCACTTTAAACAGTTTGGAAAAACATCGTGACCCACGTTTTACAGTCCAAAAGTTTCGAGAAAACGTTTCCAGACTGAGAGTCAGTCGAGATTACTGATTTGTTGAGAAAAAAAAAAAAAGAAATTGGAAATTTTGCAAAAGCTAAACTTATTCCGTTGATTTTTGAATTTTTCAATTGATGATGCTGATTTTATTATCGTGTGAAAAAAATTTACGATCATTTGTGAAGGGGTGAGGGATTCGAACCGTTAGAATTGAGGCGTCATTCCCCACACCCACCCACACACACACACACACACACACACACACACACACACATGTATGTGTATGTATAGATATATATAAATTTACACAACAATAATCGATCGTTCGTTTCATTCATGTCGTCCTCGTTGAATGAGAAAAAAACAAACAAACAACTTTTCTATGCACAAACGTGAAACCGTTGCACACACACACACACACACACACGCACACTATCGTGCGTGCATTGTGACGTAACGTTCGGGCGACCTTGACGAGCATCTTCACTCTCGATGAGAACATCAACAGAGCCACGAGATTGGCAGCTGAAAAATTGATCAACCACCCACAACCCCCACGCAACGACGATACATTTTTCCAGCTGGTTCAACCATTAGACGATAAAAAAAAATAAAAATAATAATAATAAATAAAAATAAAAAAACAATTTTCCAAAAAAAAAAACATTCAACTCAAATATCATTTCGAATTAAGCTTTTCGAATTGAAAAAATAATTCTGCTGCGCAGCACACAATCGCAACAGAGTCATCTGGGTCGCCGACCAAACACAGCAAAACTCGCGATTTTTAATTAACCCCCTCCCCCCGCCCCCGCTCCCATTTCTTACGGCCTCGGCAAAATCAAAAGGAGAAGAAAAAAAGACACAAAAAAAAATTGAAAAAAAAAATAAATTCTCGAGTAATACCAAAATACGAATTAAAAAAAAACATACACACAATAACAATAACAATAATAATAGTCAAAAGTCAATTTCACGACTAGTGACATAATTGAATCGTAAAAATAGAATGTAACAAATCGTCGGCGTAATATTTCGCCGGGCTTGGAGACCTGCGACGCGATTTTCAATCACCGGACTCCGTTCAAGGGAAAGAAAAAAAAATTCATAATAAAAAAGGAAATGGCTGCAATTTATTGGTAAAAATTCGAAAATTTTTACGAACGTCGATGGGTTATTATTTCATGATAGCTCATCGTGAAACGTCGTTTCGAATTGTTTTCATCATCATTATCATCATCATCATCATCATCATCATCACGTGTGCCCAAACGTGCCTCAAAAACAAGATTCTCTGGGATTCTATTTTCGTTGCACTGATGCGCACAAGTTAATCTCGTGCATCTCGTGTAAAAAATAGTATATTTACAAGATTATTGGCGTAGGTCTTGGTTAAGCCGGGAAATCGCGATACGCCGATCTATCGTTTCATGGGGTCTCCGGTTTCACGTTTACGAACGCGTCGAAACACGTTCGAAAAACAAAAACACGCATCAAAGCGTCGATGGATAACGCGAGGGAGGGAGGAGGGAGGGGAGGGGAGGGAGGGGCGATGAAAATCGTAAATGAAAAAAGACAGAAATGCAAAGAGAGAGAGAGAGAGAGAGAGAGACCCACCCTCCGGCAACAAGATGTATGACGGTGTCGCGCTGCGACATTGTCAACGTCGTCGGAACGTCGTGCTAACGTCCCGGCCTCATGCACTTTCGTTTTATCCGAGATGAAAAGAAAAAAAAAAATAAAAAAAAAAAAATTCGCGCACGTACGACAAAAATAAATCCGAAACACACCGACAAACAAACACACAACAACAACAACAATTGTAACGTAAAACTTTTTTCGACAAATTATATAAACGATGAACTCTCGTTGAACTTTGCGATTTGGTTATGTTCGCATTAAACCAGTTTGATTGATTAATCGGCGCAATAAAAAAAAAACACACTGTTTCCGATTGAAACGATTTTTCGGGACACCGGAAAGACACGAGTTTCATGCGGTAGCGCCTCAAAACAACTGAAAACGTTTTTCGACCGGAGCAAATGCGACGTTACAAAATATAACGCTTGTGGCGCTTGGTTTGCTCGGTGGCATGGAGTGGGGGCGGATAAGGAAGGGGGGGGGAAGTTTCGCGGAGACTGCGAACCACGGATGAGTAGAGTGATGCACCTGCGCAAACGGTTTTAAGGCGCCGTGCCAACAACATCGTCCGTCTTTTTCGCATTGGCCACGAGTGCGAGGGAGATAGCGGAATTTTTGCAACGCATTGTTCTCCGTTGTGATTGAGCCGTCGGATCAAACACGAGAACGTTCGACCGAGGAATCTTCAGAGGCGGTCAGACGTTCTCGAGTCTTGCCGCGAAAGGCGATCGTGACGGAGAACAATGGTTTGCAGTTTTGGGTTATCGACCGAGCAGTATCACAGTATCTTTGGAGATGGATAGGGAGTTCGCCAGTGCTATGGGATTATTTTGGTCTCTGGGGCTTCTCCCATTCGTGCGGCTACGCGATACCAAACGGTCTCTGTGAGATGTCGCGGCGATCGTCGAAAAATATATAGTAATAGTACCCCATGAGATTCGGATCGTAGACCTTCTTCTTCCAGCGTGCCACCCGGTATAAAATTAGCCGACACGAATCACACGTGGAGTATTACTATATATTGTCGAGACGTACAGGCCAGGCACGGCAAACGTTAGTATAACTATATATGTATATATATACTACTGGAGGCTACGGGATTTAATAAAAAATGTAATTGCTTCGCTCGCGTAAATAAATAATTAATTTTATTAATAATTGTTGTACTATAGTAAGAGACGGTTGTCATCTTTGTATTTCTCAATGGTTTTTTCCATCGCTCTGAGAAATGTATGAAGGGTGCAATCGTTGTGTTGAACGTATAACGCGTGTGCCAAAAATGGTATCTTTCTCAACGATCGGCCACTCAGACCGCGACTCGTTTGACACAAATTCGAAAGAAGTTGCTCTTCGTCGTCCAATTCGTCCGACATCTCCAAGACTTCTATGGAAAACAGTTCGTGCCTTCGCACGAGCTTCGTCTGAAATTATAACACGGAGATGATATATTGTATGTAGCATAAATAAAATAAAGCTATTTGCACAAATGTCGAACAGTTATTTCCCTAGTTTCTAAAAATCTATGAGACTAGGACTGAGGATTCGGTTTTTATTTTCTTGTGGAGTACGGGAACTTTGAAAATGGAGATGTGGAACGCTGATTGTACGTACCCTCATCAATTCTTCGAGGCAACTCGTGTAAATTTTGTGAATAGCCCGCTTGTCCGGATGACCGATGTACTGTTTGATATCCGCTCGATCGACGAAAGCAAGATCTATGGCTTCCGTCACGTTGCTCGTCGTTAGTATCAAAACGTTCGGATAACGTTTTATCTGATCCAGTTGGGTGAGAAGCGCGTTGACGACGCGAATCGCGTCCGAGGGTTCGGTTCCATTGGCGCAGGATTTACGAGCGTGTGCCAACGACTCCACTTCGTCTATCAATATGCAAATCAACCGATCTGAATTTTCCAAATGTGTCCGAATTTCGTCGAATAATTTCATCACTAGTTTTCCACTCTGAAAAAATAAATAAATAGATAAATAAATAAATAAATAAATAAATAAATAACAGCATGACTAGTCTTAGAATTTAAAAAGATTAACGAATCATTCATAGATTGGCAAAGATGCGATTGATGTAATTTTCATTAACACACCTCTGAAAACCATTTGGAGAATAGACTGTGACTATTTATTTCAATCAATTCAGCAAATTTGTATCTGTGTCCGAGTCGAATGGCAGCTTTTTGAGCGATTGCTCTGCACAGACTGGTCTTTCCTGTACCAGGCGGGCCGTGCAACAATATCACCTTGTTCCAACTTATGATATTGTGATCGACTTTGCTGTCCGAGAACAACGTCGTGGTCTTGACGAAATTCAATAACTGCAACCAATACAACATTCACGCCCAACAAATTATTTCTAATTCGCTTCGAAGTTCCGAAACTGTGTTTGAAAAAAAATTAATTATATTCAAACATAGCTAGATGGAATTATGTTTTTTTTTTTGGAGACATTTGTGGAAAAGGTGCGAAGTAAAATTTGAAAAAGAAATTTACTGAATTTTTTTGGCTAGTTCATAAAAAAAATCTTATCCCGGAGGTCGGGTTTGAACACGTACGTTGTCCTTGATGTTTTCGTTGTAGTGCAAGCTCTCCCACAGGCCGTTGAACTCGGCCGTTGGCAGAATCCAGTGAGTAGCCACGCTGAGTTCCTCGGAGTCGTGTTGCATGGTTTCCATCGCCGCAGCTTCCAAAGACAGTCTGTAAACGAAGAACTCCAATTTTTCCAAGTCCCCAATTTCCAACTGGCGCCACTGGGAATCATTGGAACGTCATTGCAAACTTAGAATTTCTAGTTTATGTTTATTTTTTTTGTTTCGCATTTTATCTCGTACCTCTTCATCGGCGGATGAAATTACGATGGATTCGATGGGCACTTCCGGCTCATCGTCAAAGCTCATGGAAGGTACGAGATTCGTATTGAGAGTTATCTTCGGAAGTTCCAGCAATTTTTCTTTCACCATCACTTCTATCTTCTCTTGAGACAATGTACTGCAAAAAAAAAAAAAATTTCAAGTTTCAGTGTATTTCGGTCCAGCGTCATCCGTCATCCATCACTGATCAATAATCACTAAAAAAACAAGTTGCAAGTTGAAAATTGCAATTTGCTTCCTCTGAATCATTGGTGGTGAAAAAAAGATTCCTTTTTTTTTTTTTGGTTTAAAAAAACAATAATAGCAATAATAATGAAAATCATAAAGATACGAGTGATAACGAAAATAAGTACCTCCACGACTTTTGCATAACTTCGGCACTAAATACGTCTCTCATTGTCAAAATTATTCAAAAGTCTTTTTGTTGTATCGAATATAGTACATCAACTGCCTATTCTACGAATCAAAAAGGATAAAAAAAAAAATAACACTGACAAACACCACGCACGCACGAGGCGGGATTCAAAAATGCGTTGGGTATCGCAATTTTGGTTGGTCCTGAAAAATCAACGGTTGTAATATACCAAAGCCGGATTTTTATGTAGCGACAAACATTCGAACTCCGCTGGTAATGAATAAATGAAAAAAAAATTCTGACGTAATTCCATCAAAATCTCAATCGAATAACCACAATAACGTGAAATTAAATAAAAAGAATAACATTTTGAAACAAATATATGGTTGTTCGATGGTTTATTTACTCGTTGGTGTGTGAATTTCATCGATTAAAAGGGTCGCCAAAGGCTTGAGGTGGGTTTACACGAGACTCGGTCGGTAAGTAGAGAGGTTAAAAAATGTCAATCCCACTGGCGGTTCTCAGTCGTTGTCGCGTATTTCATACAAATTTCGTGTCCGGACGCTTCAACATTTTTACAAACGGTCCAACCGTCGAAAAAGCTAACGATCTGACAACGACGATTTCAACGATGTAAATCAATCGAGTTTAATTTTGTTTAATAAAATTTTTTTATGAAAATCTTAGTTTTAAGGTTATTTCGAAACGATGGACGGTGACGAGCGTCGAGGTGGAAAAAGACGGTCGTTGGAACCAAGCAGAGAAATGGTATTGCATAGAACACATACGATTACGTTTTTTGTTGTTTATAATTAGTGCAAGAGCTATTTTAATCATTCACAAGACCTTGCATTGTGATCGTTATGAATTAAATTTTTTTCGTACGTTTGTTTTGATGTTTGTTGATCGTTCTACACTGCGTTATAATTTTTTTTTTGACAATGGAAATTGTTGGAGAATACAGCAAAGTTTGTTGGTTTTTAGCTTGCCAAATACAAAGCTGGATTGAATGCGATAGCTCAGAATTTGGACGACGGCAGAGTCGGAGATCCGTCGGAGGAAGAATTTTCACATAAAGACACGACGATGCAATCCATGGAACCACAAGGCACCAGCGTGAGTCTTTGAGCTTATCGAATAACGTCTAAAAACCGATAACTTATGTGCGATGAACCCGATTTTCGAATTTGCGCAGATAACGGAGGGAATGTCGTCGCGCGACATGACCCAGAGCAGCATGAGCATGAGCGAGGGCGAGGGAGACGGCGATTTGGAGGGCATGGCCGGCAGGGTGGCCGAACTCGAGGAACTTTTGCAGGGAAAGGAAGCCGTGGTCGAAGCTCTGAGCGCCGAGATCGATCATTTGAGGGCCGAAGCTTCGTCGCCAAATTCGTCGCAAAGTCACAACAGCAGCTTGCAGAACAGAGACGTTTTGCTCATTTATCATACTAAAGTGAGCATTTTTCCACAAAATTCTATCTGAAACGTTGACAACAACCATCTCATTATTATCGTTAATCGTGCGACGACACTGAAAAAAAATAAAAAAAATAAAAACATAATTTCTAATTCATTAATTTTTTTTTGAGATTGTTTTTTAGGGTTCTCGGAACAAGATTTATGACCTTTGCGATGACATTGAGTGGAGTCGATTCAATGAGATAATAATTTAATACAGTTTCCGACAATTCTTCAATGATTGTTTTTTGTTTTTTTTTTGTTTTTTTTTTTTTTCTGTGCTTAGCTTCAAGACTTCGAAAGGGCTGTCAATCAACGTGACAGCTTGATACACGATTTGACAACCTCATTGGAACAGGCATTGGCAGCCAGAGATGCCCTGAAAATTCAGTTGCAATCCATGAGTTCGAACGACTACGTTTCACCCAACATGGGCCAAAATTGTACGTCGGCGCAAGAGCGCATCGCGTCATTGGAGAACGCGCTGGACGAACACAAATCCATGATAAATCAGTTGAACGGCGAACTCGTGAGATCGCACGAACAAGTGAGACGTCTGGAGATGGAAAAAGAGGCGCAAAATGCGGAAATAGACGATTACAAAACTCGCGTGAATCAATTGAACGAGCAAATACGCGTCGGAGCGGTGGAAAATACTTTGAACATCGCCGAAACTTTGGAAATGCAAAAACAGTACGAAGCCAGAGTGGATAAAATAAAAAAAGACATGCAAGTGATTTTGGAAAAATTTACAGCCGAGACAAACTCGAAAAATGTTCTTCACGAGAAAGCTACGAAGGTTCGTGATTGAAAAAATAATCAAACAAGATAAGAAAGATAGGAAAAAATTATAAATAAAAATCAATTAAATATTAATTACAATAATTATTTTAACATTTTTGTCTCCCAATTATTTATTGCGTTTAAAAAAAAAAAAATTGTTTTTCCATTTACAATTTGTAATATTTAAATTTTTCGTCTTCAACAGGAATTGGAAACGAATTATCAACGCGATTTGAAAGAAATGAAAGTAAAATACGAGGATCAGTACCGAGATCTCGTGGATCGTTACAACCGCGAACTTCCGGCACTGGAAAGCAAACACGCCAAGGAACTATCAATTTTCCAATCGCAATTGTCAAATTACAAAAAAACCGTCGAAACATTAAAATTAGAATTGTCAAATCGTTCGGAATCCCAATTGACGATAGTTACCGAAGTGAACGATTTGAAAGAACGTTTGTTGCGCAATCAAAAGGACAAAGACATGTTGAACGAACAGATTAGTTTGCACAAAGTTCAATTGGACGATTTAACGTCCAAATACATAGCTGCGGCGAGCGTTTTGGATTCGAAGGAGAGCATCGAACGTTCGTTGGAAGAAGCTCTGACCAACGTGGCGATGTTGAAATCGGAGAACGAAGCCCTGAAGTTCAAATACGACGACATGAGCGCGCGTTACGCGGCCGCTCAATCGTTGATCGAGAACAATCAGGCTCACGAGAGATCGATGAGCCATCGTATATACGATCTCGAAAAATCTCTGTCGCGTTTGAGCGGCGTGAGCGGAAGCGTAACGAGCGAATTCAACGAAACGACTTATCAAAATTTCGACGACTTTGCCATTCAGGCGCACATGACACGACAAAAATTGGAAGAAAAAGCGAATTTGGAAAAACAATTGATCGAAAAAATTGGCACTTTGGAAAACGAAGTAGCGCGAACCAGTGCGGAATTAAATCGCGCGAATTTGGAAAAAGAATCTTACGAAAAACAATTGAAAGACATGAAAAATATGTGCGACAAATTGCGAACTGACGTGGAAACGCATAAACAATCGAATTCACGTGCTCCACAACTCTTTCAAGGTGCGATTTATTTCGCCACGGACGATGCGAAAAAATCTAATCCGGATAATTCAAATTCGATGGATCGTGGTACGATCGATGTGGATTCTTACGAGAATGAAATTGAACGTTTGAAGAACGTTTTGCTGCAAAAAGAAAATGAAAATTCCGACATGGCGATGAAATTGTCAGAGGTTTTGGATAAATTGAAAGAATCCAAAGCCGAGTGCGATCAGTTGAAGAGCGGTTTGGCTAACGCTTGGGAACAGTGCGCCGAATTTGAGGAAAAATTGAATCAAACATTGGCGATGAACGAAACGAGATTCACGGATTCGTTGGCGTTGTCGAGATTCGATCGAAACAGCGAGGAATCGAAGATGAGTTACAAAACGTCCAACGAAACTTTTGATCCGAGCGTCGAAGAGTCAGTTCGCATGGAAGAAAAATCGGAGGATCGAATAACGACGAACGAGGAGTCTTTGATGGTTCGAATTGAAAATTTGCAAAAAGATAATGAAAATTTGTCGAAAGAAATTGATAGCTTGTCGAAAACTCTGACGAATTACGACGAAATTACGAAAAAATTGGACGATTGTCAGGAGCAACTTGATAATCTGAATTGCGAGAATAAAAGATTTCGTGAAAAAATCGATGAATCGTCGAAACTCGAAGCGACGATTGAAGCGTTGAAAAAAACTGTCGTCGAATTGACGAATGAAAAATCTTCGCTGGCGAGTGAATTGTCGAATCTCGAGGACAAACACAGAGAAGAATTGGCTGCGGTGAAAAATGATTCGACGTCGGAAGTCGAGAAGCTGCGAAACATGTTGATGAGCGTGCGCGAAGGCGACAACCGACTCGACGAGCTCAAAATCGAATTGGACAATCGTCACGCCAAGGAAATGGAAGAATTGCGAACTTACTTCGAGGAAAAATGTTTGCAAATGGAAAAACAATATTCCGAAGAAATTTTCAGTCAACAGTCGAAAAAAATGTCGGACAACGACAGCGAGATCGACGATCTGGGTGACGATCTGTTGTTCGGCGGGGCTGGAGGCGGTGGAGGCGATTGCGCGAACGTTGCTCGTAATTCGGGCGAAAATTCGCGAGTTGAAATTTGTCATGACGATGGGGAATCGAAAAATCGTTGCGATGAAAGTGTGGCCAACGTTGATTCGGCTGCTGTTGCTGTGGTCGATCAGGTAACACATTTTTTTTTTTTTTGTATTCTCATGTATCGTCATTTGTTCCCCCAAATAATGTGGATGAGTTTTCAAAGACTTGATCCTGGTGTCAAAATTATTTTTTATTAATATGAATAATATTTTTCATTATTTTTGCATTTATTGGGGCGCGTTGAAAAATATCAAGGTTTTTCCGATTCTCATGGCGACTTCTACGTTCGAAGTAAATACTATCAGGAGACATCTCTCAAAATTTGAGCCCGATCGGACTGTGTTCAGAGGTTCCGCTTTCGCGAATTCGATTTTGCCTTTGATTAACACGTGAATAATTTTTTTTTTTCAGACGCAATTTTTTTCCCCGGTAAATGTGAAATTTCGGGGATGGACAGTAAGTGCGATACATAGCATCAAGGTCACTTGAAATGAGGATATTTCTTGTTTTACAATAAAATTAAAAGTTAAGGAATTTTCTTTTTTCGGAAGTTTTCAATTATTTTTGTTTCAAAGGAAAGTTGTTCACTTTTTTCTGGAAACGTATAGAACAAAAAATATTCCCTTTTTAAGTGACCTTAAGATTATGTATCACACTTGTTTCGCATCCCCGGAATTTTTCATTTACTAAAAAAAAAAAAAAAAAAAAAAAAGTTATAAATTTTATTTGTTGAATATTGTGAAACACTGTCGATCCAAAATCAGTATTCAAAAAGCTCAACTACATTTTCCCTCAACCTTTAACCACAGAAAATCGTCTTAAAATGTGGCCAAAAAAAAAAAAAGCATGATCCATCGAATGTATCCATGCAATCACGAATAACGTTTTTTCTCCCACCGTAATTTCCCCCCTTATTTCGTTGATCGATTAGTCGTCACGATCCGTGAATCATTTCCTCAATTTGTAACTAACAAAATGTACCGTGTGTGTGTTGTTTACCCGGCATACGCGCGCATGCAGCTTTGTCAAACAGAATGGGATTCGTCCGTCGAGAATGGCGAGTTAACGAAGTTGCGAATTGCCTACAGCAATCAGCTCGAAGAACAGGTAGCCCTTGCCAAGCTCGACATTGTCAACGCTCTTCAGGAACAAATTCAGGTAGAGCTTTTTCCCGACTAACGATCTTGTCTTGTGACTCACGTTGTCCTCACCCAAATTTTACGTCATCCATCGAAAATTCCGTAACGTTTGTAATTCGTTCGCAATTTTACTTCGTCCGTTGTTTTTGACTCAAGAGGATTGAGTCACAAATATCGAATCAATCGTAAATATTATTCAGGCTCTGCTGGCCGTTGAATCGGACATGGAAGACAATTGGCCGTCCGAACTGCTCGAACTTCGCAACAAATTTACCAACAACGCGAAGCGCGAAATGGAACAGCTCAAGAGTCTTCACGCAACGGAATTGAAGCAATTGAGGGACGAAAATGCCCGCAGCGTTTCGCGAATAATCGAACGTCATCGGGAAGAGATGAACAAAATCACATCCGAACGCGTTGCGGTCGAGAAAAATGCGCAGTTGAGCAATTGTGAGAATATCGTTGTTGACGATGCTTTGATTCGTGAGAGGTACATTTTTTCTTCTTCCATACGTAAAGTAAAAAAAAATATGTATGAGGCTTCCTCATCACTTCAGCCAATAAGATAAAAAATTCTAATAATACTTTAAAAAAATTATGTTATTTTATTAAAATATATTTACTGAGTTGCCGAAATTTTTAAAATTTTTCTGACGTTTTTTCCGTTGATTAACGTTTGTTTCTTAATTTTTCCATTCAAATGGCAGGCAATCTTTGGCTGGATTTGATGTAGTTTCATTTGTAAAACACGAAAATGTGCTTCTTTTCATGGGCTTCCAGGAAAAAATTAATTCAGATTTTATTGAGCAAGTTGAACGTCCGTTTCAGGGCAAAATATGCAAAAATATTTTTTTATTTCGCAAAAATGCACTCGTTATTTTATTTTTCAAAATTTCTCCAAATTCTGAATACAAGAAATGATTTTATGGTTTTTTTTTATATCGTGAGATCGGTAATCGGTAATACGTAATTTTACCGATTTTATTAATAGCTTTTTTTCAGTTTGATTTTTTTTTCATGTGCTCTTCGCTTTTTAAAAATATCGTTCGATGATTGGATTTTATAATTTTGTATTTTCATCGCACACAGGGACAGTCTCTTCAAAACTTGCGTCACCCTCAAAGAACTCATCGTGGATCTGATAAAATATTTCGCATCTTGCGAGGAAGAACTCAACAACACTCTCATAAGCGAAGTTCTAAAACGTCAAACCTCGAACGACACAGAATCGTCGAAAACGAATTTCGACAACGATAAATCACAAAACGACGATAACAACACGACGGACGTCGATAATTCGATAACGTCGCCGCAACGAAAAATCAAACGCGTTCACTTTGCTCCCCAATGCAGTCAAATCACATCACTGATAAACAGCGATGCGGAAATTTTGCAAACCCTCGTGGAAACCGACGACGATGTGACGGAAAAATTGCGTCGCGAATTGGATTGTTGTTTGAAACGTTTGAAATCCGAAAGCGCGCAAGTTTTGGGAATAACTCTGACACCCGGTGAATCCATGCTCGATGTCATGTCGAAACAAGTTTTGTGGACTACCAGAGTCAACGAAGAATTGACGGCCAAATTGTCGGATGCGGAAAATTTGATAACCGGATTTCAGGAAGAAACGAGAATGTTGAAAATGAAGGTTGTCAGTTTGCAACAGAATCTCATGACCGTGGAGAATAAAAAGGAAATTGTGTCCGAAGGATACGGCGAGCACGAAGATACGGGCGGTGAATTGACAATGCAAGACTTTTCGCAATTGCAGGAAAAAGGTATGTTGACAAAAAAAAAAAGGAAAATAAATAAATAAATAAAACAAAATAAAATAAAATAAAATAAAATAAAATAAAATAAAATAAAATAAAATAAAATAAAATAAAATAAAATAAAATAAAATAAAATAAAATAAAATAAAATAAAATAAAATAAAATAAAATAAAATAAGGTGTAAGTTGAAACTTGTAATTTGGTTGCAATTGGTAAAAATATTTTCCACGAGATCTTTTCATTCATCAAAAAATCTCTTCTTCAAAAATCTTTCTTTGAAAAAAAATACGTATCCGAAATTTTATGAAAATTCAAACATTATAGCTCGTCGTGCAATAAGATGAAAAAAAAAAATGTTGAAATAAAAATTAATTTCAGCTCGTCACGCGATAATGAGTGGCGTTGGCGACAGTTTGTATCTGTTGCAACTGATCGAAGAGTTGTGTCGTTACAACGACAAGTTCACCGACGAGACCAGACGCGAAAAAGAAGATTTGCAGCAACAGGTATTGTGAATGTGCGAAATAAGTTTTCGATGCACTAATTGCATGCACGATGTTAAATAGTATTTGCAATCGGCTTTGACAAAAAAAAAAAAAAAAGAAAGAAGAAAAGTGCCAGGTTTTCATGCATTTTGGAAAGCGACAGAGTTTCAGTTTGTTTATTTTTTTTTATTTTTTTTCGTTTTTACTCGATTCACCAGAGATCACTCCTTCATTTCACACGCATGGTCTGTGTTGAAACGAGAAAAAAATATATATATTTTACGATGCACACAACGATTTTCGTATTTTTTTTGTTTGTTTTCTGTTTACGACGACAGATTTTTTTTTTTTGTTTGTTTTCTGTTCACGACGACCGATTTTTCAAAAATTATTTTCGCTTGGAACAAATTTCGATCGGATTTAACGATTGTGTAAATCGATTATTGCGAACTCTCGGGCTCGTCGATGGGAAGAACATTGCATATTCAATTTCGCGTGTTATTGTATTGCCAGCAGGTGCCTTTAGAACCCACTCCTACCCCATGCATTCACAGGGTTTCCTGTCGAAAGGTAAATTATAGAACTACTAATATTTATCTCAACAACATCCCGTATTTATTTATTTTGTTTATCGATTGTTTTTTGTTTTTTTTTTTTTTTTTTTACTTAATCATTCGGCGATCCGGTTCTGCGTAATCTTCGCTCACGATAAGTTTTTTTTTACGGCGCTTTGTGCTAATTATTGTAATATGGGCGTGATTTTGAATGGACAGTCGCATGACAGACAGCTGTGCGTTTTTGCAACACTGATTTTGTTTTTTTTTTTAACAAACTTCGCACGAGATTTTTTTTTGACAATATTTCCTTCGTTTTAATTTTTTTAATTTTTTTAAGTTCAAATCACAACTATCGTTTGGTGTTTGTCGCACATTTGCATTGGTTTTCATTATATCATTAAAATATTTTGATTTTTCATAATTATTAAATATAATTATTATTATTATTAAAATATTTTTGTTATTTAACGGAACGCTTGATTCGGTTTCGATCCTTTCGCATCCGAATTACGATCAGTGTTATATTTTTCTATGAAATTTACATGATAATCAATCAATTAACGAACTTTTTTATTAAAATAAAAAAAAAAGTTTGATCTTTTAATTGCATGAAAAAATAATTAATACATGAATTAAATTCTAATTTGAGAGGCAGATCATATATATATATTTCGGGGCTAAAGCATTTTTAACCCTTTTTTAGTTACACTGGGTAAAGATAACTTCCTCATGCAAATATTGCAATTAATATTCAATTTAACATATTTAATTAAACATATTCACACTTTCTTGTCAGAAGCACCTTAATCCTGAGCTAAGCTTGGAATCTGTCGGACCTCTGTTAGGTTCATCGTAATAAAAATTCTCCGTTGCCGTGATTTTTTTTTTATCGGTGAGTATTAATTTTTTTGTCCAATTTTTGCGCTTTAGATCGAAGCCGCGGACAAGCAGCTACGCGCAATTCGCAAGTTTCTCGAGGAACAAGCGAGCGAACGCGAGATCGAACGGGACGACGCGGCTCGACAGATTCAAGCTCTGCAGGAGCAAGTGAAGGAACGCGAGCGCGAAAAGGGTCGAGATCTTCGTATTACGTCCGAGGTGAGTTGTCGCTGTCAATCCCCTCACTCACTTGGTTATCATTGTCGTTAGCTTTTTTTTTTTTTTTAATCAAATCTTTTGAAAATTGAACGACCATCTTTTGGTAAGCGAGCCTAACAACGGTGTCTCTCAGGTTCTATCATAATCGTGAAACTAAAATAGGGATATATGTGCATTGGAGTGGTTTTTATAAAGGTCATTTTTGAATATTAATATTTTTTTTTTTAATAAAAAAAAAAAGAAATTTAAGGTCATTATGAATTTTAATGTTTTTTTTAATTAGAAAAAAATAATAATTTAAGGTCATTATGACTTTTAAAGTTTTGCTTTTTAAATTAAAAATTTTTTTTTTTTGAGGTCATGAATTTTTATATTTTCGAAAAATTATTTTGAACCAATCTGGAGAGTCAAAACATTAAAATAAAAAAAATTATCTTTATGAGAACGACTCTAATGTGTGAAAATGGTACAAATACAAAAATTTTAAGCGGTAGCATAATCGATTGGAAGACGAACATTGATCGGTTATTTAACATTTATTTTTGTCATTAATGGTTACGGTAATGATACGGTAAATGGTGGTCGAACATTTCAATAGCAAAGATCCTCATTTTTCAACGTCTTTCCACGACAATCGTTCGACGATCACAATTACGTTGTAAACACATACACACACATACACACACAAATTGATAACAATCGAGCTTCTAACACGCATCACCGCTGAAATATTTAACACGATTTGTTGTTGGTGTTTTTTTTTTTTTTCAATTTTTTTTTTCAATTTTTTTCTGCACTGTGGTTTTGGTTTTCTGTTTGACGCACAAACCAGTCTTCACTGTCGCCTGTACCGTCACCGGTGGCCCGTGTGCTTGAAGCGACTGACATCAATGCAGCTGTGAGTGAGATTTTTATTTTATCGTTTTACGGAATTTATTAATCGTCGATGGATCCGGGCTTTTTTTTTTTTGTTGTTTAATTTTTAACTCGTAAAAAAAATTATGGATTACTCAAATTTTAGTATCGAGTTGTTGCAAGATCATTTTGTCATAATTGTTTGAAAAAAAATCAATCTTTTGTTTTGAATATATTTTTTTAAATACAATTGAAAAAAAATTGCATTTTATCGTTGCTGTAAAAAAATTGAACGAGAAATGTTGAAAATTATTTTTTGTTTTTACTTAATTCGCAGATGTATTGTGATGTGTTTAATCATGTATGACACATAAAATTAAATTTTTTTTGTGGACATTTATCAATCTGTATTCCACACTGGATTTTTTTTGCGGACAGAAAAAAAAACTATTTCCATGCGTTTATCGTCCATATGTTAAATTTCATACAGCTCCAACTTTTGAACGAGTAGGTTCATCGTTTTGAAATTTCGCAAGTTTTTTTTAAAAAATACATAAAATCTACTGGCTGTGAAAATTTACGAAAATTTCACAAAAATTCTTATCAATATTTTTCACACATGTGTCATACATCCTTAAATACCCGATTAATTGTGCTTGGTCGTTATTGTACACGGGATATAAAATTGCGTCTCATCCACTTTGAATAAGCGTAATTAATCGTGACGAATGCCACATGGTGTCGTCGTCGTATCGTGTCTCGTAATTTAAATTGGAAAATTGAATAATCGCAGCCGATAATAATAATAACAATGATAATAATAATCGTGACAACGACAGGTCGAAGCTCTGGAGTCTCAGATGCGCGAGATGACGTCTCTGATGTCGGACACGGAAGCAAAAAAATCGGAGACCGAGAGTGAATTGAAAGTGGCGGTGGACAAAATATGGGTATTGAGGGACATAATCGTCGATCTGGAACAACAGATTCAAGCGAGGGTGGACAAGGAGGAGGCTCTGTTGAATCAGATCGAGCAATTGGAGGACGTGATCACGGCCCAGACGAAGAATCAACAGGAATTGGCTCAGGAATTGGACGCCATCAAAATGGGTGGCGAAAACAGTCAGCTGAACGATCATATAACTCATTTGGAAGTGAGTCTGTCCCTCTGTCAAAATTATAACAATCATAACAAACTCGTCGAATAAATGAAAAAAGAAAATCTATCCCGAAAAAAAAGTTCTTCAATTATAAAAAAATGAATTTCCATAAATTCTCGAATTAATTCGAACGCGAAATAATTTTTTTTTCGAAGATCCGACGAATCCACAACAAAATACAGACGGACGAAAAAGTTATCATCGAATTGTTTTTGGAACGAATTTTCGTGTTATTTTTTTAGGACGAACTCCGAAAGCACAAATTAAGTTCCGAGCATTTCAACGTCAATTCGTCGGCGCTGAAGCAGATGAAAGTCGAATTGCGGGACATGCAGAATCATTTGGACAAACGTACGAGAGAGTTGGAGGCGTTGCACATGTGCGGTTCGAGTTTGAGTCTGAGCCAACCGAGCGAGGACGTTTCGATTCGTGATCAAATCGACGTTGCACGATGTCCGACACCGGACGATCCGAATTCACCGCCCACGTTGCCGCTCGATCAGTTGCTCAAGCTCAAAGAAAAATTGTTCAAACACGCGAGAGCCGAGGAAGTCGCGTTCAAGAGAATCAAAGATCTTGACATGCAACTGTCGACGCTGAAGATTCAAAACGAGGTACGTCGATGATTTTTTTAATTGATAATTATGTTTTTTTTTTTCCCAGGTTATTCTAGATTGAAAATGAGTTGTTTTTTTGTTTCCTGTTGCTACTTGAAACCCGTTGTATTCGTTGCAGGAACTCCAAGCGGAACAGGAAATATTGCAGCAAACCGCGTCGGAGCAGTTGTTCCAGATGGAAGCCATGCGAGGTCGTCTCGAACAGCACAAGCAAAGCGCCCCGTTCGCCCAACGTCAAGCAACGTCCCGACTGGAATTGCAACTGCACGAGGCCAACGCGAAGATACACGCCCTCGAACAGGCTCACGCGGACAAAGAATTGGAGGTACGATTCCCAACTCTCTCGATTTGTAAACTTATCGCATAAATCATCCGTTTTTCATCAATTGCATCTCTCTGTCATCTCACACAACAAATCAACGACAATGCGAAAGTTAAAATAAAAAAAAAAAAAAAAAAAAATGTTTCCATTTTTTTTAATTAAAAAAAAATAATAATAAATAAATAAATAAATAAAAATGTTTGCAGATCAACGAAATAAAAACGCAACTCGCGAGATCCAACAGATTGCTCAACGACAAACAGAAAGAATTCACGAACGCCGTGCAAACGGAAAACAACGCGATACAAGATTTGAAGGATCGTTTGCACAAACTGGAAGAGGAGAAAAAAATTCTCGAGGTAAGCACGCAATTTTGCCTTCTTCATATATGTGATATAAATTTTACTTTTTTTGGCTTTTTTACTAAATTTTACTTTACCAAAAAATTGAGTTAAAAAAAAATAAATATCAAGGCATGTCCTTTATTATTCGGAGCCAAAATAATGAACGAAAAAAAAATCTAGAATAATTCAGGTACATTTATCTAATCAAGAACAGTATCCTAAAATAAATATTCATTAACTTCCGAGTGAAGCTTACCCGAAACGACGTTCCCATTTGGGAGAACGGCTCACATATAAATAAATATATATTTATTTTATTTATTTTATTTATTTTATTCATTTTATTTATTTTATTTATTTTATTTATTTTATTTATTTTATTTATTTTATTTATTTTATTTATTTTATTTATTTTATTTATTTTATTTATTTTATTTATTTCATATTATTTATAATACATATAATTTTTTCCCCCCCCCAATTTTTCAGTCGAAGGTCGGTGTCCAAGAGCGCGCCCAGTTGGAACTTCCCCAACTCATCGATTCCATGCTAGCCGACAAAAACGACGAGATCGATCATCTAAAAGATCAACTGACAAAGCGCGACAAACAATTGCAATCGCATCTCGCGTCAAACAACAACGACGAAAATCCAACGAAACCGTTGGAACCGAAAAACAGTGCACGCACGTTGAGCGACATACTGTCGATAAATTCGGAATGCGAGGACTTCATCGAGGCCATCAGAGACGGTGGAAACGTGACTCACGGTTTGTCCCACAATATCTCGACCTTCAAAGTGCCCACCGATAATCCACGATCCAAGGAAACTCCACAATCTTCACCGGCTCAGCTCATGGACGCTAACAAGCCTCGCGTACACGTGCCACGTTTGGAACTCGGTTCTTCTTCGCACTCGCAAAGCTTGTCAACGACTTGTCCGCGTCATTCGCGAATATCTTTGGATCTCATGCAAAGCGATTTCGATTTGAAATCACCTTCGTCGATCGACGCGAGCGAATTGCCGACCAATCAAGTCCGTTCGAACGGTCAGATCGACAACGATATCGTTTGCACTTGCGACGACGAAAAAATCGTCGAATCTCCGTGCGAATCGAACGATCCCACGACTCCCGTTGCATCGACTCGAAAAACATCCGTCAATTCCCATTCAAACGACAAAACGTTGAATATTCAGATTCGTGAATTGGAAAATAAATTGAAATCCATCGAAAACGAATTGGAATTGAAATCAACGATTTTGAACAAACGCGAGAACGAAATTAATGTTCTGCAACGTAATTTGGAAGAATTGCGAATGGAATTGAAAGACACGGTCGATACATTGGCGAGGGACAAAGATTTTTACAAAAATCAGTACGAATTGTCCCAAGCTTCGGAAATGAAAATTCGACGAGATTTGGACGAGGTCGAGAACAATTTGAAGCTGCAAACCGACGAGTTGGAGGAATATCGACAGATGATAAGAGTCAACGAGAAGATACTCACGGAAATGAACGAGGAAAATGCGAGATTGAAACAAACCGTCGATGGACAATTGGAAATAAACAAAACTTACGAAATCACTCTCATGGAAAAATCCGAGGAACTGAAAAAGCTAAAACAAACAGTCATCGACAGAGACGCGACTATCGAGACGATAAAAACGCGAAATCAACATATCGAACACGAAAACAAACAGTTAAACGAATTAAAAACAAAGTACGAAACCTGCAACGACGAGCTCGTCGAACGTAAAAACGAGATAAAACGTTTGTCCGACGGTTTGAACAGTCGCGATCAAATAATTCGTCGATTGGAGGAAATGGCGAGAAGATCGAGTCTGTCCGGTGGTTCTTCGTCCCCCGGTGACAACAAAGATCAGGAGATTCATCATCTTCAGGAATATCTCAAGGAAAAGGAAAAAGTAATACGTCAAATGAGCGACGATAGCAAAAGTTTGCATCGGGCTTTGGAAACGATACAAAATAAAATGAAAGAATCGGGCAACGTTGTTGAATTGCGAAAAAAGTTGAAGGACGAGCGTAGATTCAACGGTGAATTGAAGGAAATGGTGGAAAAATTGAAGCTCGAATTGGAAGGCATGAAGGACGAGTCCGTGCGTCAATCTATCGAGGGAGCTGACATCGAGGACATGGTACAACGTGAATTGAATCTATCGGCGCGTTTGGATCGTCAAATAATGGACGTGATCGAGTCGGAATCCGAGGAACCCACGTCGAGACGCATAGAAAAACATTCGTGCAATTCGTTGACGATAAAACCCGTGGAACACGATCGTATGGAAAAAATAGTGGAAAAATTGTCGGACGTACGACAGAGATTGAAACAAGCGAACAAAATGAACGAGGAGCTCACGAAACAGAAAGACGATTTGGAGATAGAACGTGAAATGTTGAAAGCACAATTGGCGGAGTACGAGAGTCGAATATTTCAGCTTACGTCGGATCTCGAGGACAAATGCAACAAGGTCAATCGTTTGGACGACGAATTATCGTCCAAACGGGCGTTCATCAGATCACTGGAAATTCAATTGCACAAAGAAAAACATTCGGCTCATACTTCGCAGATGCACGATTCGGAATTGATATCGCAATTGCGTCAAAAATTGGTGGCTTCGTTGGACGGCGAGGAACAAGTGCGCAAAGATCTCACGATATTGCGTCAGGAACACAAGAATCTCGAGATACAATTGAATTCCATGAGATCGCGAATTGAAACCCAAAAACCTGAGGAATCAAACGCAATCACGGATCTGATAAGAACTGAACAATTGAAATACGTGTCTGTGGTCGATAAATTTGAGAAGGAAGAACGTGAAAATGCGGAATTGCGTGACACACTGGCGCGAATGGAAACGGAAAAAAATCGTTACGAAACGCAATTGGAAATGGCGATTGGGGAGCAAGAAAAATTGGAAAGCAGTTTGGCATTGGCCGAAGGTGTGAAGGAACATTTGGAGATCGATTTGAAACGCACGAAGGACGAATTGAAGAGTCGGGAGGACGAGTGCGAGTGGTTGCACAAGAGAATAAAAACTTTGACCGAAGCTCTGGCGAAAAGACAGCGTCAGACAACGACCGAACAGACGGAATTGAAGAGTTTGCGACGCGGTATGAGCAACGCACGTGAAGTCATGCTGGATCTCGAGGCTGATATGAAACAGTCGAAGTCGCAGTTGGCGAAAGCACTGGACGAAAGAACGGAATTGGCCAAGTGGGTGCAAAATTTGACGGACAGCGAGAACGAATTGAAGAGAAAAATCGATAGGGCGAAGGAAGAGGAGGAAAGAATGAAGGAAGTTGTGACGGAATTGCGGGGTGAATTGCAATTGAGCCGGAAGAGAGAGTTGGAAATAACGGAAGAATTGCAGAAAGAACGATCGTCCGGGGAGAAGAATGTACCTGCCAAATTTGTTCAGAAGATCAAGGTCAGCGTTAGATTTTTATTCAAAATTGTCATTTATGATAATAATTTTGGTTTATTAATTTATTCATTTTTTCACCTTTATCGACCGTAGAAAGTATGAATTTTACGTACTTTAAAATAATCCTAAATAATTGCAGTTTCGAATGAAATTATAAAAAAAAATATTTTTCCGATAATTTACGGAATAAAATGTATGTATTAATTTTTTTTTTCGACGCAGGAGCTCAATGACAGCATCGAAAAGTTGTCTCACGACAAGAGCGTGTTGCACGAAAAGCTTCTGCACGCTCGTGACGGCAAAGAACATCTTGCAGCTCGAGTCAGAGAGCTGGAGAATCAGTTGGCTCAGAAGAATCGCGATGCAAACACGGCATCCGGTCACATGAACCCTCACATGACGGAAAAAGTTAGTGGGACTTTTTTTTTTTTGTTACCAGAATATTAAACAGGGATGGGCATCCATTGAAAATATATTTGAAATGCTTTTTCAAACAAATAACTATAATCAATTATCAAGTATAAATCAATATTTTCACATTTCCACAATAATTACGACCAATTTACGTAAATTATCATTTTCACAAACAATATAAATATTTAATAAATCCGGTAAAATTAATTATCATTTGAAAAGTATCTGAAATACATTTTTATTGTAATGAATGCCCAACCCTGATATCAAAACTATAATTTTTCGCCATTCAGGAATGTCGCTTCATTTGTGTGAAAATTAAAATGAGTCGCATGTAACAACAATGATTATAAAACAGTTGCAGCATTTTTACGGAAAGTATCTGCGAGTCGACAGCAGGCGTAAAGCTCTGGCTTATCAGAAGCGTTACCTGCTGTGCATAGTCGGGGGTTATCAGCTGTCCGAGGAGAACACACTGTCGATACTCGCTCAGCTGACACGAGAGCAAAGGCTTTACACTACGTCGAGTGCGAATAATCGCAAAAGTCCGAGGGTAAGATTCAGAACAGCTGCGCTAGTCATTATCAGTATACACAGAATGAAGTGGATGATTCTGCGGTGGCGAACCGGCCGGAGAGTCGGTGCCAACGCTGTTTTGGGAAATCTCGATCAGTCGTTCGTGCCTCTCAGAAGAGCCGCGTCCAATCACTCGCCTCCCGTTCGAGAAAGGCCAAACGCTGGGTAAATAACAATTTATACGAGACAAATATTTTTTTTTCATCCAATTTATCTCTTACGATCTCTCTTTTGATTGGCTTCAATGAATTAAAGAGTGTAACGTAGGATACGATTTTTTTTAATCGTTAGAATTTTTTTTTTTTCTTGACGATGAATCCAAATTTAAAATCGATTATATCCTCACGAAATAAGTATAGTTGGCTAGCATTTCAATTTTTTTTACAGCCGTATGAAGCATCTGAACGCTGTAAGATTTATCACAAAATTGCACTATTTTGATTTAACTTGCACGCGAGTTTTGTCAAAAAATGATTTAAAAAGAAAAAAAAATTACACACACACACACATAAACATTTGTCTCTGTCAGGAGTGGAAACTCAGGCCCCGGGGGTATTTCGTTGGAACACTATTTGCAACGTATGATGGACATTCAACAAACCCTGGGCCTGGCAATGGTCGAGCCGGAATCCGGACCTTTGATTTCCGAATAAATCTGAACCTGTCGTCGCCACGACCCAAACGACCAAACTTTTTAGCGTTAAAAGCGTTTAGAATTTTAAGCATTCGCCGAACTGTGCTTCGTTACGTGAGTCAACGGTGGTTCCTGGCGGAAAAAAAAAAACAAAAAATTGCCATTTATATTTAAAAAAAAAGAGAAAGAAAAAAAATCTCATCGTGTGACGTGCACTCGTTCACGAATCATCGTGTTTTTAATTGTAAAATATTGAATGAATAACGACTGACGGGAGAGGATAGCACGTGTAAGATAATTTAATTTTTCACACTATTTTTTTTTCTTCTTTTCGTTCGTTTATTATTATTATTATTATTATTATTATTATTATTATTATTATTATCATCGTTCACATGAATAATGCGCGTGCCACTGTCGTAATTGATGTTGTTTTTGTTGATAATTTTAACCGTACAATCGTGACATGAGATAAGTACAATTGTCAGCGAGACGTTCTTCCTCACGCACAACAAAAAAGTTCACCAAAGTTGATTATTATTATTTTTTTTTTTCGTTCAGTTTTTAATTGATAGGAAACTAAACGAAGAAGAAGAAGAAAGAAAAGAATAACCGCGGGATTATCCGAATACAAACCTGTGCCTTGTAAATCTTAATACATTTCTAGTATTTATTATCGAAAGTGTATGTTTGTTTTTTTGTTTCTTGTTTTTTTTTTTTCGTCATTTTTTACATTGTGATTAAGATGTTACCTTATTGAACGAATAAAAAGTATTTGAATTTCGATAAATTTTTGTTGGGAGTGTGGTTGTTGTTGTTGTTTTTTTTTTTTTTTATAATTTTTAATTTTTTTATTTTGTATTCGCTTCGTCGATTATTCGTTGAGAATTCGTTGAACGACGAATGGTGTTACATTCGTCGAATGAGAAGACAGAGAAGACACAGACGGGTCGGTGAAACGATCGATCTACTGGAAGCTATAGGCCCTAAGTATGTCTAAGCTAATATCGATTGCCTTTGGCTTAAAATTAAATAAATCCATCGATCGAGGGCATTTGTCACGATTTGTATCATTTTTTTTTTTCGTCTTTTGGCCGATGAAAATCGAAGAGACCACTTTGAATTTTTAAATCGCAAAGCTCCATGTGAATAGAAACGAAGCTTTTCACACATTTCACTAATTTCGTTCGATTAAGATTTTGTTGTTTTTTTTTCTGGCTCTTGGAAATTAAATTCAGACTCCGGAATTAAGTTCAGCAAGAAAAAAAAGTGGCAAATGACTTTGGTGGAGGCCCCCTTACGAATACTTTCGAAGAAAAACGGAAGATATGGTGAAAGTTTGTCCAAGACTTTCGATTCCGATATTCAGAATCTTTTTTGTTTTTTTTTTGTTTTTTACGTTTTTTTTTTTTCGTTCTCTCTACAACTACATTTATCTCTCGGTCGTATTTACATATGTACATCGAATCGTATGATAAAATATATATAGAGAGCACCTAGGCGTACCCATTTTCAACGTTATTTTTTTTTCTGTTTTGGTTTTTTTTTTCGTCGCTACTTTAAGGTGAGTGGGTTTTTTTTTCGTAAGGCTTTGTGTCATCGATAATCACTATAAATTTCGTTATCAGAAGCGATGTGCGCGAATGGATGATTATTCAACGACGCGCGACGGTGACCGCTCGTCGATGCGGGTCTGCAATTTTTATATGCAATATATCGATATATACGAGACATTCCGTGTCAATTGGGACGTCCCAAACCCTGTGACCCCTGCCCATCTAGTTCATGATTTTTTTGTGGCTTCCATTTCACCCCACCAACTTCCCTTATTTTTTCCAGAATTTTCGGATCATCCCACGACCCTCAAAAAAATTGAAAACTACCCCCAAATAAGAAAAACCGTACTTGCGCCTAAAAAAAAATAGTTGCAATGAAGAGCCCAGTCTGAAATGTTGGGAAACTTTCTTTTTTTTACCTATCTAAATAGCAACAAAAAAACAAATTTTTAATTTGGATCCAAGTATTTTTTTTCTTACTTGGGGGTAGTTTTCAATTTTTTCGAGGGTTGTAGGGGGATCCGAAAATTCTGAAAAAAATCAGGCGTGCTTTTGGGGTGAAATGGAAGCCACGAAAAAATCGTGAGAGAAATCGACAGGGTTCAGAGCTTGGGACGTCCGAATTTACATGGAATGCCTCGTGTATGTACATATATATATATATATATATATATTTATGTAAATAAAACAATCTCAATTATTTCTCTACAACGTGCGTGAATGTCCCGATAAAAACTCGATAGATCTGTCGGAGTCGGAATTGGAAGATGAACAAAGTTTCTATGTTTTATTATCGTCTGCGTTTGGTTACCTACTGGTCAATTGTCGTTCAAGTCACGACGGTCACTAGTTATCTCACGTCAATGCTAAATCCTAACGAAAAAAAAAATTGCCAACGATTCGGCACGATAACGAGGAAGGCGGTACAATCGTAAAATCAAATCAACAATCACTATCAGCCTTCACTCGAATCAACATTTTTTTTCATCCCCCATTCAATAATGAAAAAATAAAAAAATATCTCCAAAAAAAATGGTCAATCGTTTTCCACGTTTAAGGCCGCATTTTGTTAACCATTTCCATTGAACATGCCTCTGACTTTTTTTTTTATTTCGACTATTTTCACCGTTTTGCAGAGAAAAGAAAAAATCAAGTTCAATCGTCTAAGAATTTTTTTTTTCGAAAAAATGAAGCAACTGGAAACTTGGTCAGAATCATAAAAAATCGTGAAGTCCTCGATGCCGCATAATTGTTTTATAAAAATAAATAAATAAATGAATGAATGAATAAATAAATAAATAAATAAATAAATAAATAAATAAATAAATAAATAAATAAATAAATAAATAAATAAATAAATAAATAAATAAATAAATAAATAAATAAATAAATAAATAAATAAATGTTTGAGTCAATGTTTCGAGCAAGCGTCTTTGAAATTTGTCGCGTTGAACGGTATGAAATAATCATCGTGCAATTGTCGTATTATCGCTTCGATGGGACACAATCGCGAATCCTTTCTCACGTAATCCCCATCGTCGTTAGTTTCCCCATAAGTCGTGTTGTAAAAATTTGCATTTTTGCAAAAAGGTATAGTCCGAGTGACGTCACGTCCGTTTACGAGAACGCGAAAATAATAATCGCTGGCCAAACGATTGTCGCCTTTGGTTTGAGCTTTGTAGACCTCGATGACGAATCTCGAAGCGTAATGGGGCATTATCGCGCGTTCCGACAACACTCCCATTGCCACGGCCAGATACTCGAGGGACTTGTCGTGACCGGAGAACAAGACGATTTTGGGTTTAGATTCGGAAACCATTCGCAACATGTGTGAGACTATGGTGCGAAGCAAACCGTAAGCTCGTAACAAACCGTATCTTCGACGATTGTGACTCTTTACGTTTTGTCGGGCTTCCCAATCGGTGTAAGCGAATAATCCGGTCACGTGTTCGGCTTTTACGCAGAGTCTTTGACCGTCGAAATCGATGCAGGGCAGTGTAGCACCGTGACAGACGTATGTTAGAAGAGCGTCGCGCAGGGTGTTGGGATCGGTTGTTTGGGCCTGATCCGGCACCTCGAAAACCACGCTCGATGCTTGCTTTATCAATTCGGTGACTGCCGGATGGGATTTCAGGTGATCCGACATTTCCTGCAATTTTTGAAGTCATTAATTTTTTCATGATGATGAATTAACTTTATTATTATTAAGTTATAAATGAAAAAATTGAAAATAATAATTTTGATACAATAGAGCGAATGATAGTGGAATGAAAATTGTGTATGGATAATTATTGATAATTATGATAACGATGATATATTTAAATTATATGAATTATATGATGTTCTATATTCTTATGATAGAAATCTATTTCGATAATAGAAATTAAAGAAATATTTGATACCCTCGATGATTATTTATTATTGATGATGAATAAAAATTTCGCTGATAATAGAAAATTATTTTTAATAATAAGAATAGATTTGAATTTTTATATTTTTTTATATTGTGATAATGGTGGGTGAAAAATATTTTAAGAAATCATTCAAGAGCACGAGTGAGCGTGATAAATAGTTGAATCATTGATATTTCTAATATCGATTATATATTTGAATTATATAAATTATATTAAATTTATATTCATAATATTATTCTATTCCGGTCATAGAAATTGAAGAAAGATTTTATATGCTCGATGAACATTTATTCTCGATAATAAATAAAAATTGTACTAACAATAGAAATCTATTTTTAATAATGAGAACACATTTCAATTTTTATATCTTTTTATATTCTGATAATAGTGAGGAAAAATATTTTTTTTTAAATTATATAATTCTCATTCAACTTGGAATAAGCTGATACCTCAATTCTGAATATTATTTATAGACATAAAAATACATTATGAGGCAATTATCCGAGTTGAATTTTCATTGGACAAATAATATTCGATAATAAATAAAAAAAAATTATAAAAAACGAAAAAAAATTAAAAAAAATTGTGTATTTCGTCCGAAAAATCTTACCTTCGCGTATTGTTTCTGATAACGATCGGCAGCCGGACAAGCGCAATCCGTGTTGCAGAAAGAATAGCTCTGACTCTCGCGCAACGTAACACGTCCGAGATTTTGAAAAACTTCATTTTCCAAAAGCGCATAGAGCGTGGCAACAGCGCTCTGCACGGTTCTCCGATATCTCGTGCTGTAAGCGATAACGTCCCTCGTCGATATGGTCCCATTGCCGAGATTCAATTTTTGATAATAAGCCTCGCGCAGCAACAATCCGGTCTTCAACAATTGACCGATTCCCAAAGTCGTCAATTGTCCGATTTTGCAGTCGCGAGTGTTGCCCGGAAGCATCGGAAAACCGTGAAAGGATCCCAAAAATTGTGCCCAAGCGGTTTTCGAGTACAACGATGAATTTTGCAAAAATGTTTGATAACCCTGATAATAATTTTCCAATTCGGGATTCGACGTGAAATCACCGGCGCAATTGACCGTACTTATGTTGCGAACGTGTGCCAATGGTCCACGATCGCCGTGACGTATGAAAACCAATACACCCTCGAGCGTCACGTTGCCATCGATTTTTCCTGCAAAATAACAAAAAATAAAAAATAAATTTGCTAATTATAGAATTGCAAAGTTTTCCGTCGTCGGGGGTTGAAAATAATTTCGAGTTAAATACGTACCCTCGGAACCGGCGACAATGTCGTTCGGCGAATTACACAACCGAAATATACGTCTATTTTTGAGATCGGGTTTCAGGTGTCGTGGAAATTCGCGTATCGGTATTTCGCTTCCGAGCGGTTTTCCAACCATCGAACTCTTATCGTCCGTCCCGATGTATTTATACATTCCTGAAAATACATCACAATTACGTTGTATCGATCGCAGCTATATCCATCGATGCTAATTTCGTAAACGACTTTTTTTTCTTTATTTATTTATTTTTTATTTTTTTTTTGTTTGTTTTTAGGTATCCGTTGGATGGTACGGATGATAAAACGATTGGAAATAATTTTGTCAGAGTTCGTTAGTTTGGTAATTTCGTTTGCTATAAATAGTCGGAGGTCGATGATCCGTAAATGGAACTTTTGAGAGATAATTTTGGATCAAGAAGATTCACTTACTACGGCCAAATATGAATTTTTGTGATTTTTTTTAACTCGAAATTTTTTTTCCTTGCTCACCCCATCGAGTGAGGTGTCTTTTAAAGAGCCTTCTCAAATGTAATTTTAAATGTGCTGAGACCTTTTCATTTCAACACTTCAGTCACGAGATATTCGCTTTCAAAGTCGTCATCAGAGTGCCCCCCCCCCCCACCCCCACCCCTCTAATTTCCAAACTATCAATTAAAAAAATAGATAAAAAAATTCCATAATGTAACTTTCAATTGGTATATTCAATCAGAATGTATGATGAATATTGTAGCAAAAATAATTTACGAAAAATATATAAAAATAACCCTTTTCCGTATACAATATCATTTTTTCAAGGTCAACAGTAATTCCTATTGTGTATCATCAACATAGCTTCGAAGAAATTTTCAAGTTGAAAAACATATAAATTATGGTAAAAGTGATCTAGATCGTATTTCCATAATTTTATAATATAATTGTACACAATTACATTATATGTAGAAAATAATTGTGGATATTACATCTTTCGTCAATGATTCCCAAGTAAAAAAATTATATATATAATCTTTATACAAACTATATATTGTATTGGGCATGCATAATTGATATATAGAACATATATAGACCACATATAGTCTGCATCAAGTCCATATTAGGTCGAATATAATTTTTTCACTTGTGAGTCTACATATAATCTATATATATATATATATATATATATATAAACTAGATATGCCCAATTCTATATATATACCTTACATACAATTTTTTACTTAGGTCACTAAAGATTAACCTACGGAACCCTTATATCATGTGAGTGCCCTATCCAGCTACTCGATTACGTTTTTTTTTTTAATTTTCAAACTTTTTCAAACGGCCGTCGCACGAATTTACCGGCGACAAGAAGAAATATCCAAACGCTGAGTATGACGTAGCAGTAGAACGCTCGATGTTGATACGACAGACGGACCATCTCGGTGAGCATGTTGGTTTACGAGTGGCCCGTTCCGGGGCCGTTCGTACGACAGATGTGGGCTCGTAGCACCGTGACGACGAACAACAACACCGTTCGCGTGGCCGATGATGATAACGATAACGATAAATACGAGAGTGGGGATGCGAATGTTGACGCGGGAACGAAGTCGATTCGGGCTCGGATCGAAGCATCCTCCGACGTGTTCACGTGCCACCCTCGAGCCGGTGGACCATTATCGCTCACGGGGGGGGGGGGGTGAGTGCGGGCTGGGGTTGTCGGCCACGGGACACAGAGGGCGCTGTCGTCGCGACTCCCAACTCCACCGAACGATTTATTCGCCTCGAATAAAACACCCTCACCCTCGCCGACGTCCGACTTATATTTACTTGCACTACTGAAAAACCAGAAAAAAAAACAAACAAACAAAAAAATAACATATACGTATGATTTAAATATGTTCAACGTTTTTCGTAAAAATTGCGTGATAACCAATGAAAACAAATAAAAATATTCACACTCTGTTTGTCGTCACAATTGTAATTATTCGACCCGATGAGGAATTTAAAAACGAAAAAAAATTAAAAAATGATAAAAACTGAACTTTCGATGGAATTTTCGTTCCGTGATGGAAAAAAACACACAAACACGTTGACGTTTGACGACACCACGACACCGAGAACCTCGACGGATATGCCAGTCCGAGCTTTTTCAAGCGCAAGCGCAACGAACTATCTCTCTCTCTCTCTCTCTCGCTAGCAACCCCCGTGTGTTTCGTCGTATTAACGTTTCTTTTTTCTTTATTCTTTACATTCTATCTTTCTTTCTCCATCCCCTTCTTTTTCCATTCCGAGCCTCTCTCCCGTTCGACGTCCTTGCCGTGCTCGTGGGCCACCCCCTCCCCGTCGTTGCGCATGCGTCCGACCGAATGGGGAAGCTTTCGGTCGTGACTACTTGATATTTGGCGTCACGGGGTGGCGGCGGGTTATTACGAACTCGAGGGAATACATGATTTTGTTTCGTTGGATTTTTCGACACGTTGTTATGGACATTGGTCGTGTTGGTTCGGAATGTTTAAATATTATTGATATTTTTTTCGCTTTCTCATAGGGGAAGCTATATTACCCGCGTATGGGGTTGTTTGGTATTGAATTTGGTGGTAATCCACTTGCACGTATAAATATGAGGAGATATTGAGATTTTATGCGACCAATGATGAATATTTAAATATCAAAACAAGCCTCGAGTTGAGTCATGCAATTTGATTCATCTATGAAGAAGCCACAGAAAAAAAAAATTGTTTTCTCATAGAGAAATAGTGAATCTTCCTTCACTATCTACGATTGATAGCAATAAATAAATAAATAAATAAATAAATAAATAAATAAATAAATAAATAAATAAATAAATAAATAAATAAATAAATAAATAAATAAATAAATAAATAAATAAATAAATAAATAAATAAATAAATAAATAAATAAATAAATAAAATGAAAATACTTTCTCATAGATGAATCTTCGTTCAAAGTTTAAACTTGCACATTTTTGGAAACATTTCGTGCAAATCACGTTTCCGTGTTATCGCAAAGATCGACCATTGAAATTTTTCGTCAGCGTATCGAGTAGCGAGTGTGGGATATAAGTCGACTGGTCATGGTCACTCGACCGAGGGGGGGGGGGGATACCGTGATAATTCAGGGTCGCCGAGATAAGCGTGAGACGAAAGCGCCGCATTCGACGTGTAGGTAGGATCGTCGGTGAATCATTAATGTCTTGTGATGGGCAACTAGGTCGGTCGGAGGCAATCAAGATTCGCGGTTCAAGTTGTAGTCCTTACACCTTTACGTGGAACACTGTATTTAAATATTTGTGCCGAAACATTGTCGATAATGAGTGAAAAAAAAAAAAAAAACATTAGCTCTTTGATACGTTGTAATTAATTGAACCATAATTTTCATAAATTCTTTCGTGACAAGATTAATGAAAAATACAACTTGTCAAAGATTTCCTGAGGATATTCCATTCATGCTGGAATGAGATTTATGTCGTTAACATCTATAGAATTGTTTATAAAAACAAAATTAAAAATAATAATAATAATAATAATAATAATAATAATTTGCATGATATGATTTAGTAAAAGGTAGTACTCGTGAATATAGTTTACCTTTATGTCGAGAATTTGATTTATTATACATTAATATGGCTCGTGAATTATGATTGCCCACTTGAAATCACTTTTGGGTAGGTCTCCATACGCTCACGAGCAACACACCCTTCACAGTACGTTTTAATGCCCTCTCAGCCAATCCTATGGACCAAAGTGGTCGTGAATAAATTTAGTTTTACCCGACCAAACAAACTTATGGAGTTTCTCGCGTTGATTAATCATCAATCATACTGTCGATGAAATTTATTTTTTTTAATAATGCATACGAGCTTATTATATGTTAATACCTTACAAATAAATATTTAAGGAATCAGAAGAAAAAAAAAAATATTTTTCACATTTCTCCAATCGAATGAAAGTGTAAAAAAAAAAATGTTTCGTCGGTGGGCATCGTTATCGCACCGAGAAATGGCAATTAATAAGTGTAACGCGATGATCATCGGAGCTTTCGTTATTTTTAGTTGCCTTCTCGGGATTCAACATCTCGAAATATCATTTTACTCGATTCACGAAAGAAAATATACGATCAATTGGGTCTGACATTTGCGCATTCCCAAAAGACGACGAGGGAGATCATAATACGAAACCGATCATTTTCGACGTCATCCTCCACCCTCCCCCACGAACGATCCCGAAACCGGGTCCACGGTTCTCGTTTTCATTTCCACTGGGACTTCGTCAACGACGCGATGGTAAAAAAAAAAAATTATATCTCGTCGATCCTCTTTGCCTTTGGAAATAATAATTATTCATTATATTCGTCATTAACACAATACATTCACGTGACAATTATTACGTTTGATAATTTTTCTATTGTCGAGATAACAATGAAAATAAAGAACAAAAAATGAACACGCGAAACTCTTCGAAATTTTACGTAAAATTATTTTTTTCCTTCGCCAGAGACCATTCAACGATTTTTTAAAAAAATGTTATTGTTGGAAGGAGATGAGGAAAATTATCGTCGGAAAAGTTTCATCTGGTGAGGCATGTCCGGCCTTTCCGTCCTCAGGTGTTTTTGCACGGACGAAAGGATTTCACTTGTACCGTTAGTCGGGGATATATGGAGGACATTTTTTTAAATAGAATTTTTAAAATTTTTCTAAATTGATTTGAAAAAATTGTTGTTATTGATTTTTTTAAATTATATTTTCTTGATTTTTCTAAAGTGAATTGAAAAAAAAATTTTAATCAAATTTGACTGAATTTTTTTCTAAAATAAACCTAAAAATTTCTCTAGCCTAGATTTCATCAAGAAAATTTGTTAAGCTAGAAGATTTTCGAAATTTTTTTTATCAAGACGATCCTTATGGTTTTGATGAATTTTGCCCATTGGTAGGTTCGGAGGCATCGGCGCCTCACACGAATTTTCGTACCGGACACAATAATAGAAAATAAGATCGATCAAAATCTTTACGACTCATGGCAAATTTTTTTGCCGGAGCGAATATCTCAAATGCAAATAAAATTCCATCGAGTAGTTGCGGCAAAAACAAATCATTCAAGAATCCATGCTCATCGTGGAGCCATCGTTCGTAATGACAAGTTGCCTTCTGCAAGTTCAAGCTGCAAAATTGTTCAAATCAGTATTCAAAAAAAAAAAAAAAAATACATCTCTGACTTTTGAGAGTTCCTCACTCGACCTCAACCATTGAATAACTAAAATACGATCAAGCGAGCCCCGATTCACGAGTTTTAGTCGCGCCCACGGGGTTAAAAAGCAACCCCCGATGCACAAAAGCAAAAAAAAAAAAAAAAAAAAAAAACGAACAAACAAACAAACAAAACGTTTCCATTCATCCGAAAAGTCAAGAAGTCTAATATAACGCAGTCTGGTCTAAAAATAGACGTTGCAATTTGTCTTTTTTTTTTCTCTTCGTATACATATATATTTTTTTTTTTATTTCGCAACACGCAATAATGCCCGAATATTACGCGAGTAGGCCTCTGTCTCTCGGTACAATTGCAATTTTGGGCTTTTTTTTTTTTTTTTTTTTGCTTTTTCAATCCTTTTTGCCTTTCGTACTGGTTTCACGTCTGGCGATACGTTTCGACGAGTTGAACGTCGGTGTGGAAATTCGTCGCACACATGCACAACGTGAACATCACTCAATGGTGTGTATCACGCGTGCCCGCTCTTTCGTATCTCTGTGTGTGGGTGTGTGTGTGTGTGTGTGTGTGTGTGTGAGTGCAAGTATGCGCGAGTCGTTTGTGTCCGTGTGTCACAGAACGGAACGCCTGCGCGGGGGTGAAAAGCGCCCCTATATAAGAACGCAAACGCAGCCCCAAGCGCTACTCACATTCGGAAACTCCACGTCTCGAAGAGTAACACAAATTATTCACACTTAACGGGGACATGGGGTTCTCAAGAAGATATCTCATAAGTCTGATCTGCGTTCTCGTCATCGATGACATACGTCTACCCACGGTAAGCACGATTTTTTAAATTTTCATTATTATTTCACGATCAATTTTTTTTATTATTGCCAATTTAAAAAAAAATCAAAATTAATAACGATTTGAAATATTTGAGTTTGAATATAATCCGAATGGTTATTTTTGTTATTTCGGGGCCAGTGAATTTTGGATCGTTTCGATTTGACTGTCGATTTTGATAATTCGACTTTTTTCGACTATCGGCTCGATTTTATTCGTCGGATCAATTTTTATTGCAATTCGTGCTGCTGGGGTTATTTAATATTTTTGTGAAATTGGAAAGTTTTTATTTCTTTTTATTTTGATTTTTTTTTTAATTTATTGAATTCGCAAGAATTAATATTTTTTTTGGTTACAGTCGATTGTAGAAGTTTCGATGAAAATGCAGGGTTTGATGAATTGTAATGAATTTTTGCCGATTTATTGTGATTGTGATTGGTAATTTTGATTGAGCCACGAATTTTCAAATTAAATTCAAACTGAGATTAATATCGACTTTATTGTTCAATTCAGTGGGAAATTATCATTATTATTATTATTTTTAGTATTATTGTTGGGAGATTAGTTTGAATTCGTGTTACGCAAATTATTTTAATTATATGATTGATGGAAATGATAATGATGATGATGGTCCGTAAATAGTGCTAATGGCTCTGTACCAGTCCCTTAATGACACAGAGGGCTTTTCGCATCGTAAAGGGACTCGTTGAATTGCCGACAGATTCCCATACCCTCGAATATATGTTTCAACAATCCTTATTGCATTCGGGCAATCAAGTACTAATTCTGAACAATGTTGTAACATTTAAAAAAATATATTTCTTTTAGAAATTTTGTTTATTGAAAAAGAAAAAATTCTGGTTCGGGATGTACATGATGTATAAAAAGAGTTGTTGCGACATAGAACGTCATATCAATGTGATAACTATTTTTCCAAATATTTGGAAATTTATAAGGGACGCTGAAAGATAATAATTAATTTTGATAAATTTTGATAACAATTTTTTAAAATAATTATTTTATTTTTCGTGGATGAATATAAATTTTATTATTCATACAAAAGGACTCAATGTGTCTTTCTGATTAACGAATAAAAGAGAAATATATTGTTTTCTTCTGTTTTCTTTTTTTTGTCAAATATAAATCTGGAATTGCAAACTCAAAATGTGAAATAAAAAAAATATATCGAGCTCGGGTATTTCAATTCGAATGTTCTGAAAAACGGTTCAATATCACACGGGTTTGTACAATTTTAACGTGAAAAGCCGGCGGTATGAGGTACCGATAATTAATACGTGTCAATCAACGATTGACACATTTCAAAAAAATCCCAACGTGAAAGCATGCACACGACAGCTTTGAATTTGTTTATTTTTGTTTCCCCCACGAAACGTCGATGTTTTTTCACGTTTATACATTTTTACCCACCGGTGAAAAAATGAATGATGTACACCGATGAGCCTCCCGCACACGGAAAAGAAAAAAAAAACAAAAACACGACATTATAACGTCGCTGTCTATTCATATCCATGAAAAAAAAAAGAAAAAAAAAAACGTTTCAACTGACCGATGAACCGACTACCAATCAACGTCCAGCCCAAACCTGCGAATAAAAAACATCATTAAGGGTTGAGGGATTTCGGTCGATGGGCCTTTGTCAATAGAAAGAAAAAATAAATAAAAGTAGCAGGAAAACCAATATTACACTAACGTCAATAAATCAGGAACGAACGAGAAAAAAAGTTTTATATTATTGTTAATAAATGTCTTTCACCGCTTCTACTAACATTGAGAAATTTGGAAGGTATCTTCTCTTTCTCGCAATTCAACCCTTAAGGGTACTGAGTCACCTGGGAAATTGAAAGAATTTTTTTTTTCGACAGCTGCGACAAGTGAAAAATTTTGTGATCAATCTTACATCGTTCGGATGCTTTGTATGACTATGAAAAAAATTGAAATTATAGCTGAGGTATTTTATGAGGTATTTTATGGGTAAAAACGATTTTGAATTCAGATCGATCATGTCACGAAAAAAAGAAATGAAAAAAATTCCAATTTCTCAGGTGACTCAGCCCCCTTAATGACACGAACACAAGTACATAACTTCGATTACCAAAGATTTTATTGATCCGACGGAAAAAAAAAAAACGACTAACCCTTCGTTTCCAAAGGTCATCCGAAAAAATACCAAAAAACAAAAACGAAAAAAAAAAAACAAACAAGGATTCACTGTTTTGTTCTGATGACTTCCGAAGGGTGAAATCCAGTTCGTGAGGAGAATCGTATAACCCTTCGTCTGTTCAGTCAGCCACAAAATTCGTCGAGTCACAAGAATGTGTTTCTTTTTGTTTTTTCTTGCCACGCAGGTCAGGCAGGTCATTTCGCGGGCTTCGGAAAACTATTTTAACGGGTTTTTCGTTTCACTCCCCAAAGTTTAAGTCGATGGACTCGCATATTTCTCTCTCGCTCAAGTAGCAAGCGGCGATAGCGCTGTTTCTCTCTCTCTCTCTCTCTCTCTATCGCTCCCAGAAACGTGAGTCTGATGTGGTCCATCACCTCAACTTCCCGAACCCTTGAAAAAAAAGGAGATACGACCGAAAAAGGTTCAACATATTGAACATTCCACCGTTCGAAGTACGAGTAAAATAGCCGGTCGCATATTTGTATCCTTGTACAAGGATTCGACGGTCCTGGGACCGGTTGGAGGATGCTGACCAAAAAATTTCATCATCGTCCTTCGTCCTTGTTTCGTGCATTTTCCATAGCGACTCATATATATATAATATATATATATGTGTGTGTGTGTGTGTGTGTGTGTGTGTGTCTGAGTATGAATCGTTAATCAATACAATCTAAGCTCTCCCAATGAGCTATTCTCGGAGTCTCAAATGCTATTCCGAGATTTTCATCCGACGTTTCGACTGCCGAGAGATTACGATCGATTTAACCCCCGAGTGACGTCATTATAACATGATCCTCGAAGACTTCGATAATCAGCTTCCAATTGAACGGACATTTCCCCTTAGAATCTAATAATCGAGTCTCACAATCACCAAACGTCCCAACGATTCTACAAATAACAAAATAATTTCAGTTTTTTTAATTTTTGTGTCGAAAAATAACGAAAAGAAAAGAAAAAAAATTTCGTATGAGTTAAAAAAATTACTTTTCATCGATTATTCTTGACCGTCGATTCGATTGACTTTGCAATCCGTTTCCGAAGACAATAAGGGCTCTCGGACACACAATGAAACGATGCGCACGAATGATCGTTCTGTCCGGACTCCTGAGAAATTTTCCATTAAATTCCTGGTGTAAGGGTGGCGAACGGGGGTTGGGGGATGGGACGAACGGGTTCCCGTCGGCTACCGTCGAAGTGAGAATTTTCGTTATCAATCGACGAAGGAGGTGGCGATCGAAAATTTTTAACAATGAAACGAGTTTTAAAAGTTTCATTACTCTTTGTCCATAAATATATATATACAGATATATATAAAAATATTGTTTGGGTGAAAAATAAGAAAATAAAATACCGAAAAGAAAAAACACACACGCATACTATTTGACGCTTGAGATTGAACGTGTTTTCATTTATAGTCTTTTAAAAATTTTTTTTTTTTTTCAATTTTACGAAAGTTATTAAGGCGAGTGAAATATTTCGGAAATTGTTGCGCTCACGTTGTTTAGGTCGTGGTATTTGACTTATGCCAACGATTATGAGATCGAAGCTTTGATGTCGGATCAAAGACATTCACTCAGTCTTTATTTTTCTTGTTTCCTCATAGAGGGAGCGAAAATTTAAGAAAAACGCAACTTTCAGCCTGTTCGATCAAGTTTTCGCGAGCAACCGAGATTGTGAAATTTCTCTGACGAGCCACGAATTACTCGTCGAACACGTCAACCATGTACGGAACCAAGCGCGCTAATCGTGCTCGGTTGCCTGGTCTCTCTTGACATATTCTTATCGGTCATAACGAGCTTTAGCCAACCAGAATGGTGTCAAGTTGATTCTAATCGCGATTCTTTTTTTTTTAAATTAATTTTCGTTTTTTTTTTTTACATTTCGTTCGAGTAGAACAAAAACAATTAAATTCATTTTCCGTTTTGTATTTCCCTTTCTACAAAAGACGAGATAATAACTTTGAAAAAAAAACCGATGAAAAAAAATTACACAAACATTTTTATGTTACGGGAGAAAAATAATATATTTTGAAAAAATTCATAAATTCGTGTAAAAATGTCATGGCGATGAGATTCTCATTGCCTTGGTATCCCGAGTACGATGTACAATGTAATGCGCGACCTCGATCGTCCGTCCAATTTTCACGTCATCCCTTAAATGCGAAGAAGCACGTCCGACGGCAAAAATCCTCCGAAGAAGACAGAATAAAGAAAAGAAGAGAGAAAAAAAAAAACAGAAATATCCCATCCGCGATAGTTGCACGGATTCGTGATATTTCTTCTCAAACCTGTTGCGAAATTTTACACCCCCGCGCAACGTTAAAAGTAACGCCACGATGCGAGAACGATCATTTATCGATCAAACGACACAATACCCGAGAGATTTAATTTGAAAAAAAAAAAAAAATATTAAAAAATAAAAATTAATAATACCGATAATAATGATAATATTAATAATAATATCATTCATGATAATAACGATAATATTATTAATAATAATGATAATAATAATAATCGCACCTGTATTACACGTTCGACACTCGTTCAATCCCGAAGGAATTTAATTAACTTTTCACGTATACCCGTTATAAATAGAAATATAGCTTTTCATTCTCATAATCGTATTTCGTTCGAGTCATTCGCTCGGCGTTAATCCGGAAACCAACAACGTCCATCAACCGCATAAATTTTTTCCGAACGCTCTCACAATCGCCTCTCCATCGACGGATTTTTTTTTCGCCTCCTCACGACGCGACACAAAGCAGCGCGCGAAGCAATAAAAATCCACTCGTGATACACGAAAACACACATATTCGTCGCCTCGTATTATCCGTCCGAAAAATTTCATAGACATTATTTCTTTTTTTTTCGTGTGTGTTGCTATTTTTATTTTTTATTATACCGGAAATATATAAAATTTCCTTTACCATGATTTATATGACTTTTTGGGGGTTTGATCGGATAATCGTTTTTTTTTTTTTCGTTTATTTATTTATCGATACGTGTGAAAAGGTCGTAAATTTTCGTGGGTGTTTGTGTGTGTGTGGAAGAGGGTTCGACTTTTAATAGCCAATGAAGTGATTTTATCGTGCGGTCTTAAGAGGTCGTCTCGCACTTTCTTTCCGGTTAATCGCGATAATATCAAATAATCGATAATTCGATAAATTCTCAACGAGGCCGGGTGGAGGGCGGAGGGATGGGGAGGGGGGGGTGGACTTGCAACAGTGCAATATTCGCATTCTCAATCGCCAAAGCTCCGAGAAACGAGAATCAAAGCGTATATTCTTCGCGGGGCTGATAATTGTATCTTCGTCGATGTACGAACGAAAGATGTAAAGTTAGTTGTGCATTACGCTGCTTGTGCAATATGTGTTTGTTATACGTAATGTATGCGTGGCCAATGCAGCGGGCTTCATTCGAACGAATAACGCGAAACAAAGGGCGTCTTACATCGCGAGACAAAAGACGTCGATTCGCTCGTGTAGGCGGTTACGTCATCGGTTAATGAAAACAGTGTCAGGCTGTACGAATGACTATTTTTTCGGTCTCATTTACCATTATGGAAATTTTCTCAATTACGGACCATATTTACTTGGTTATTATTATCTCGTGATTTTTTTTGTTTCATCGTCGGCGATATTGAAATTTATTGTTAGAATTTTTTGAAATGCCCATTGACATTTATTTGCAAAAAATTTATCGATATTTTTATTTGAAAAAATTGATTTTTCAAAAACAGGATTGCGTATTTTTTATTAAATTATTGAATAAGATATTTTATTTTGTGAAATTATTACGAGATTAGTTTTTTTTTTTTTGAATTTATTATTAATGTTCATTAATGTTGTAATGAGTTGTCACACTCGATGATAATTTGATTCTATTGGGCTTTGAGTAAATGATAAATAATCACTAGAAGGTCGTGATCGCACGATGATGATTCGATTTTTATTGGGATTTGAGTGAATAACAAATAATCGGAGGAGGTCGATGAGATTGTGGAATTATTTGTGGGCGATTAAACAGTGTGATGGAGGAAAAATCAGTGTGATTTGTGCGAGTGATCGTCGAGTGACCCAAAAAACAATATAATCCAAATATTTTTTTTCGTGTCATCCCTTCTGACACACGTGACACTCAATCCAATCTTTTTGCATAGGTTCCTCAAAGTCTTCATTAACTCCTCCACAACTTCGTATTTTATTATTAGTAATCGACTTCCCTTTTTTTTTTACAATCTTTTTTTACTTTTTTTTTCATCTTTATCAATAATTCTAATCTATTAACAATTAACATTTATTAATATTCTTTCACCTAAATATTAGAAAATCCAATCCAATGTGAATCGAAGCAAGAGTGACGAAAAAAAAAATAAATAAAATCAATATCGGTTAACACTCGAACGTTATGTGCATGTGTGTGTGTGTTATATATATATAAATATATATGTGCATAGCTTATAGCACTGCAATAATTCTTTCTACCAACTTGACACACACACACACTCACACACATAGCTATATCGTAAATAAAATGATTTACTCATTTACCTTCGTGCAATCGAATTTACGTTAACGGTGCCATTTGGCAACGACAAAAATTCGATGAACCGTGAAAATGTTTTGGATTCGATATCAGAGACCTATTCGGGGTAAAATCGACGACGGTGGTGGTAGCAACCCCTTCGATCGTGGCACGAGTTCGTGCGTAACCGGGGGGTTAGCTACAAGTAGTCGTGGTTCGAGTTTCGAGTCGATACTCGTGTTTGTGTGTTGTGTGATTTATCAAGAACGTTCGATAGCACACGACCGGTCTGTGACACGTTACAGACCGTCCAATGACCGACAGGATAATGCACCACGAACGATCATTTATTATTCAATTAAGGCACAGTTCCACGATTCGACCCATAGCGAGATTAGTGCGGTAACCTTCGGTCAATCCACACTTTCCAATTGCACTCTATAATAATTAATTTAATATTATTGGAATATTTATTTCTTCGGTTTTTTTTTTTTTTCGAAAAATTTAGTTTGTAATTCAATCGTTTTTAAATGAATGAAAATTCTTATTTTATTTGTAATTCTTGTTGTCGCATTAAAAGACGTTTAACAAAAATCTTCAATGGTTGGAAATAAAAAAGTTGCCTTTTTGATGTTGTTTGAAGGTCGTGTGTCGGATATTCGGGCACCTCTGCCATCGCGCGTCTTATCCCGCGATCAGTAATTTCCGTCTCTTCGAGGTTGTGAGATTTGAGCGAACGACGTTGGGCTCGAACGACTCCATTTGCAACTCGACCATGGAGGGCCAAGGGTTGAAGCTGCTGCTTCTGCTCCGGCCCGATGTTACTTCAATTTAACGCGCAACGTCTTTTCGAGTTTTCGACTCCCAAACCCTTCGAACGAAATTAAACATATTTTTCCACAATCTCAACATTTGAAAAAAGTTCGGCCGGCCGAAATTGCTTTCAACAATTTTTCATTCGATCGAACGAAAAACTTTGCGTTGATCGTTCGCGCATAAAATAAATGTCGTTCGCATCTGGAAAATCAATTTTTCACGGTAACCACGAACGTGGAGATTCGTCGATTGTCAATTATTCGAAACAATTCATCAATCGAGTTGATGGTGAAAGAAAAAACAATTTTTCTTGCAGAACGAAACAAGAAAAATTTATTGGGATGCTTCTCTCGTGATTCAATTTCGATTGAGTCCCTCGAGGGACGTCGGAAGGGCACGAAGCCCTTGTGTCCAGGGTGTATGACAAAAATCCACTGGATGAACCGTTTGGGAATAAAATAAATCATTTCAACCGGTGAATCGTAATTTTGCTCATCTTCATGAATTATTCAATTTTCATTCTGACCTCGAGAGAAAGAATTCAATGTCAGGATTGTTCTTCATCGAAGACACATTTTGTTTCACATAACGACAAAATTATTGTGCTACATCGTGTGAAAAGAAAAAAAAAACAACGAAAAAAAATTCATTTTTATAAAATGAAATATTTTACAAGAGGAAATTGGGGGAAATAAATCGATTGAAAGAGCTTTTTAAAATTGGTTTATCACACTTTAACCGAAAAATATCACATTTCAAAGGCGTGGCTCGAATATCCCTGTTGCCCAAAATAGCTTCGAGTCGTCAAACAACTACGAATGAAAAAAAAAATATTAAAAAAAAATAACTAAGATAAAATAAAATAAAATCACAACTTAAAGTACCGATAGACAATTATTTAATTGCATTGATGTACACTAATTGCTGGACTTTGCCATTAACAACATAACAAATTTATTCATGTACTTCAATTTAAAAATAATTAAATTTAAAAAATTGAGACAAAAAAATCTTTAAAATATATTTTTTTTTAATTCGTAGCTTTACTTTGTTTTTTTTTTTCTAAATTCTGCATCGCAATTGGGGATCTCGGGATAATCCGGATAACCGACCAGTTTGACAGAGTATTCGTGTACAATCGAATTCGAATAAATCTTTCGGCCGTTGAATGTCACCGGTCGTATACACAGTAGCGTGTAACATTGAAGTAGCGAAATAGCACGACTGACAGGAGAATTGTGTACCCATCTCACGTTCGTATTAAAATCGTGCCCGGGTCCACTGTGCAATAAACGTCTACGTGACACTGTTTGCTCCGCTATCTCACACTTTCACGACCACTTATCGTTCTTTCCGGTGCGGCATCGTGACAAGCCCCGACTTTCACGAAGTAAGAACAAATACAACTTAAAATTATCGTCCCACATGTGTCTTTCACATATTTTTTGTTTTTTTTTTTTCACACACGATGATTTTTCACCAAAGATAACAATTTTTTTTTGTTTTTAATTAAAATGATTTGTCACAAAAAGATTTTTTTTACTCTTATAAAAAAACATTTAAAACTTTTTTTCGTCAATGTTTCAATGTCAACAAGTTCCACGTGGTCGTCGTGAAAATATGAAAAGAGACACACACGTTAAATACCGTTTAATCATTGTTATTCCCATTAATTACCTCAATCCAGAACCGTCGACGTTCGACTATTCAAATAGCAAATTTCATTAAAACCATTCGGGAAAATTAATATCGCGTTACAATTTAAATTGTTTAACGTTTACGTCACGGACACATCGGCGTGGGCCGGTTGAAAGCAACCGACGTTGCTCGTAATTTTCACGAATTAAACGTTGTGCCGAACAACGATTCGTCATTCACGCAGTCGTGACGCGACTCTCGGCCAACCGTCCCGTACTTCCGATAAATCATTGAAACTCGCGGGTTTACCATTGCAAACTAAAGCTCGAACCCAGTTCAAGCTGTCGTTCGTGCAAGCTGTCCGACAGCACGATTCAGGGTTAATTCCACACTCGTGAAACGTCGAGATGCAGGTGGACCAAAATTTCGAGGCTGAATGAGCTTTAGCAACATTTTTGCGTTGGTCTCTTTCAAGTCGAACGATGAAATTTATATATGCGGATGTATAATTTTGCGTAGTCATTCGTCCGAAAAAATTTTTGACGCCCGAAACGGTTTTACGGCGTTTCTCACGATCGCGCAACAAACTCGTGAGGGTGAAATTGGCTTTCTCGGACCCGTGAAGACGAGGACACGATGCGTAACATACCGAGCTTGAATTTATGGGCCGTGGGGTGGGCGAAGACGGACCAAAGTGTCGTGGGTGGCGCGCGATGACACACGTATGTAGTTTCATACCGGATAATACGGCCTACCCAATGGAAAAGGAGGATTTTGGACAGGGACCCGGGTATGATGATTATGTATATACATATGCATAATTGTTATACCCGGGACCGGTCCCGGGTCCTCGCCTAATTTCCTATATAGTTTATAAGCTGTACAGGCAATCGGGGAGAGATAGACTATAATATAGACTACATATAGGCTTTATATGGTTTATGCAACGTCCCCAAATAGTCCATGCATAGACTATATATATAGGCGTTGCATAGACTTAGACTGTATACAGAATGTATATAGTTTTGATTATATATAGTCTATGGATAGTCTATATGTAGTCTATATATAGTCAAAACTATATGTATATATAAACTATAAGAACTTTTTAGTCTATATGTACATATATAGTCTATGCATGAACTATATATAGACCGGCATAGACTATATATAGACTATATGTAGTTTTGACTATATATGGAATCTACGTACTCTTCAATCTATATATAGCCTATATATACGTCTATACATAGTCAAAGCTATATTATATATATATAGACTATACGTACTTTTTAGTCTATATATATAGTTTATGCATGAACTATATATAGACCAAGCATAGACTGTATATAGACTATATCTAGTCCATGCTTAGTCTATATATAGTCTATGAAACGTCTATACACAGTCCATGCATAGTCTATATATAGACCACGCTCAATTCCATATATAGTTAATATACAGACTGTATATAATTTTTTTACTTGAGAATTCAAGTTCCCCCCCCCCCCTTTTTCAACTCACACGATCCTATTCCATTTTGCCTCAGCTTCACATTTTCCTTGAAGTCCATCCGTAGGTAGTTTGCGAGGGTATTCGAGTCTCAACCCATCCCACCCCAAGTTTCGTGGGTGAAAGTAGGGTCCGACCATCACACGATGGATTGTTCAACCTTATTTTTACGCTTCCAAACGGAATAATTTATCCCGCTAGTCCCGAACCTCGGTGTTGAATCACACGAGTTTCTAATGAAAGTCCGAGAAACCCATCGTCGATCTTCCAAAGAACCCAATCTCAACATTGGCTCGTGCAATCCGGGGACCGGTAAAATACAGATCTCGAGATTTTCCCCGCATTCGACCCTAATGAGGGTGTGTCGGGAAAATGGGTCTACGAGGGTTTGACATTTCGACGTGGATGAAGCGGGTCGTGAGGGGAATGATATTAATTAGTCATTGAAATGTCCGGTTCGTGGAATAGCGTCCACTTGTGTGGATCCTTTTGCAGATGTAATATCGAAGCGAGTTGTTTGCAGTCAATTAGAGCAAGGTGGGGGGGGGGGGAAGGGCTTAGGGAGAGGAACAGATGTTTGCCAGGCATTGGACTTTGTGGAACTGGACTGCGGCTTATCAAACGTACTACGTATAGGTACTTACGGTGAAGACGGTCCGACAGTAGAGTTTCCAAGTCCTTGAGGCGTAATTATAGAGAAACTACATATATATACACCATATATACAAACTTATATATTATATAGAAAAAATACTACATATATATCTGGATAAAGCTCTCGTCGTTAGAGTCGAAGGAAAAACCGTCAAACGAGCAAGAATCACAGATTAGAATTAGCTTTTATCGAAAATACTTTGAATAATCATTGAAAGACATTGCTTTCACACTGTGACACATTTTTCGTTCTCGTGGACTTGAAAACTATTATATTTTATTCTAAAATATGTAAAAAAAAATAATACCAGATATTTTTTAATTAATGATCGTTTTTACATAATTTTGTTGGCTTGTTTTTATTTTTGTCATTTGAATAAAAAGAAATTTCAATGAAATTTTGTTACGATAGGGAGGAAAAAAAAATTGATTCAAATCAAAGCACTCTTATATATAATATATACTTATATGTATTATATATACGTATCAAAGTCGTTAGTAGAATGCCGGATAGCAGATAGTCGAGGAGGCGATGTATTTCGTGCTCATTGAATCTCTCGTCGTTGTCGGGACCGACTTGGAGCAAAAAGGAATGCGAAGAAGAATTCCCAAGGAAAACGAAACGAAAGCGAGTTATTTGAAATTTCTCAACGACGTTTTCCACGTCGTTCCACTGGAATAAAAAAAAAGAAACAATGTAACCCGTCGATCCTTGCCTCACAAGCTTCTCGTTGGTCTGACTTTATGTTGAATTTGAATAACAAAATCTCGTACAGATACGTCGTTTGGTCCCGAGGCTGATACAAATAACCTTTCTTCGTTCGATATATTCTTCCATGATATAACGAGATTATCTGTATTTGCGTGTAGCCAACCGACGGATTCATAGGACGTGTACAATATACGTTTTCCAGAGTATGGCTCGGTTCTTTCTTGCCACGAGTGAATTGTTTCGTAAATTGGAAAAATCGCTGATGCGACGATGGCCAATGGAGCACAGGGACCGCAAGTGGCTCAATCGTTCTTCGGGAAAGGATGGGTACGGTCGAGGGAGGGGCGGGGGGGGGGGAGTTGAGCATTAACATACGTTCTATTTTCGAATTCTCGAGATATCGATATCTTGCAATGTGCATTGTTTTGCATTCACAAACTTCATTCGAATGGAAAATTCGTTTTCGATAAACCCTCATTTCACGTTACAAAAAAAAACGTTCGGTAAATATTATATTTCAATCGGTTAGCATGTGCATTCGATTTTATTACAAGAGGAAAATGTTTTGAAAGATTCAGTTTCAAAATCTTTCGATATCGATATCGGTTTATATCGAATTCAGTGGATGAAAATAAAATTAGAAGAAATATATTTTTCGATTTAATTGGAATTACGGTGATTCGTTCAATTACAGGACAATTGGTTGGAGAAAATTCTCGTTGCATACCGCAGTTTGTGTTTCAGCAATTTTTGAGGATGTACATTTGCGATTCACAGAATGAATTATTTTTTAACCCTTTTTAATTCACAAATCATAAATTTTATCCCAACGATTTTTCAATCTAAAATATGTCACGTTGAATCAAAAAAAAAAAAATAAAAACTTAGGATTCACAAAAAATTGTAGCAATTTTAGTGAAAAAAGTCGTTTCAAACATTATCATTATTTTATTTTATAACTCATTTTTTTAACATATCAAAAAATTACATTTTGGCCATTATAAAATTTTTGTTGTTGTAGAAAAAGCTTTTGAATGTGCTCAGAATTTAATATGAAAATTTATCCGAGTTATTTGTTGAAAAAAGAAAAAAAACGTATTTCAAACACTATTATCATTTTATGCACGCCCATCCCCGATCATCCCCTGGTGCACGAGATTGACGAGGTCAGAAGAAAGTCGAATTCACGTGACCTTACTCCTCGAAAGCTCGGACCCGTGAAACGCGATCCCTCGTAGTTTGGTGGTGGATGACAAAAAAGGAAGAAAAAAAAAACATGTCATTCGTCGACCTACGTCACCGAAATAACGCTGCGGCGCGAAAGTGCGAAGGTTGATTGATGCTGGACCGGCGGGTAAACGGTGGACACGCCTCTGAATTCACAACGATGGCTCGCTCGTGTGTGTGTGTGTGTGTGTGGTCAATTTTCAAAGACGACGATTAACGCGATGCGACGTCACGTTCAGGCGTCGAGAAGGGCTCAACGCCTCCTCACTCACAGTGATGTCGTGATTTAATGAGACACGATCGTTATTGACGATATTATCGATGATAACGCGCGTTTCATCATTGAATTACATCGAATTTTAATCAAAATTGTGGCTTCGATCATGGGCTATTGGGTTCGATGTATCATGAAATTTTCGATCGAGCAACGTAATTATCAGTAATATCGATTATCAGTAAATACCTCAATTTTTGACAATTCAATTGAATTCAGAACGAGCAAAGTTCTGAAGGGCCGAGATTCCGAAGGCGCAATGTTTCGAATGACAATGCTTCGAACGGTCGAAATTCAGAACACTCATATACAGGTATAGTTGGCGTACCTCGTCCGTCGGGCCCGAGACTACGAGCCCCGGGGCAAACCGTCCAATGTCGTGGGTTTCTCAACCGAATCAACTCAAAGAAGTTTTCAATCAGCGCAAAAATCTTTCAAAGGCCGTCGACGACATCATAAAAATTCCAAGGATGTGTAACCCTTTGAATCGTCGCGAGAAAACAATAGAAACAATGAAGAATCAATACATTTTTATCTTCCCGTCCAAACGCTGGCTGAACAACGCCATATAGATCAAAAGTTCACGGGAACAATGTTGCGGAGAATCAAATTTCCTACAAAAAAGTCCCGAACGGCGTGTATCCAGCCCCGATAGTTTACGCGTGGGAAAGCTCGAAAGTCCGGGCAACGTGTGAAACCGCGTGACTGGTAGACGTTCGGAATTCCGTACGTTCGAAACATTGTCGTTCGTGACATTGGGCGTTCGAAATTTTGACAGTTCCGAACTTCGCACGTTCTGAATTTCGAGCCCCACCCCGATTATATCACATCGCAGTGATTATCGCTGATCGACAATGATCAACGAAGTTCATCGTCGTCCAAACAACGAAGCCGTTCCGATGCGTCAACATCGATTGGCCCTTGCTGAGTTCCCGGTGGTACTCGGTAATGCGAGTATTCAATGGGTATTATAGTAATGATTTGTTCGTGTGCACGAGCAGGGCCATGCCGGATTGTGGATCCATCCGAGTGCATGTGTACCGACACGTGGATGTGTCCACAAAGAGAGCACGCATAGATGCCCGCAATTAGCGGGCAACGTCATTGCCATCTGGTTCTACATCAGCGTCAAGCTCAAGAGGGTCGGGAGCTTGCGCAACCACGAGTTGTGCGTTTTCATCGTCCTGTGTCGTATTACATTTCTATAGCTTACACGCGCACGGGCGTAAGTGGGTGCGAGTGTGTGTGTGTGTGTATGCGCTTTTCCGCGGTAGAAGCTCGGTAGGATTCTACCCTACTCTAGTGGGGGTGGAAGGAGGGGGTACCCAATGCCTTCCACTATCTGACGACGATTCCGCGACGTCACGCGATAACGACGCTAACGGTATCTGTATAGATATATATATATATATATATATATATATATATATATATATATATATGCGTCCGAACATACAGTGCGACTTCTCCGAGAAACTTCAATTGTCGTGAATATAGGGTATGGGGGTGCAGGATTGCTCACTTTTCCATCAACCACTAATTAAAACAACATTTCGTGTGATACTAACGAGATTTTTATTTTTTTATTTTTCATTAATATTTAGTGATCTTGTGACAATTATTCATGTATAGTCTATACATACTTCATATATATAGTCTATATATGCCTAATTCCATATATAGTTTGTAGATAGACTATATTGAGATTATAAATTAGAATATTTGGTAATTTTGTAACAATTAAAAGGTTATTGAATATTCATATATAATCTATATGTAGTCTATGTTTGCTTAATCCTATATATATAGTTCATATATATATATATAAATTATATATAATTTTTTTCACTACACTCCATAATTATTTGATTTAATAGTTAGACTGAGTTAGACAAAAGTTTCAATTTTTTTTTTCAAATTTTTATTTTAGGTGACCTGTCAAGAGCAGGAGGACATTCGTTGCCTGCCTCGGAAAACATTTTTGGCGCTCCTGCGCCTGCCGGAAGTTGGCTCTAACCTAGCCGCGTATTCGCGAACGGCCCGCATAATTCAAGAATCAAAGGACCGAACGGATTACGTGAATCTGAAGAGTCTGACAAGCGACGAGGGCGAAGACGCGAAGATATGCTTGCCAGCCGGTGTCTATCTCGAATTGTTCAGCGATTCGGCTATGCGGGGTCATCTGAGCGCCATCGGACGTGCCCAGAAGATGCTCGAGGATTCCGTCGATCGTGGCTACGACAACGGCGATCTGACGGCCGACGATATCGTGGAATCGGAAAAACGTAGCATCGCGACACTCGCGAAGAACGGTGATTTGCCCATGTCGTCTCAGGATCGCAGTCAGAACGAGGATGATGCTCCGGTTACCGAAACAGCCAGGTGACACATTATTTTTTTTCAATTGATGTAACAAAAGATTTAATTATCATTCGAAAATCATCAAATAAATATGATAAGTTGATATATTGTTCAGCAACGAGCATGTCCAAATGTCCAAAATTTACCATTATTCTGTCTGACCCATTTACAGTCGCTAATCCACGGTAAAAACCTAACCTACAGTCACTTGACGACTTTTGACATCTCAAATATCGACAAAAAAAAATCGGAAACCCAAAAAAACCCGCATTTTTTTTCCATCATTCGTGAAAATAGCCCAAATCTATATATACATTAGGACAAGCCCGTTCAGTTGCGAGAAACGGTGAGCGTCGCGCCATCTCGCGGCCGCACCGCGAAACCGGTCGCGCGCTACTCAACCGCGCCAACCCATTCAATCTGCAATATAACAAACAATAATTCACACTCACCGCCCCTAATCGTTCCTTCCAATATCGCCGTCCCTAGAACTGTTAATAATGTCGTTCCCACATTTATTTACAAGGAACATCGTTGATCAAAGTCAGGAGAACTCAAAGAGAAATGAAAAACTAAAAAAAAAAAATAATAATTACGTTTATTCCGAAACAGATTCGATTCTCTGAGCAGCGAGTCACTGGACGGTCTGATGAAGATTCTTTCGGACGGTGGTGTCGAAGATCGTCGAAACATACCGGAAATAGCGGCCGAATATACTCTGCCAAACGGTGAACTCGATTTGGAATCTCTGGCCCGTGATTATCCGCCCGCTAGCAAGCGAAACATCGCCGCGCTCGCTCGTGACTACGGTCTGCCATCTTACAGCGGGAAGCGTAACGTCGCCGCGCTTGCGCGTGACTACGGATTGCCAAATGGCAAAAGAAACGTCGGCACACTGGCCCGTGATCGTATGCTTCCAAACGTCAAGACAAACGTCGGTTCCCACAAACGTATTTATCTTCTGCCCGCATTTACGTCCGAAGTAAAGCGAAATCTCGGCTCAGCAGCCGGTGCCAATTATCGTTTGCGTTTTGGCAAACGTTACGTCGGTGCTCTAGCCCGATCCGATGATTTTCCACTGCGGGATTACGAAAAACGCAACATGGCCGCACTCGCGAGAAACGGCGATGTTTTTGGTTATGGAAAACGCAACGTTGGCACACTGGCACGTGATTGGAGCCTGCCAAATCCATCGACCAATCGTCACGGACGTTCACTAACCGACAAAGACATCAATGACGAAATTAAATTTCATCGACAATTGCAAAAACTCGAAATGGAAAACAATGACGATGACAATCGTTTTCGACAAGCTACGAAATCCGTCGACGTCGATAAAATCCGCAAATCGATGAATAACAATGCTTTCGAGACCGAATTGGCTAATGCGAAAAATACATTGTTGAAGAACGCGATGAACGATGGCAAACGTGAAAAACGACAGATCGATTACAACGATGAATATCCACTTCCGGTTATGCAGAATACCAATGTTTTCGATTACGAGGACATGATCGAGGCTCTTACCGGCGAATATCCGAATACGGAGAAGAGATTCATGGGTGAGTTAACATTTTTTTATGTTAAATCGTCCGTGTCATAATTTATTTATCAGACTGTGTCGAAAAAAAATCACCTTCAGTTTTTTTTTCTTTGGTCTTGTGGTCTCAATAGTTAGTTGTTGGCCCAAAAGACTCGGAAGACAAAAAATTGAAACATTTTTTCGACACAGTCTGCTATTAATCCCATAGATCGAATAAGCCAAATTAATTACTCACCCTAAATGGCAAAAGAAAAAAAATGATTGAAAAAGAAAGAGGAATTCTATGATTGAGTCACGTTGAGATTATCAAACGGTTCGTGTTGGAAGCTTCGTCGTACGGTGAAGTTGACGACGCTTGCGGTACTATTGAGATGTGAAATGTTAGGAGCAGGTGGCGATCCGGATTCGCGGAAGTCCGGAGGTACGACGTCGGGTCACAACGAAATGTACCAACCAAGTAAGAGACATATCGCGGCACTGGCACGCCAGGGATGGCTGCGACCCTTCAAGCCAGCGCGTTTTGCGCGCTCCCCGCGGTATCTGGTCGGCAGGTCAGATTAGCAGGCTTCCCACTCCGTCTATGATCCGTTTCCCGTGTGCTATCGATGTGTCGATGTGCCGCGACGAACACCCGCAGCAGCTGTACCGAAAAAAAAAAACAAAAGAAAATGCGTTCGAACGTTCATTCGTTTGTTCAATACGTTTCAAATTGACCCGCCGTTATCAAAAAAATATGTACTCGCTGAGCCGGTAGATTAGGTGTCTGATCGATGTCTTCTTGTTCTACTTACATACACATTTTTATAGATTTTTCAATATATATATATTTGTATGTACACAGGAGTGTTGTCCAAGGTCACAAGATTGAAGCCCTTCTATCCCTCGATGTGGTCGATGATGACTTTTTTTTTAAGTATATTTTGGATCTTAGGACCTCACTAATTCTTTTCTAGATTCTCTAGTCTTTACCCTCAGATATTAAAAAGAATTATCGATCACAAAGAGGTTTGAATCTGGTAATTTGGGACGACTATTTCCAGTGTATATTTATATATGCCGATGGTGTATGTTTCGGTCGATAATTTATTTATTTTTTCCTATCTTCTAGTTGTTATCGATGTCATAGAAACATGTTAGACGATTTAGTCTCGATGTTGGATGGATTTTTTTAGAAAGGCCCCCGGCCGTCCCATTCACACACGGTGAAGCCGATCGACTGTTTTGCATCAGTGCCCGTCATGTTTTATTTTATTTAATCATCTACCCGATCATGTTGTTCACATTTTTCGGGATCTTCGTTCTAAAAAAAAAAATATTAACTTTCTAGAAGATTCTCAGTTGAAACCGTATCAAATGTGAAACAAAGTGTGCTCATAGTCTGCTATAGTCTAAATAATCTCGAGTGACTGTCGATAAAAACGATTTTTCGATAATCCAACTCAGTCGGTAACGAAAAACTGTAATCGTTGAAGAAAAAAAAAAATAACTGCGTTTGTTCTGGAATACAAAACATACGAGTACTAGTATCAAATAGTACACTCGGGTTCACATTTGAAAATCATTCGGTGTAGTTTCGTTGATCGGTTACGCGACAAATAATCCCAACTCCCACGGTAAGTCGTCGATCGCCGGTCGGCAAGGCAGTTAACTGCGGGTAACCAAAACCGTATTGTATTCAGGAGTGGAAAGCTCGTGACGGATAACCGGCCGACGCAGATGTGAGATGTCGATATATGTATATGTATACCCCGTATAGAATTTGTTACCGACGTTACCGACTCGTTTACCGACTTTCACGAGTCGTCGATAAACGAATTAATCATCTCTCGATCATTGCCTCTCATATTTTTCCCGCTGTTTCACACGTCTCATTGTTATTCGTTGATTTTACCGATACACACGGAACACACAAACATTTTTACGTGTGAAATTAGTGGCAATGAATTTTTGGTTCGATCGGTAATAGATCGTTCGCATTATCATGTGAGAATATTGATTGACGTTTTTTTTCTGTTTTTTTTTTTTTTGTTTTTTCTTTTCAATTGATCATTGCAGGGAGGATCCCACAGATGGGGCCACGTCCGACAACTCCTCCGACACGTCGGCTCGGACGTTAAATCGTTATCTACGACCGAGAACCCGCTGTCTACAGTCCCTGCAGGGAGATTGCCGACAGAGCTTCGGAAAGAATCAACCACCAGCCAACAACGACGACGTTTTCACCCGAAAATTTTATCTCGTCGCTTCTCACGCCATCTAGACGATCCCACAGCGTTGAATCTCACCCTTTTTCAACGCGCTAATACGTTTTTTTTTGTTTGTTTTTTTTTTTTTCACATCGATCACGCTTCGTCATCGCGCATGTTTGTTCGAATTGTCTGAAATGCCAAATTTCAATGTCGATTACAAATAAAAACGGAATTTTGAGCAAAAAAAAAAAAACAAAATTCAAATTGCAAAAAAAAAAAAATAGGAAGAAAAAAAATCGGGCAATCGAGTGTAAATATAATTGATAGAAATTCAGAAGGTTCGATATCCTCGAGGATTTGAACGAATTATAAGATGACAATAACTATGACAAATCAGGTAACGGAATAAGACGATAGCAGTCGATAGATTCTTTATGCAAACTGTGCTTAATTATTTTTGACGATTGGTATAGGAGCGATCGAGAGGCGGCGTGAGTAACGAAATTATGCAACGAAACGTGTGCTTATTCCAATATTCATCACAGACAGATTAGACAACTGTACAGTTAACCTCTTTCATCAATTTACACTGATTTGAAAATCGTTTCATTGAAATTATTCGTTCATTATTATTATCAAGTTAGCATTGCATTTTAAATCGGATCTGCCACGAGGATTGTGACAAAAGCGGGGTCTCGATCAAAAACGCCTATCAGTGAACCATTTTTGCTACCACGTCTACAAAGGTATTCAATGTATCGATTGAAAAAAAAAAAAAAAAAAAAAAAAAAAAATACAAAGAATAACAATATTAATTATCGTATGTGAGTAGTCGCGAGTTTACAGAACGACTGCGAATGCAGACAGGCGTTCAATTCGATTATTGGAATTTAAAGAAAAATAATAAGTAAATGAAAAAAACGACAAAAACAAATTAAACAATTTTCTGAAATTCATTCGAAATCTAATTAGCGTAGGTTTTAGGTACTTTCGATTGTAGATGAAAGATAAATTATCGATGTTAACCGCAATCTTCGCAATCTTTCGTCAGCGTGGTATTAAAAAAAAAGAAATAAATTTAAAAAAAAACGATTGAACGTAAAAAATTCGCGATAGACATCAGTGAAAATTCGTCTGTAAACGGTAGTCGTGAATTATTTTTTAAATAAATAAAAAAAAACCATCATTATCATTGTCATCGTTTTCTGTTTTGTTTTTTCGTATTTTCGTTTGAAATAATTTTCTTTGTCGATGTAAGTTCGTAGTGCAAATAAAAAAAAACAAAAAAAAAAAAAATAGATACATATAGTATAAATACAAAAATATGTTCAAAATAAAAATTGACATGATGTGACGCAAATGGCGAAAGATTATTCGCGTGTCGAGGAACGAAGATGGCGAGAGATCGGAAAATGGCTGAATTTTCGATCTCTCGCGTTTATAGTTTTTAACGATTATGACGAATCGTTCGAATCGAGGGAAAGAATGAGTTCCACGAGAGTCCCCCCCCCCCAATGTGCGGTGGACTTTACGTCGATGATAATTGCTGTGAACGACACATAACGTACGTCTCAATTAAACTGATCTACATGTAATACGTGTTTTGAATTATAGACAATAATGTGGATATAATAATGACAATACAAATGATAATACCATTGAAGATATGATGATCGTTTGGATTTCTTTAATTATCGTATCTCCGCATTTCCCAAATTACGTGTTGAAACCATGAACGAATAATTTTTTTATTTTCATATTTATTTGTTATTATGATCGATGGCTTTTGGTCCTTTTCATGATTTCGTCCTTTGTCGTTGGTGTCGCTTCGGTCCATCAGCGAAGAATTAATGGTGTCCACTGGCCCACTTGGACACTAAAAAAATTATTGGAAACTAAAAAAAAAAAAATTTTCAAAAAAGACTAAAACAAATTAAACAATTTCCTGAAATTTATTTAATTAATGATGTTCCCTGGCCCAGACTATCATCATTGGGTACACAATTTTCCCAATGATCACAGATCTGCTTCGTGATCACCTGATATACCCATTTTTTTTTTTTTAAGACTTTTAATACGAAGACAGAAAGAAATGATTGCTTATCAGTAATTGCTTATACAGTAACCTTCACATTTTATGTATTTTGCTAAGTAGTCGACAAACATTCGTGCGAAATGCGGAACCAAAAAAATGTTGACGACTGTCTGACAAACTCCGTCAATGCAAACTGATAAGGAAGAAGAAATAAAAGAAAACGCGTATCATTGTTAACAATGATTCGGACTCAAAACTTTATTTTTCATCGAACTACGGGCATCGTTGATCAACAATAAACGTATATCGAAGACGTATGAAGTTTTACAAACAGAGTAAAATAATAATAATAATAATAATAATAATAATAATAACGAAAAAATTAATAATCGTATAAGACTTACAACGTATAAGACGTAAAAATCAAATTGGTACAGCCCGAGTTCTCGACGCGACGAAGCGATAAAAAAAAAAAAAAAAAAAAATCCAGTCAAAATTTGCACGAGCATTATTTGTGCATTTATTTATTTTTCGAATCTTTTACGTGAACGATCGTGAGTTTGTATTATTCGCTCGGTACGCGTGTAGATTATGGAACAATCAAATACCACGTCGTTGCGTTCTTCACTATATAAGCTAAAGGTATTCAATGAAAATTCAGTTCAACCATCAATCGCAATGAGGGTTCACGTGTTCTTCTGTCTCTGCATTATCGTAAGTATCAATCGTTGATTCTACAAAATACCCCACATTTAAATCGAACCTAAATACAACACAATGCATCTACTTTCCATCCCCGAAAATTTTCACGCTTACCGAAAAAAAAAAACAAAAAAAATTATAACTAAATTAAAAATAAAAAAAATAAAAGTTCACCTGTCAATCAAAGACAAAATCGAATTCTCGAAAGCGGGACCACTAAATCCAGTCCGATTGGTCTCAAATTTTGGGATATGACTTCCCATAGCATCCCCTTTGAATCTACAAGTCGCCATAAACATTGCACAATTATTTTTCAAAAGACCTCAATAAAATTAAAGTCACCCGGTATTTCATTATTATGATTATAATTGTTTTTCGTGTTCGTATAATTGATATTTGGTTGATTTTCAATGATTCCAGGCAATCACTGGAACCTCCGCGTCCGCGCAGGTAACAGTACCAACCGTTCCAACCGTTCCCACAGGCCCTGGAGTCCCTACAGGCCCTACAGGCCCTACAGGCCCTACAGGCCCTACAGTCCCTACGCCACCTACCGCAGTGACACCGGTCCATCCGACATTGCGCCCCTGTCCCGGTCGTCGAGGCGGATTGATCGGCTTGTTGCAACAAATAAGTTATCTCCTCAACAACATTCTCTTGAACATCGAAGACATCCTCGTGGCTGACTCTCACAGCCCGAACGGTCTCTCGGTCATTCCTCTGTTGCGAAACCTCGTCGATCAGGTGCGACTGTTGCTTCTGGGACTTTTGGGCGGTTCCAGACTCACCAACGCTCAAGTGGCGGTCGAACAGGCCAAGGGTCAGCGACTCGTCGGTAGCATCGTCGAACTTCTCGACACGCTGCTCGGTGGCAATCGCGGAAACGCCTTCGCTTGTGCACGTCCACGCGGATTGCTCGGAATACTCCTGGACGGTGTGTTGAATCTTTTGGGCGGAATTTTGAACGGTTCTTGGGTTCACGATCGTGGACTTTTGGCCGGTCTGTTGGTGCAAATTGTCGCCACGGTCAACACCCTTCTTGCCGATCTCGTTTAATATCCATGGCGTTTTGAAAAAAACCGTTCGAGCGATATTGATATGTCATCGAAATCATTTTTTTTTTCATCGTTTCACTGTTGTATTCGATGTCGTTGAGAATTGGAACTGGTTGGAGCTTGAATTGGTTGAATTGGAGCTCGAATTCGAGTCATCGAAGCCAGCGTCTTGTTCCATCGATCGACGGTCGATTGATCGTTGATTATGTGTAATTCGTTTGATAATAAAAATAGTTTGGATGCGGGATTGCTCCGAGTTTGAATATATATACGTGGTGGAAAATTTATTTGATAATTATGTTGGGAAAATGTTGTTGGTCTTTTTTTATACAAAAAAATGTTCCTTTCGTGTATAATTTGGGGTATCGTTTGAAAGGGATTGTTGTGTGAATTACCAAAATATTTTATTTTTATAATTCTCGAAAACCATATTTAAGAAGATGTGCTGAAAAATATGCGAAAATAGAGCATTCCTCCCCCTTCCTCTTTATTCCCGAAACTGCTGATCCTAAGATTTTCGAAACATCAGGGAATATAACGGTTCGCTTATATTTAACTGGAAAATTATAACGAAAGTCCCAGGCTTCATGGATTTCTAGAAATTAATTTTACAAACTTATTTTCAATTTGCGATGGATCTTCTCGCTCACTCTGAGAGTACTGAGCAGTTTCATGGACATTTTTGCTTCTGCTGTTTGTCACAACAACAAAAAAAATATGGAACCTTCTGGGCTGGAGTCGTACTTGCACTTTACCCGTTTTTTTAAAAGGTAGAGAATAGACTGTACTGTTACAATAAAAAAAATCAAATTTCGTACATTCATATTTTTGCTTTTTCGTCTGTCACGATGAATTACAACAGGCCCGATAAATCTCGTTGGAATTAAATCGCGTATCCGCATGGATTACGCAAAGTTTGCGATCGCGAAGACGAGAGTCACGAGATCGTGAGTTACAACCGTTCAGTTACTCGACAACCAACGACGCGGTCGGAGATACGGAAATTATCTCACCGAGACATATCAATGTTTGTCACATTCTCGTGACGTAAATTCGCTTCACTTCACTGTCCACATATATCCATCGATCCTCTCCGAGGCATCGAACATGAGAAAAAAACACAAAATTCACAAAATTTGGGTGTAATTATTTATTATTCAATGACCGAGCGTCATTATACAATATATTAATAACGTTATGATAGTTAAAATTCATCGATAGATCGGTATGCGACATTGAAAGCCTTCGCTGGGACGTTTAATCGTGATTGAATCTGAAAAATTGTTGATTACAGAAGCAGGGCGAGAAGGGAAGTGACCAGTTTGATGACGAGTTCGAGCAATCCGGTGAGCAGACCGCCATCGCTGCTCCACGAACCCGTCAGATTGCCCAACGATCCGACCACGGTGGCCAGAAGACTGCCGACTATTCCGGTCGGACGGGTGCAAGTCCACGTGGCCGCACTTTCGATGCCCAAATTGTTTGTCAACAAATTGGTGATGTCAAGGAGAAGCTGGGCCAGCAATCCTTGTTTCTGTCGGGCCTGATCGTCGGTGAGATTTTGTCCGAGCAAATCGTTCAACACCTGTTGAAGCTGCATCAACAGGTTGGACAGCAGAGTGAGAACACTGCCGTCACCGGTCAGACGGATTTTGGCGACGTTGTCGAGGAGGTTGCCCACTAGATAACCCACTTGGGTCAGCACTCCGCCCAATCCCGTGGCCGTCGTTCCGTTGCATTCGGTCGAGTTCGCAGCCTGACGCCGTGCTCGTGGCGGAGCAGCGCTCGGAATGGCCAGAACGGTCGCCTGAAAATATTTATGATCAGATTTTTGTTTTTTTTTTTGGGAAGCAAATATCTGCCGTGTGGGTAGGTCTTGTGGTAATAGAGTCGTAATGAGAAGCAGTGTTGGGCCAATCGGTACTTAAAAACTATCGATGTACAATGTACAAAAGTATTTTTTATTTTCTGTATGAGTCTGAGCTCCAAGTAAAAAGGTTGAAAAAATTGATGTTTATTTGTCTGAGCTACAAGTAAAGGCATGAAAATTTTTAGTGTTTGTCTGAGCTCCGAATAAACATTTGAAAAAATATATATTTTATTTGTCTGAGCTCCAAGTACAAAGTACAGAAGTATTTTGTATTTGTCTAAGATCCAAGTAGGAAGTACGAATGTATTTTTTATTTGTCTAAGCTCGAGTGTAGTACAAAGTACAAAAGTATTCAAATTACAAAAGTAGACTGAAATCATTTTGGTCCAAATATAATATTAAATTCCTTTATCCCGTTGTGAGAGATTTTTTTTTTTGATTCGAATAACAAGGTCTTACTGATCACGAAATGAAACGAAATTTACGATTTTTCGAATACTTCAAAAAGCCATCTATATTCCCGTAAGTATTGCAACGATTCTTCTAAGCTCATCAACTTGCAATTAAATCATATTCATTGTTATTTATAAATAAAACTTTATGCTCAAGCCACGGAACGACAAAAAAAAACAAAATAAACAAAATTATTGATCTCCTTCATTCGGAGTTAAAAATCATTTTCCAATTAATTAAAAAATTAACAATGATCGACAATGAGTTCTAACGTTGTGAATATGATTTTGAATTAACGAATTGATTATTGATTGAACTATCGAATACTCAAAAAGATGGGATTTTCAATACGTCGAAATTGAACAGTTTCGAAAATGTCACTTACCACGAGACCCAATACAACAATCACGGTGAACTTCATTATTCTCGTTGTCGGAGCGTCGAAGTGAATTGATACTGCATCGAGTTTTAACTTCTTATATACACCGTCGGATCGCACGATTTCGTAATCGGGAAAATTCGCATTCGATACGTACAAACAGTTAATGCATGACGCAAATGGCATTTGCAATTCCGCCGGAAAATATAACCACGTGCAACAACGTTGTAAGATAAGATTTTTCCGAGGTGAATAGATAATAACGAATTAAGCATTATCCAACGAAGCTCTCGGAGAGGGCAACAATCGAAGAGAAATGGCTTTTTCTTTGCGTTCGGTAGTGTAAAAAATAATTGCGAGGATCGATTTCCTTTTATCAACAGCTGACTCGAATAATGTGGGATCTAAAAAAAAACTCATTGACTGTAAAATGCATCCAGGTGATAGTGACGATCGTCTGTGGTTGAAAATGCTTGTCATTTGCATAACAGTCAACACGATTGGTAGTGAATTAGACGACTAAATATATCCACGACAGAACCTACACTACGAGACCAGATAAGTTTGGATAGATTTAATTTCATTGATAAAAAATATTACGAATAATTCTTCGTCTCGTTTTTTTTGTGCATGGTGAAGGATCATTGAACCAATCAGTGCTACACTATGTTTGCTACAGTGTTCGTTATATTTTTTATGAAATGTACTGATTGAAAGCTACATTCGGGAATTTTTTCCGATTTTTCGAATCCGTAGTTTAGAAATTAGAGAAGGAGGGGTAAACTGATGACGACTTTGAAAGCGAATACCTCGTGACCGAAGGGTCAAAATGGATAAGGTCTCGAAACATTTTAAATTGCATTTGAGGAGACCCATCGAAAGACACCTCACTTGATGAGGTGAGCAAAAAAAAAATGTCGAGTTCACTTTTTAATCTGTGGAAGGGGAGTGAAAAAAAGTTTTTTATTTTATTTTTTTATCATTTCTGTTTTTGGGTCATCGATCAACGTCTGTGTGCCAAATTTCATCTCAATCGGTACATGAATGAGAGAATGGGCGGTGACTGTGACATACAGACAGACGGACTGACCGAAACCATAAAGAGTTTCGTAGATTTTTACAAAACCCTAAAAAATTCAGAACTTCAATTTACCTCGTTGTCCCAACTCGTACGATCTTATAACTTACCCAATCGTTGACTGTATCATCAGGTGTGAGAAAGATTCGCATTTTCATCGTGAACATAAATTCTGATGCATCGTGACCGAATAGCATTTCCGACTTTCTCATTAGGCAAACGAGTGAATAGCTTATTGTGAGGAAAATAGACGATAGTTATGTTTGTCCGTTGCTTATCTAAATTATTGCATGTTCGACTTTGTCGTTTAATCTCGTTTGAATGAACGTAGTCGATAAGCTTCAGAGTTGGATAGTGAGGACACGTGGATGGGAAATAATGTGAACGAACCATCAACCATGATCGAATAACCATGGATTAATGGGGGAGAAAAATGATAATTCAACGATCAAGATTTTCTATCTCCGACAAGGCTTTTTCTATATATTATCATTTGTTTTTTCTTCTATTTACAATAATGCATTCTTTGAACTATTTTACAAAAATTCCATCATCACTATATATATATATATATAATAATTGTATTGATATAATTTATTTTTAGAATATTCCACCGACGCTACGATGATAGTTCAACTGTGCTTGTTGAGCGTAATCGTAGCTCTGGTGATCGTACCATTCGGCGGAGCCGGTGTTGGTCGATCCGGGTACCTGACCCCCGCCGAGACTAGCCGCGTGAGACGAATGATGATGACCGGGATGATGACTCGAGGGTGGATAATCACCGCTCTGAAAGTGATTGAATTGCGCGTATCCCAGTTGTGCTCGTGACCAATCCGAGTTTCCTGTTTTGCGAAAGACGTAAGAAAAAAAAACAAGAAAAAAAAAAATTAAATAAATAAATTTAATAAAATTATAAAAATAAATAAATGAATAAATAAACTACGAGGAATATTATTTTCCGGTGTGTCAATTTTCCAAAGTAAAACTCTCAAATCTTAACGTGTATTGGGACTCAAAACTATTTAACCGTGAGATTCGAATTTATTCAAATTTGGGGTGATGAACATTTTTCCAAAGTCCCATAACTTTTCTTTGGTTATACTACAAACGAAAACTCGTTCACCACAAACGTTTACACACCCAAATCTTGATGAATGACGAAAAAAAAAATCATTTTTTTTTCACCGAAATTTTTTTTTTTCGTTTTTCCCGTCGAAAAATCATATTTTTTCGAATTGAAAACGGAATCTCGACTACTACAATCAACTGCAAAAGTATCTCTGTGCGAATCAACCGTTATATTCTATTGCAAACCTATCAGAGTGTGAATAAATCGTTGAATTCGAGTTTTTTCAAATTTAATTTTTTTTTCCGTACAAAAAAAAAAAAATCTTACCAGCATTGTGACCGAGTGACGCCGGAGCAGCGTGAGCGATGGGTGGTTGAATGGAACCGGTAATCTGTCCGATTTGCATGGCGTTGGGATGTCCGGGAAGGGTTCCCAGATGACCGGAAACTGTGGTGGGCACTTGTGCCATCGAGCTGGCCATTTGCGTCGCGGTCCCGGAAATCTGATGAACTCCGGTTGGCGACGATGACGAGTGAAGACCCGTGGAACCCTGATGAAGACTCGTCGGCGCTTGGGACAACGATCCGGGCATTTGGGACACTTGGGACAGTTGTCCGAGGTCGTGACCCGCTCCGGGGTACTGACAATGACCCATCGGCAACACCCCGATCGAGTGGGTCATGCTGCCCGAACGTTTGCGATGACGGGCACGTCGATTGCTGAACCACACTTGAATCCGATTCTCCTCCAATCCCGTGCGTTGGGCCAATTCTTCCCTCGCGTAAACGTCCGGATATTGGGCCCGTTGGAACGCCAGTTCCAACTGTTCCAACTGACTCACCGTGAACGTCGTTCGGCCGCGTCGCTGCTTGCGCTTCAACGGAATTCCCGGCTCGCTCGTCGTGTCCGAGTCGTCTCCGGAACGACCCGACAGACCTGGAACAATCAATCAAAAAAAAAAAAAAAATCAAACGGGGAATGAATGAGAGAACGATTTGTTTTTTTTTTGTTTCAATTAATCGAGAAGTACGAGAAGTGATAAAATGGCAGTGATATCTCGAGTCGAAATTTTTGTTCCAAATTTTTTCACCATCACATTTAAGGACGAAGGGGATTGAAAGTAGGATGAAGTTATGAGGAATTCTTGTTTGGGTTTCAACTTGGTTTCAACCTGAGAACCTGCAGTTGTTTCCCATTTTTTTCGAGTTTGTGAAGGTGAAACGAAGGTGAGATAACGAAAGAAAAATGTTTGGCTTCGTTCGGAAGGTTGAACGAAGGTTGAATGACCGAAATAAAAAATCATCACCCTCACTCGGAAAGTCGAACAACGATGGAAAAAAATGTTCGACACGGCATTGAGGTTGAAACGAAGGTGAAAGAAATATTTCAAACTCGCTTTAGCTTGCGATTTGGACTCATGAGGTGAAATAAGTTTGAATGTAAGGTGAAGATTTTGACTTGGGATAGTCTGTAATATAATCAATATGTACATCAGGGTGCTTCGATTTGAATCGACTTTTTTTTTTACGGTCTTATAATAAAATTTTCGTTGTGCATATCTCTGAAATGTGATTCTCTGAAAATGTCAGATTTTTCATGAAAATTCTTAGAACTTCGCTTTTGCTTTTCAAAAGTTTTTCCATCCAATGATATAATCTAAAATTTATATAAATACAATCCAATGATACTTCTAAATTTGCTTTCAAGTTGTCCCATAAAAATAATTAATTATATTTATTTCATATATATATTCTTTTCAAATTCAATTCAATAATTTTTAATCCACGAGTTTAATTTGTATATTTCATTGTATATATATTTTTATTTAGCCCACGTGCATGTAAATAAATAGAGAAAGGTATCAGTGAGATACTTCTGAAAACTATTATTTAATTTTTTTTTACTTTTAGTTACTCCAGACTTGGCCAAAACCGTTTGTGCGATCTTTTTACTCGGAATTACACGCGTCTCTATAAACTCGAGCATTATCCCTTTACAAATACATACAATATATATATACATAGTATTTATTATTAGCCATTTAGCGTCCATCAAATTTCGAAATCTCAAAGTTTGTTGGTACACGGCACGAGCGTGGACAAAGCGCGACCGCGGGCCAAAGTTGCATTCCATTCACAACCACTTGTGCGAGTGACAGGATCGGCCGAGCCCCCGGGCCCTTATTCGCGGCTTTTCAAGTCTCATTGATCCTTCACCCGGTAAATATTCCGAAGAAGCTCAAGAGCAAAAAAAAAAAAAATAAAACTTCTTCAATTCACTTTACAGTGGCGCGGTATTCTTTATTATCATTATTATTTATTTCTATTTATTTTTTGGAAAAAAAAAGAAGAGGAGAAAAAGAAATGGAAAAATGCGGTAATCTCGAGTGAGAGTGATTCCTGACCACTGTCGATTCGATTCTTTATTATTTGTGGGTTTGCTGACTGGCACGTTCGCCTATATATATATATATATATTTGTTGTTTGTATTGTTCCGTCAACGAGATTACGACCAAACATCGTATTACGGTAAATATATATATTTTTTTTGGTACGCAATGGACGAAATGAGGTACATTGAAATCCAATCTTACGGTCGATCGTTCGACGAACGTCTTTATTGTTACTCGACGGTCGATCACGGTCAATTGCCAAAATTGTGAGATTTTTTTTTTCGGCATGATTGTCATACCGAAAAAAAAAAAAAAAAAAAAAAAACAAACTCGCGTGGCCATTTTACGTTGCGGCCAGAGCAACGTTGTGAAATTTACGTCGAAGACGGTTTGTCATGGACATTACGAGAGTGCGGGTTTGCATCACGGTTCGAATATTTCGTTCGTGTCGCGTGGAAAGATTTTCGATCGTGATTGTGTTCACTCGCAGCCATCAATTCACCAATGGGCGAATTATTTTCAATGGGGGAATGAATCGATGCGTGGCGGCAAAATACACACAAACATCGTAAATTCTTTTTGTACGAGATAGCTGTCGAATTTGTTTTTCATTTTTTTTTTTGTTGAGTAAACGTAGAGGCAGCTGACTATCATGAAAATTTTATATAAAAACAAGATTAGGTCGTGTTTGGAGAGAGCAAGATTGTTTTATTATTTTTGTGGTGACTTATACATTTTAAGTTGATACTATCAGAGAGAGAGAGAGAGAGATCTGTCAATGTTTGATTTTTCAAAATCAAATTTGTCAAAATTTTGATTTTAGAGTCCAAGCTAATTTTAATCATAATAGCTTATTATTATTATTATTATTTTGATATTAGTCATTCAGCTAATGTTTATTCCATCAGTTTTTCACTGTGCAACTCAAAACTCCAAGAAGTTGTCTTGTGGTACATTTCACGTGGCAACAATAAAATGTCACTATCTCAATGTCAAAGCAAAAAAAAAAAAAAATCAAAACGATAATACTTGTCTGAATAAAATCCCAAATAACTGATTTTTCGTTAAAATGCAAAAATAGCAAAAATTAAAATTTTTTTTAAAAATGTTGTCGATACGTTACTAGTGCAATTAATAGTCAATTTGACGTCAATTATTCGTCTCAATAGCTCGAAGACGTCGTGCGTCGTTCAGTCAGCATCGTGGGAACATTTTTTTTTATTTTTCTTTCGTAAGCCTGTGGCGTCTGATTTATCGATTCTCGCGTCCCAAATATCCGCAGGAAGTCCCTTTTTTCCTGGGCTAGGTGGGGGCGAGCGTCGGTCATGATCAAAAAGGACAACCCGGTGTGATGTTTTGCCCGAGCTCACAGTATGACCTGCCACCGAAGTCGGTCCAGTGTTCGAAATCCATACGCCGGTGTATTTTACCATTATTACCATTTTCTAATACGTTTACAACGTACACAAAAATATATTTTTTTTCGTACCAAAGTGCGGTTTTTATTATTATTGTTATTATTATTATTATTTGATTTTTTTTTTCGTGTTTCCATTGTGCAATATTCATTGAGTCGACGTTTCGTAAGACGTGTAGCGCCGAAATAGAAGCGAGGAGTACGATGTTGACGTGAATGTGGGGGAGGGGGGAGTGAGAGGAAAACACGAGTGCACGAATAATTCCCAGCGGTATATCCTTTGACAGCCGCGAGAACGTCTCTAACGCTGTGCTCTCCGAGCACAAACCTCATCGTGTCGTCGGTTCTCGCGCGGTCGGCGCGAGACTCCGTCACATTTGTCAAAAGTCCGAGAACGAGCAACGAAATTGGGGTCGGTCTCGGAGTCACGACGAATTATACAATGGGCAGACCCGGGGCTCGTCGATGTACTTCACAAAACGTGAAATCCGATTCTTATATTCTTTCGTTCGGAGCTTTTGGAGGAATGAAAATTGGATTTTCGAATGAAAATCTACGGTCATGTGAATATAACTCGACAAACTAAAAATAATCGATGTAGGGTTGGGTGTGGAAGATTATGCACTTTTTAATCAGAAACTACTGACATTGTTTGGAAATTAGAAGGGTTATAGTTTTTCATAAAGGGATTCCTTTTTTTTTCAAGGATCCTAGTTCAATCTTGTGGAAAAATTCGATCAAAAGTGGAAAAAAAAATTTATTTTCAAATTTTTCACTGTACGTTTCAACTTATTTCACACATTACAAGAACGAATTGCAAGCTAAAGTAAGTTTGAAATATTAGTTTCACCTTCGTTTCAACCTCAATGAGGTGTCGAAATTTTTTTTCGACGAAAGGTGAAAATTTCTTGTAGATTCCTCTTCCAAATATTTATAACAATTCCAAAAAAAAAAAAAATTCTAAAAGAATATTTCAATCTTCCACGTCGGAATTACATATAAAAATTCTAATCCTCGAACGGCCAACGACCCAATCAGTCATTTTCATTCGAGCCAACCCCCGAGTCGTCGAAAAAATTTCTCGATAATGCCCAAAGCTTGTATCTTCTTATTAATCAAACAATTTTTTTAAATAATAATAATAATAAAAATTCCAAACGAATTATTCAATGTAACCCGAATTGTCCCAAAGTATAATGAGGCGAATTATAAAGGGATGACAGGTGAGTCCGATAAAGGGCGGTACGTACATACGAGGTCGCATTGATGTGGAATTACGGGCCCGTGTTGTGAAATATTGCCAAACATACATTTTCGTTGTCAACTGTTTCGTCGTCGGGTTTACCGGAGATAGGGTGTCCAGGTAAATAAAGAGGGTTACGGGAGAAAGGGAGCTGGGATAGAAGGGCGAAGGGGGGGGGGCGGGAAGAGAAGACGAAAAACGAAGGCGGCGGCGTCGGCACAGGTGACAAGAATTTTGAAAAAGGAGAGCGACAACGCCCGTGGGGTTCGACCTTTTATATTATTGAAGATGCAACTTGTCCTGTGTGCGGTGACTATTCATCCATTCTTCCGATTGTCATCCGGAAGAGTCGTGTTCGATGCCGACAAAGCAAAAATTCGGTGTTTCGACCAGAACCCCGGGGCTTCGTGATATACATACGTACCGCAATGTATACACGTGTATATATGTATATACATAGCGTTGGGAATCCAAAATCTACCTTGTGGCCCGTCCAATGCGTTTTAACCTTTTCTGGTATCAACGGGCTGCACTCGCTATATATATGTGTATATATATATAAATATATATATACACACACAGCTGACGACCAACAAAAGAGACGAAGATCTACTTTGCATCAACCTGCGATCGCTCAACTCATTCAAAGTTTGTTTTGAAATTGAAAAAGAATGAAAAAAAAAAAAAAAAAAAAATACATTCCAGTCGGTAAAATAATTTTTTCTTTTTGATCTGATGAGTGAATCATAATATTCGTTGAACAAAAATTATTAAAAAGGAATTTTTATTATTTTGAGAATTATTTTGAACCTGTGTAAAGGGGCGTTGACATTAAAATTACAGAATTATCATTTTTACGGACCACTCTTGTGTATACACATCCAAATTTGCTTCGAAGTTTCCCCATGGAAATAATAAATATATATATATATTTTTTCAAATTTGATTCTATAATTTGTATTCCACGATTTTTATTTGTACATATTTTTGTTTATCCCAAAAATTATAAATAGAAAAAATTATATAGATTATAATAGATTAAAAAATTGTCAAAAAGGAACTTTAATTATTTTGCGAATTATTTGGAACCTGTGTAAGGGGGCGTCGATATTAAAATTACAAAATTATCATTTCTACGGACCACTCTTATGTATATATATATATATATATATATATATATATATATATATATATATATATATATATATATATATAATTTTCTTATTATCCCGAAAAGCCCGGAGATGAGCAATAAAACGTATCCGCTCAACGGATATGGCGATATATTATCGTGTGCAACGATAATTATCAATTATCGCAATTAGGACGTGTCACTATCGTTTCTTTCACGATCATATCCTGTTCTCGAGAGCTAAAGAAGAAGAAGAAGCCACACGTTCGGTTTGCGTGGCCCAGGTGCGTGTTTCGAGTGTCGAGTCATATATATATATATATATATATATATATATATATATATATATATATATATATATATATATATATATATATATATATTGCATTCGGCAAGGCCCTCGAGGGCTGAGGGCTCTCTCTCTCTCTCTCTCCGTTGGAGTCGGCATTCCAACCGTGCGCCCTCTGACACCGACGGCAAAACCGCCGGTTCGGTGGGCCTCCTCAGACCTCTTACACAGAATAAGTCGACGTTCCTGAAATCACTTTTTTTCTCTCTCTCTCTCTTTCTCTTTTCCCTTTTTCTTTCGTTTTTGTTTTTGTTTTTTCATATTCCACGTGCCTCTTTCTCTCGCGTTCGGCTCACCGTTCTTTCCATCATTCTCTGGCCTCTCTACTGCCTCAACTTCATTTCGTTATAGACCTCGCACGTTTCATCTGCCTCGCAAATGAAAAAAAAAATAAAAAAAAATGGAAAGAAAAAAAATAACAGAAACAAAGACAAGCGAATGATTCGAGGGTGTGATCGTTTAGAGAGCCATATATGTTAGACTTGTAACGAGAGAACGGATTTTTTTTTTTTTTCGTTCTCGATGAGCAGTTCGAGACTCGCCCCCTTCGGTTCTTTTTTTTTTTTTTGTTTTTTAATTTCTTGCAAAAACCGGCGCGCGCAACTCACCGAAAAATAAAAGAAGGGCGGCACTCGACTCGAAATCTTTTATAGATTTTATCGTTTGTGGTTCGGCGAGCGGGCTGTACTCGCCATTATTATCATTATTATTGTTATTTTTAAAAAATTAAAAAAAAAAAAAAAAATTCATTGAACGAAAAAAGGCAGTTTTAATCGTGACGAAAATTATAGTCAACGAAGCTATAACAGAGCTTTACATGTCTGCAAAATTTGGGGTCCGTATAATTTATCCGTAATTTGAAAAAATAAAAAATAAAAAACAATTCCCAACATAACATAGCTTCCTCAATGACTCGAAAAAAAAATACAGAAACGTAACAAAAAAAAAAAAAAAACGAAGCTTCCTCTATGAGGAAGCAAAAGGCATTGACCCTCTACATTAATTTCCTCAACGTTCGAACACGTCGAACACCTGTGATAGGCCCAATCAATGAGGGACCCATCACGACGATGAAAAACCCCCGTTTCGAATAGCATGAATAGATCGCGTGAAAAGATGCGTGTAATCAATTAGTTGGCTGCCGGGGACTCGGCGGGCCCGCGTAGCGGGCCCACGGTGTGCCGCGGGGCCCGCGGGCCCCGTCGAGAGCAAATATAGCGAGCCATCTTCGTCGCTTTGACTCGCGTTTCGTATCACACTCGCTCCCTCTCTCGTACGATTTCTCATTCTTCGGTTTCGAGCATCCATCACTTTCTTTGATCAACCCTTCCCTCTCTCTCGCTCTCTTCCTCTCTCGCTTTCGTGCTTCTAGCTGTCTTCGTATTCACACACCACGTGACACGCATTAGCATCGTCATCGAGAAATGCGCTCGTCAGCGTGGAACCGCTATGGGGGCCCCGTTCGATGCTTTTATATATATATAGTTCGGCCCATCAATCATTTCGATTGACCCGATCGTGGCCAATTCACAATCGGATATCGACATTGTACCGATACGAAGCTCGCGAGCCATCGCGAACGATAAAATGATCGATCGGTCGGTCACAAGTGTGAAAATTTGCAATTGGGCAAATTTTTTTATCTAAAAAATTCAATTTTCTTCAAGGCAGTACCCCTCCACAAGAGAGTTCCTCGTCAGATTTTCACGAAACTCGGCATACTCATAGGCACTGATGAGAAAAAGGTTCAGTCACAATTTTCATGGCTTTCCAGAGCGCGAGAAAATAAAATATATCAACACTTTTATTTCCACACGTTTATAACACGGAGCCTCATGGATAATCACGTTCAATTTGATACAACACACAAAAAGTCCTCGTCAGATTTTAATGAAAACGCTCGAGCTGCAAGTCGGATATTCGGAGAACATTTTGAGCACTTGACATTAGAGATCGGGAGACTGTGATGATAATAATAAGCAAATAAACATACAGTTTGTGGGATATACTACCTCAAATGAGAATAACGGATAAACTCGATAGGAAAAGTTAGCTACACCCTGGATGCAGAATTCAGCGCGAGCTGAAGTCGCTACTGCATCGTACCAAAAAAAAAAAAAAAAAAATCAGCATCTTCCATTCTTTTTCGTGATTTTCGCGTGTCGAATTGGTCCAGAACCTTGCCACCCCTCTTCGTCACTCGTCCGGGCAATGAATGGACGAAAAGATGCCGCCGCACCTATACCTCGTAGGTTATAAATCTAAAGATATGGGAGTCCTAGAGAGAACGCGAGCTGGACCATCCGACGAGCTTCCTTTTCTCCCTTCCCCTCGCCTCTTCCCGCACTACCCCATCTTCGTCATCTCGAGGGGCATGATGCCTGGCTGCGCCCCCAGAACCTTTTTTTCCATCGTCTCTTCGGTTCTCGCGTTTCATTCTCGCACGTGAGGTTGACCTACCACAGCCTCTGGATCGTGGGCCATCGAGTGTTGGGGGTCCAGAGGGGTTGGCTCGTGTGAGGTCCTCTAAACGGTAACGAATGCCACTTCGACGACTTTGTTCCCGTTCGAAGTTTTTCGACAATGGCCGATGGATGGTAGCACGGTCGAGCGTTGTGAGGTTTACAGGGGATGTCGGATGGGTTCAACCCTGTCAACGCTTTTTCTCTCTCTCTCTCTCGGTTTGTGAACTGAACCGTGTTTTTTGACGACATGTCGTCGTCACCACATCCACATTCACATCAAGATGCTCCACCTCCGTGTCGACTTCAACGATGTTGCCACCCTGATCGACTTTACCCTCAAAATGGCGCATTGGCACTCACCTTAATGCGCACAACTATTATCGCATATAACATCCACTTCTGGACACTTTCTCATTGCATCAACGTCACCGGACTTTTCATCACCTTAATGATCTTGAGTTCCGTCCCACGTCGACGCGGTGGTCCGATTGATCGATATGATCCATCGCACAAACCCGGTGATGTATATTTACGACACGTTAAAACTTTAAATTATAATTATTCGACGTTTAGAATTTCCGTCTCGTGGAACTATGAAAACCCACCATTACCGCTATATATGTTCATCGTTCGCCAGTGATGATAAGCCGTCGCGATGACCGAGCTTTTGCCTCGTGGCGCCGGGGGGGGGGGGCGGGGAGAGAGGGGAGGGAGCGGATTAACATTTTATTCGCGTTAAAGTTCGACGCGTAAACACGCGTGTCGCTCGAGGCGACGAGAGGAGAGGTTCCCGATTAGATCGGTTTCGGGGCGAGGTTTAGCGTGGGCCTCGGGGGAGCCTCGTCGCTGTTCCAAGTTTTCTTCCGGGGAACTCACGACGAGCCACACTGCAGTATAAGATCATATAGCCACAGAATGGCCAGCGGCGATTCGGAGCTTTCTACAAGTACACGTGTGAACCGTTCCTTCAACGTGCGACTCTGACTTTGCATAGATTGATCGATCGTTCATCGATCGTTCATAGACACTTTTCCGGTTATTCTTTCGATCAACGATCGACCAAAAAATCATTCACAAATCGATAAATCATACGCACATCGAAATATTTTATCATTTTTAAAGTTTGATGTTTTCTCTTTACTTTTGTTTTGCTTTCTGCAGAAAGTTTTGGATTTTTTTTTTTTCAATTTTTACACGTGGTATAAAATATATGGAATTCATCAAATATGGAAACGTGTTGTTTAATTATTTATTATTATTATTATTATTATTATTATTATTATTATTATTATTATTATTATTATTGTTATTGTTATTGTTATTGTTATTGTTATGATTATGATTATGATTATGATTATGATTATGATTATGATTATTATTATTATTATTATTATTATTATTATTATTATTATTATTATTATTATTCGATGTACCGTTTTGAACCGAGAATCTCTATATCAATTGAGTGTTTTAGAGAGAGCTGCGTATCGATCCACGTATCTATAATACATTTGGACATAAATCTCGCGTTCACACGCGAGCTCATCTCTCCGACTGTCAGGCTTCGTAATACACAGCCCGAGCGACTCTTGTCACACGCGTTAGCGTTATAATCCACCTCGTCGTGGACCCAGAGTCTCAACTGCTTTAATGTCCGTTTTACACGTATATCGTCGTTCTGACATCGCCACGACATGGCCGCTCGGATGCCACGCTCGGACTGCGTCCGTGCCTGCCCTGTGTGTGTGTGTGTGTGTGTGTGTGTGTCTTCCTGTACCAAAACCTTCTTTTCATTTTACGACGTAATCGCACACGATCGACGTAACAAATGTTTTCAAATTCGTCGACCACGAAAAATTCGAAACACCGCTCAAAAATTAAAAAAAAATAATAAATAAACAAAGAAAAATTATTGCAGTGTCTTGTTTTCTTCTTTTTTTCATTTGTCTTTTGATGAGAATGACTTATTCAAGATTTTTTGAAACATCCTTAATTGGATGTTTTTCTCGATGAGTCAATAGAGCTCGAAAATGGCGTTAAAACATTTCGTAGACTTAAAAAATATCACATTCACAAATAATCAGAGTTTTCATCACATATTATTAATACTCAAAAAGAATAATTGATAGATTGGGAAATTCGTTTAACATTTTCACGACACTTGGATTTGTGTTGTAGAAAATATCGACTAATCGACCGAAGATAAACTTTGACCAAAATTTTCACAGAATCATTTCCGACATGTGACATAATTTTTTTTTGTCGCTTTCAAGAATCGCTCAACGAACGATTGTAAATGTGTTTTACATTCGCGCAACACGTTTTTGCCGAGCGATTCTCAATGCAGATCAAATATTCTCATTCATTCCGGTTCTCGCAACACTGGCTAAACCGCCAAACGATGTCGAGATCACACGAAAAACACCGGCCAGCAAAAAGCTGTTTTTCTTTTCTTTTCTTTTTTTTTTTTCATTCTCGACGTACCCACACACACACACACACACACATACACACCGCGAAGAAATCGATTAGTCTCGTCATGTGTTCCGATAAAGTTACCCGCTCGGATAGGCCGTCGCGAATCCGTCTCTCAGCGGAAATAACGTTTGCGCATAGTAGCTCTATTACTCACCTACGAAACCGACTAGAAAGAACAAAAAAAAAAAAAAAAAAAAAAGAAATAATGACGAACCTTCCATACATCGCAAACTTCAAATCGTAAAAAAAAAAAAATAAATAAAAAAAAACGTAGTTAACGTTTGCTCACGTCCATTCCAGTCGGGAAAGCTTCTTTGAACGAGTTACATTCAAGCTTCGCATATTTAACGTATACGATGAATGCAAATACGATAAATTCGATTTCGATCGAGATATGTACAGATTGCAATTTTATTTTATTTTTTTTTAAATTTCTTTTCTTTCTGTCTGTGTTATTATGATAAATTATTATTGATTTTTTTTTTTTTCGCACGATGATCATCGTCGAGATGAAGAGCCGATACAATCAATAAGCCCCGATTGTGTGAATCACTTAGTGGGGCTATACGCATGTGAGTCGTCGTTACAACGTTTCGATCACGTAGGTATATATATATATATATATATGACGTTCGAAATGCTTCCTTGCTGGTTTCGTGACTCGTGAGAGAGAGAGAGAAAGAGGTGTGTATGATGGAGGATGAGAATGGATATACATATTATAGTACAACACGTGTGGAACGATGAAGAGCGAAGAAAAGAGAAAGAGAGAGGAGAGGATTGGGAGGGCTGCTGCTGGGCAGGACCCATTAGGCTAATCCCTCGTCGGCGGTCGAGTCCAAAGGAAGGGAATAAGACGGAATAAGAAAGCCACAGGCTACGTGTCATTTCTGTGTCTTGGACGCCGACACCTAGCCAACATTTCTCTCTCTCTCTCTCTCTCTCTCTCTCTCTCTCTCTCTCTCTCTCATCTTGCTCTCTGTGCAATTTATACACGTGTAAAGTCTGTTTATAGCTATATATGTAACACCGTCAGTCTCAAGAAAAGCGATCAGAGGTGCTCTTCGAGATCACTGACTCTTTCGAATTATCAGCTCAGACAGAGATCGTTTCAAGATGAATTCAGATATCACACACACACACATACACAAATCCACTTTATTACACACATGTACACATATATTTATACGTATATATATAACGTTGCTACCTTCGTGAGAGTTAGACACGTTGATTTCAATTAATCAAACGAAAAAAAAAAAAAAAAAAAAAATTCCACGATCGGTTCAATTGTTTTCATAAAAAATATGTCGAAGCACTATTTGCACATCCGATCGTTAAATGGGTCATTTATTTTTCTCGTCAAACCTGTACATATTTATATTCCGATCGATGAAGTCAAAGACCAAGCAAGATGGATTACAAAAAAAAAAAAAAAACGAAACGAAAAATAACGAAGGAAATAAAAAATTAGAGACGAGGTCATCGTGGAATATTTGAAAGAAGGTATTAAAAAGGAAAAGTAATTACCTCGCTCGAAAAGACGATAATAAAGGATCGGATTTCACAGTCATACCGTGTGTGTAGGTAACGTCGGAGCATTGAAACTTACGGGCGCGTACGGAACAATCATAACCGTCGTGTTCACCGAGTCTTTACGAGTGTTTAGCCAATTTTAGCGTGCCCCGTGTGGCGTTGGTACACACACGTGTGCGCGCGTGTGCGCGCGCGTGATAACGACTGTGGAAAATACGCGGACGAGCTTTTGACGAATATGCACAACGTGTTTGCTCATTAGACACTCGCAAATGGATCGACGCGCTCGAGTAATTAAAACGGAGAATTGATAAATTTAATTGATATTGGAATTGCGAGAATTATTTCGTTTTTTCTCGAGAAATAATTTTTCAAATTTTTTTTCAAACAAATTTAATAATCTTTTCGAAAAGTCACGATAAGCCTTAATTTTTTTTCGTCTGGAAGTTTAACATCTCGTGAAAATATTTTCACGAGATTTTTTGGGAAATATCGAATATCAAACGTTTTCACGAATTTTTAATCAGCCAAAGACAGTTTTTGCGTATTTATTGAAAATATTTTTTTTTTTTTTTTTGGTTAGGTTAATACTTCAAAGAGTTAAGAGGATAGCTGGGGATTTATTCAAGAATCTTCGAATGCTACTCAGTATTTTTTTTTTCAAGTTAAAATAACCAATTGTGCGATTGTAACAGATGTTTTCAACTCGATGGGGTACACTTGTACCCCATGTGCACCACAATGCGTAACTTTCTTTCAAATTGAAATAACGAATACTGTGTGCGTGTAACGGACATTTGAACACCCTGGGGTACGTTTGTACCCCATGTGCACAAACAACAGGTTAAATATTTTGTAAATTCGTTTTGATGTTAATTTATGTTTTTCTATCGCATTATGTGTGTGTGTGTGTGTGTGAAATGGGGGATGAGGGATGGTCGATTGAGCACCACTGCGGACGTGTGGCAGGCGGTTCGTTTGATCTCCGCGGGACTCTCGCGAAGCCCCCATGAGTTCCACCCCCCCCCCCCGCCCCCTACTTCTCCACCTTTACCGACGGCTTGACTATGGACCAGCCTGAGACCCAGGTTCTCGTTCTTCCAACGACTCTTTCCTTTGCTCACGATCTCGCGAGGGGTCGCCTCACCATTCGCTCTGGACCCGACCGAGAACCACCATCCCACACTTGAATATTGTACATATATATATATATATATATATATATATATATATATATATATACGTTCCTGGCGACTTCCACACTCGTGCCCCGTGTTCCCGAAAAACACATTCCTGACTCGTATTAATCAGCACGCGGCCCAGTCTGATATCCCATTCACAAAAGTTCTTCGCCATTTTTTAGTTTTAGTTTTTTTTTGTTTCGGGCTCAAATAGTTTAAGATATTTTTTTTTTCAACAAATATATTTATGGGGAATTTTGATTGTTCTCATGAAACTATCTGGAAATGCATTTCAGAATGTCAATTTTATTAAGTTGAATAACAGAGACAAGCGACTTTTGATTATTCATTTAAAAAAAATAAACTTTGATATAATTGTCAAAAAAAAAAATTGAATGCACAAAGGGAGAGAGAGAAAAAAATACTTTATGGGGTGAAATTTAAATGATGATGATATTGAGTCTTATAAAAGTCCATGTGAATCGATAAAAAAAATAATTGATAAGGGCAAAAGTAATTAATCAGAGGCAAAATTAAATTCGTGAAAGCTGAACCTCTGAATATCAGTTCGATTGGGGTCAATTTTTTCCAGATGTCTTCTCATATAGTATCTACTTGAAATTCAGGAGCTGCCATGAAAATCGAATAATCATGCCTCCATTCAACACAAAGTCGGGACAAAAATAAATGAAAAAGGACAAAACCAGGAGAAAAAAATATTTTGCAAAACGTTGGAACAATCACCGATAAACCTTGTTCGTGTTGCAAGGCTTGGATTCTTTTTTGTTTTTTTTTTTTTTGTTGTCCACCGAAATCCTTTGAGCGACAACAACTGACGTCTAGGCGGCACGTCGAGGAACTTGTAATAGCGTAGGATACGGTAGTGATACACGATACTATATCTATATATGTGTGTCTCTCCCTGTCTCTCGCTCTCTCTCTCTTTTTCTGTTTCGAGGGTAAGCGAAAAGAAAGAGGAAAGATAATGCGTGTGCGAAGCTTTGCCCCATAAGATATTGACACTGGCTGTAATCCGTTTGTCGGACGTGTGGGCAACCTGGTTAATCCAGGCTCACGCCCACCGGAGATTAAATCCTGCGGTTCTGCTGTCGCCTTTTTTTTTTTAAATCTTTTTTATATTTTTATTTTTTCATTTCACGAGGGAGAGAGAACGCGAGGGTTCTCCGTGAGTGTCGCGTTGCCCAGCCCTCTCGTGTTCGTGGTCATCGTCGTCTTCGTCGTCATCGTCATCGTCGTCTTTACGTCCGACACGTCCACGTGACTCTGCGATGTATATTTCTCATTGCCGCCCGAACGCTCTCACGTCAAACTTTGTCGGAGAATTCTCGAGTTTAAAAGCTTCTGGATCGTTCCCGGACGTCAGATTTCAGAAATCCTCCCCTCCACCCGACCGCCATTACGCTCTGACACTGGCGGCACAACGGTTTAACACACTCGCTTCGGTTTCGTAACACGTCGTCGACGTCGGATCTTCAAATTTATACGCGTTTTCCGTCGATAATCTTCCAGTGACGATCATCAGGATTATCCGAAATATTACCATAGGATAACATGTGTTTTTTTCTCTTCAGTTTTTTTTTTATCACTAAATTTTTTAATTACGTTTGTGGACATCGAAATGTTTCGAAAACGAAATAAATTTTTTTAGTAGGTAAAGTTTGATTGACACGGAGTGAGCATCGGTTGATACTGGGAATACATCCAGTTGTGAATATCTTAATTCAGTCGAGTTTGAAAAGTAACGCCACTGTAGAATTTTTCAATTGATGCAAAGTTTTTTTTCACTCAAATTATGCTTCAAGGTCTGAGAAATGAGCTACAATGAATATTATTGAGAGAGGAGGGGGAGGGGGAAGAGTTTTGATGCTACTCAAAAAACTTGTCAACCATCTTCAAAGTACATCCAACAAATCCCATCGAACAGATTTTGCGTTGCACGTCCTGTATTGTCGTAAAAAAAATCTCAAAGTCGCGTTAGCCCTCAAGCGCACGCGCGAGAACTCGAAACCACGATTGGGCCGCGAGCTTCGACCGGCGAAGCGGTGACGCCACGCGTGGCCAATCCCGACTCGGAATTTTCGCGCATGCGCGTGACGACCGGCCTATTGGAATCGCCGGTCATTGTTGCGACGCGCATGGCGCATGTAAATACATCATCGGGTGAGTCGTAAATGTTCGGACTTGTTGATTTCGTTTGGGTGTCACCAGGGGGAGATCTATGGGGGGTGGGGGGTGGGGGGGGGGCGTTGAATGCCGTAATAAATTTGTTTCCAACTTACCACCGCCGAGAATCCCGTTGATAGTGTAATCCTTCTTGCCGTCGTCGCCGGGTCTTCCGCCGCGCAACAGTCTGCTAATGGAACTCGTACTCGGCGGATCGGCGAAGCCTTCCTGCGGGCGAAGCGAAATAACAATGCGAATATGAAGTTTTGGCCATTGTCAACGGTCGAATGTGGTGAGCGTGATAAATGGACATTGGGTCGAGGCGCGATTTTTTTTTTTTTTTTTTTTTTTTTTTCCGTGGCGCCATGGATTTTCAGGTAGCTTGGCTTCTGGCTTCGGGTAACGAAATTGTATGTGTTCCGTGGGTTTGGTGGAGATGGACGTTTGTAATCTCAAAGAGGAATTAATATTTGGCATGAAATCATATATTTTTCGTGTCTTCGGGAGATTGTAGTGTCAAGAACCTTTATGCTAGGTTATAAAATGATTAATATAAAATATAGTTGTTGTAAATTGCTCTGGTCAAATTATTTTAATTATATTCGAAATTAATGAATCGATAAAGCAAAGTATAATAAATGTAGAAAAATAAAAATTATTTTCGAAATAAATAGAAAGAAAAAAAAATGTGTTATTCAATAACAAGAGAATAAAAGTAAGAGTGATAATTCAAACCCCAACAAATTTTGTTAATATCAAATAAAGATAATAAAAATAGTTCTTCCATGAAAAATTTGAAAAAAAAAAAATCAATTTTCAATGGATTTAAAAAAAAAAATAAATAAAAAATTTCTATCTCAACGTTGGAATTCTAAATCACAATAGCACCGATCTGTTCCTATCATTGCCATCAACATTGCAAAACAATTCTACGTTGCATCACGACTTCGTACAGTTCAGCAAATGCGATCTAATACAATCTCGGAAATTCAGTAATGCGTGACGCAACACCCAAAGCGACTACACAATATTCAGTCGCTATAGCGTTGCGAAACAACGCATAGCGGTAAGAAGATTACATCGAGAATTGCAAAAAAGAAAAATTAAAAAATGGAAAAAAATAAATGAAGATAAAAATAAAAATAATAATGAAGAATCTCAACGATAAAACTTTCGCCGGAAACGCATTGTAATTATCTTTTGTACACCGTGTGCGAGTCGTTTCACGATTGATAAACGGGGCGTGAACTGCACATCGTTTCGCACATGTCGGCGAAAGCAATACGCCACATCTCTCTCTCTCTCTCTCTCTCTCTCTCTCTCTATCTCTCTCTCTCTCTCTCTCTCTCTCTGCGTACGAGACATTCGAAAAATAAAATGAAATAAGAAAAATAATGAAGAAATAAAAATTAAAAAGAAATGAAACAAGGAAGTGTGGCAAAGGGACGAGAGAAATAAAAATTGAAAATAAAAATAAAAAAGATGTGCACTTTTCGAGTGAGATGAAAAGATTTGCATGTTGACGCCCGTGGTTGCACTTATCGACGAGCCAAGAGAATGAGTGAGAAATAATGAAAAGAGAGAGAAAGAGAGAGAGAGATATATATATATATATAGAGAGATTCCGAAGATCGGCATCGACCGGTCTTTCGATCTGCTATCTCGTTCGATCTTACGGTGCGATCGAGCCACGCGGATCTCAGAAACAATAACGATCCGGCCACGATGGGTCTCGATGCGAAGGAGCTGGCGGCACACGCTGAAATATAATATCGTGTGTGTCTGTGCGTTTGTGTGTGTGTGTGTGCGTTTGTGTGTGTGTGTGTGTGTGTGGTAGATGCAAGTCCGGGGTCCGGGGCGATGACAGGAAAAGAGAGATGGAGAAAAGAGCCTCGGGGGGCCCTCTCGTGGGGCCCGAAGAAACGCCCCCTTCCAACATTAAATGCCGTATTAATGCCGGCCACGGTCTTTCGAACGCTTGTCTGCCTCCCTCACGCATCGACGTACGTGTTTTTTTTTTTTTTTTTTTTTTTTTTTGTTCTTCTTTGCTCGAACGAGCTATAGATATATCGATATACAGATATATAGATATACACACAAGCCGTGCAGGTATATTTATATATGTATGTATATATGTGTGCCTCGAGACCGGGGCCGCTGGCCGGGCTCGTTCTTTTTTTCAGAATGCAATTTATCTCTTTATCAGGAGATCGTCGAAGACACCGAATCTGTGAGCCGCCGCCACGCATATCCGTATACGAAACCTCTGTGTCTTTTTATATCGTCGGTCTCGCTTCAAAAAGCCAAAACCCAATCGTTGCCATTTAATTTCGCGACAATTTACACGTGACAATGTTCTATATCAATTTATATGGGAACTTTTATTGAAAAGTAAATAAATAAACGTATCAATGAGGGACGTAATGCATTGATATTTCCATTTGGAAACATTTTTTTTTTTTTTCATCTTACAGCGTCGATAATTTTTTCATTGATTTTTTTAGCATCGATTTTTTTAAATTTATTTATTTATTTATTTATTTTTTTTCGTTGAGAGCCAAAGATTGAAAAATTGTTTTTTTTTTTTTTTCAATTTTGATTATCAAACTATTGCTTCCTCGTAGAAGAATTTCGTTCACAACAAAAATTTGACGAGGAATTAAATTGCAAGTTCCAAATTATGAAGTTTTTTTTTTTTTTTTTTTTCAAATTTTGATTTGAAAAATGAAAATTAATTCGATTGCATGATAAAACGTCGGTTCGTCGGATATAATCTACTATCGTTCGTTTAAAATTTATTCGGTGCATCGACGAAGAGGTTACGACTCACTTATCGAGTCGTATATATCGTATATATATATATATATATATATATATATATATATATATATATATATAATCGATGGTTATAACAATAAAATCTTCGATATCTGTGATTGATTGATAAGAGAGAGATATATACCGGGTGGGTAATCATCGTGAGCGATACGATCGATCACACGGACGAAACGGAGAATCACATTTGTTACGAAGTGGGATAAGGACGCCGAAGGAATATAAGAAGCGGGTTTGTACCGCACAGGCGGCACAGGATCGTATTAGAGGACACGCGCGGCGCGTGTCGCCCGAAGCGTTTCACGTAGCTCCGGCTGCTGCGCACTGTCTCGCTCTTTCTCTCTCTCTCTCTCTCCCGCGCGATATTGAAAAAAAAATCATATCCATCGGTTGTGGGTGATCGCGGCTCGCGATATACAAGCACGCGGTGGTACATTCGCGATATGTACAGTAAAACCTCTCAATAGTTCAAAATCGTGGGTACGAATGGGCGGGATCGGACTATCGCGAGGTTGGATCGATTGACCAATAGCGAAACAGTTCAATGTATTTGCGTCAGTGTCTGCCAACATGAAACCAGTGACTCTCGGATCAAAGCATCTGATTGGCTCCCGGATCGGCTGTGAATTCACACGAAAATAATAATATACCGATCTTATCGATAAACCAAAATGTCATATGTAAGACAAACCGATCGAAAGATAACTGCACAGTTATGGAAAAAAAAAAATTACAATTTTTTTCATAATTGTTCCGAACTGTCCGATGTTGTGAGAACCTAACCTACGAATTTTGTCCATTGAAGAAAAGTCAACTGCATTACCACATCGAAGATGTATGAATAATCATTTTGAATGTATAATGAATCGTTGATTATTTTTATTCAAATCTACAGCTGTCTGAAGTGAAATTGCAAGAAATTTCGAAAAGAACTGAGTATTGATGAATTGGGATTTTGAAATTCCTGCGATTTTGAGAATAGATGGTTGAATTAATTTGATTTTAGAATTACGGAATTGAATCACAAGATATTCCGCGAGGGGCGTCACATTTTGGACTATCGAGAGGTTTCACTGTATAGATACGGAGACGATGTACCGAGAGAGGTCAATAGCTAGCCGGAAGCATTGACGCGAATCGCTCGTCGTCGTCCACACGGCGTTCAAGTCTCTGCATCGCGTTGAAGATTGAAAATTGTATTGTTCGCCGGTTGCGCGGTCATATCGAAGTATTGCAAGAACAACGCTCGAGGGATCTGTCTTATCGACGAGTCTATCCGAATTTGACGTTGCAAACGGATATAGTTGAAAAGAAAATTGACATTGCTGCGGTCTTTCAATTCTTCAGCCGTATATCATGATTTTTCATTAAAAAAACATCGATTCTGGTTTCTACTTTAATTAATTGATGGAACGACGTATGATCAACAGATAAGAAAATTAATTTTCCAAAGAAAAAAAAAAGAATAAAAATGTGCTATCCAATAACAATTAATTTTTAATGTAGAATTATTTCTGACTAAAATCTCGAATAGAACATAGAACCTTAAGAACGTAGAAATACTCAAAACTGCTAAGTCTAGGGCTAAATTTTATGGAAAACAAAAGATTGACGTCATATTTGCATCCAGAATGCATATTTCACGAGTTGAACGTTATATCGTTGATGTGTGATTGAGGGAATATGTCAAACATTTTTGTTTTTGTTGTAAAAAAAAAAAAAAAACGTTTACATTAATTTAATTACCTTTTCGAGTTTTTCCCGAATTTCCCAAGTGCAAATTCCCGGATTTTCACGTTTGAGCTGTTCGATTCTGGTCTCGAGTTCGGGAGTGGCCACTCTTGGTTTGCTTCCACCGATGACACCGGGCCTTATCGATCCGGTCTCCTGATATCTGTTCAATATCTTCGACACGCAACCGTGCGAAACCCTGAGCTGTCTCGATATTACACAGGGTCGAACGCCATTAGCAGCCATCTGAACAATCTGCAGCCTCTTGCTGTTCGGCAATGGCCGACCGTTTATGAAGACACCACCCAACTGGTTTCTGCGTCCTTGTCCTGCGAATTTAATCAACAACGAATACATATAATCGTAAATTCCACTGAACCATCTGTCATCGATGAAACCATCAAACAGGAACACCATCAAATCAATATTCGTTGGAACGAAGAATTATCGGTCGAACAGTTTAGGAATCCTTAGGTTCAACTGAAGAGAATCCGTGGAGGATTTAACTGGTTCGAATTTAACATCTACTTGACTCTTTTCGTTAATCCTAGATCGTAGACAGATATTCAACACAAAATCTTGATAGCTTCCGGACCCAACTAGCTTTACGACCTACATATCCCATCTAGAACCCTGACAGACACCTCGTCATCCGATGCCAGGTAAAAATATTCACACGATAATTATTCGCACGAAGAACCGAATCGTTCACAATGGCTTCCGAAAGAACTGGACAATGTGTTTGTTTTTTTTTTTTTGTTTTCTTTTGGCAAACAAGAAAGAATAGAAAGGATGAATTAAAAAGGTTCGAGGAACAAGGGAGAGGCTGAGCGGCGTAAAATTGGCGAATCTGGCGTGTGTGTGATCACGGGGTAGGCGTGTTCGGTCATTGCTAAGGGTCCAGAAGAGGCGCTGTAGGTTTTTCGGGCAACGGCTAACGATTATAGAGTCCGGAAGGTTGGTTCGAATTAGTTTACTCTTTCTACGTGACATTGCTACCGAGATTTCTCCAGTGATGTATCATTGCACATGGTAAGCCTTGGAATATTTTCCATACCTCGCCGCCGTTGCAACCACCTAAGCGCACTGCCGCCCTGTAGTCTGACGCATTAAATACTCCGACGTAATTACTGTGTTTATGCGAATTTACGCAGGTCCCTGTAGCTGGTCTCTAATTACCGCAATGAACGTTTAAAACAAAACAACAAAAAAATATAATAAATCAAGAATAAAAGGGCTCGCTTTATCTTCACTCTCACAATGATATTCGACGCGGACACAGAATGCGGATGCGTCAAACAAAAATGTTTAACGAAAATTAAAATAACGCGAAAGAGTCTCGCGAATGAAATCCGGACATTATTCAATCAAAGAGAATTGATAATTGTTGTTTTTATATCCTCTGATAAGACAATTATCCTTTGACGAAACAATTTATATCCTTTGATGAAACAATTATCCAATTGATAATTGTTGCTGTTACATCGTTCTCTGACGTCTGTCAAAATATCACTTTTCTCGAAAAAAAACCCATCTACTCTATGATCGTTCGACCACTCATCACAAATCGTTTCCCCAACGCAATTCCCAATAAAACTCTTCAACCATGTGTTCGTCGTTACTTTTTTCCCTAAACATCCACGAATGCTTAAATAAACAAACACGTGACTGACCTTCAAACGGATATCCTCCGAACATTGGCAGCATGGTTCCGTCCATTCCTCTGACTCGTAGATAATCCGTGACAGCCAGCCCGACGATTATTTTCAACTTGTCTTCAATCAATTCACTTCAAACTCCCTCGACAAAATTGTTCGTGTTTTTCTTTCCTTCCAATTCTCTATTTATTTTTTTCTCGTTGACTAGATTAAAATTATTTCGTTGTTTACAGAATCGAATGCTCACCAACACTGTATCGCAATCGTCGAACCCACAGTTTTTCCACGAACAGACCGACGAACAAACGTCACGAGAAAACAACAAAAAACAAAACAAAAAAAAACAATCCTCGCGACGCGGTATGACAAGCCGGTAAAAAAAAAACAAACAGTACATGAAAAAAACCAAAAAAAAAAAAAAAACGAGTAAACCGAAGGCCACGAGAAGTCCGGTAGAACCGGTGTCGGTATTAAATCTCGAGTCGTCGTCGCGCGACTTGAGGAGGGCCCCTCGCGATGGATTGGTGAACGAGAAGAGAGAGAGAGTCCTCTCTCGCGAGATTCTTTGCCCGCGCCCGCGCGCCTTCTCTCGTCGAAGTGAGACTGAGACACCAGTAAAATGTTCGCAGCGTTGTATAAACTCCAAGATGAGAAAGACAGAGACAGATATATATATATACATACATACATATATATATGTATGTATATTGAAGAGAAAAAAAAATGTGGAGGAAAGCGAGGAGACGAAGCGCGTGGCTTTCGTTCCGAGGGGTTCAACGGCAATAACGTGATTGTCGGAGTTGGTGCTATAAGCCCCGTGGTGGATACCGTGGGTCCACCCCCCCCCCCCCTTCTTCCCCGGTCCCCGTTTTGACCGGTACGAAACGTTACAGCCTTCGGGGTTTGGGTTCTCTCGTGTCGCGCGAGAACCGGCGGCAGAAGCGCGAACCCCCTCGAGGGTTCCACGCGCCGGAAGGGGGGTTCCAACGATTGTTCGTCAGGTTCGGGCTGGGGGGCCGAGAAGGGGGGAGGGGGCAGAACTTGCGCGAGATTCTCTCGGCAAGGGGCCCCCATTATTGGCCACGCCCCCGGACGCGCGCGGTTGGTCGAACGACGGAAATGTTCCATGGGCGGAAACTTTTTAGAAACACGCCTACGGAACGGACGTGTGTGCGTCGTATTGAAAATCTTCGTGCGTCGAACACACCGCGGATCGAACACGGTGACTCGCGAACCTGAAGTTTATGGCCGAACCGAGGGTTCCATGTTCGGCTTATCGGGATTTTGAGTTATCGATCTTTGTCGCTTGTGACGCAGGAGTTGGCAATTTTAGGAAGGGTAATTGGAAATTGGATTTCATTGGTTTTTCGTGGAGGAAGAAAGTTTTACATGTGTGACGCGGTAAAAAAAATTTTTTATGCAGATTTTCAGGTCGATATGATGGAAATGTTCTGAAATATTGAACATTTAAATTTTCAGAAAATTTGTGCAACGACCTGCGAAAATTCAAAAAATTCACGAAAGTCTGTAACTCTAGAAAACGGTTCAAGCTGCGACGCTTGAGCTTGGACTGGATCGGATTTTACAGAGTTTTGAAATTTCCAAAAAATTATTTTCACCACTCTAGCGTCTGTAAATTTTGAGATATCCTATGGAATAGTTTATCGTAGAATATCGATGATTTTGAATTTTATGATATTTTGAATTTTTCGAAAAATCGATTTTGTCGGTCCAGCTAACGTTGACTTTGAACCAATTGAATCCCTATTCTTATGGAATGTAATATGATCGACAATGCATATGACATTCAAATAAGCGCTCAGCAATTTGTCCATTAAAAAAAAATTCCTCATTATCGATTATTCGATGAAGATCGTGTCAGCCACGTGGGTCGTAATATCGGTAATAACGTGGACGCAATAATTGCGTGTTAAAGTAATTGTACGAGGCTAACGTAGGGCGAGGCACTCGCGTAGCCGATGTACCATCACGGTCATATACCTGAAATATTATTTACAGCCTTCACATTGTCCGGAAGTAAAATAATAATATAGGTATGATGGGTGGGTTATAAATTCTACGAAGAATCGTAAAGCGAGAACGACACGATTCGGAAACGTGTCACTCGGCAAAAGTCACGACCAGGGAAATCTACGAAAATTCCGGAAAAATTGTCATCCCAGGAAAAAAAAAATTAAAAAAAAAGGTTCATCGAAGCTTGCGCTTGTCAATAAAATTTGAATAATATTTTATTAACATTCTTGTACATTTTTTTATACGATTTATCAATTATACTCATTGCATTCAAATGATATATATTTTTTTAATTTATATTCTGATCACTATTATTTTAAAACAAAAATATAATCCATCTGTAAAAATGATAATAAAATTGTGCATCAATCTCCCAAGGACCTTGAGCAACAAAAAAAACCTTGAGAAAACCCCCAGAAAACATTACAAAAAACTTAATCAAACAATATAATGTTTACCTCCAAGCTGGATAATTTTATTGAAATTAATCTGCGTTCCTAAATCACATAAAAGATATTTTTCTCCAAACAAAAAAATCTCCCATTCCTTCATTTTGCGATAACCACCACAATCCCATCTTCGTCCCATCCGTCGATTTTTCAAATAATCTCCAAAAAAACCTTGAACAATGGAAAAAAATCCATTAACGCTTATACACAGCCACGTTGATTCCGTCCAACGACACTTTGCGTCGACTGTTGTAAAAATTAAGTTAGTTTCGTTTCGCTCGAAAAACCCCCGGGGGCCCGTGTGGGGCCCCATTGGCGAGGGAGTGAAAATTGCGTGAAAAACGTTAACGCGCCTTTCCTCCCAAAAATAACGAAGAAACCTACCCCGGACCCCGTGAAAAAGAAAGGAACACGAAGAAAAAGAAGAAAAAAAAAGAAGTAAATTGTCGCCGAGTTAACTTGGGTAAATCAGGAGGAAAAACTTTCAGCGCGAAGCATCCAGGAGCATATCCTCGTTGTGAACCTTGACGACGAATAAGGAATATTTACAACGTTCGGCCCCATCGTTGCCCCCGGGCGTAAAATCATAATGTATGTATGATGGGAAGTTATAAATTTTTATGACGGACCGATGCAACAAGGACACCCGATTCGTACGGGTCAGTTCGGGCGAGGTGCGCGTTATACCATATCGCCAGTTTATTTCCAGAAGTGTAGTGGTGGTAAATCTTTTTTTTTTTTCCGGGCATCAGCCGCGAACGGTAGCCCGGTAAAAGCGGAAGAGGGAACAGGCTGGTGGTGATGAGGCTGCTGGCTGCTGGCTGCTGTTGGGTGTGTAACATTCGGTGAACAGGTCGAAATTTGGTGTCCGTAGAAGCTGCGGGAGGTCTTTTCTCAACGCGGGCACGAGACACTGGCTCTCTCTCGGCGTTGCTTGCCCATCAACCTTCCCCCCGGAGGTTGACCGTAGGACCGACAAAGACGGTGGCACCTACTTCACTCCGAGACGGCCAAGGACAAACCGATTCCGCATATACCGCATCCAAGGAGGCATGCACTTTGTAATGGAAGTGCGAGAGAGAGAGAGAGAGAGAGAGATGGCTAGTACCTTCGAACCTCGAAGAGCGATACACCCAGAGTCTCATCTGAAAGGGTCTAATACGGAATTCCAGCCGTGAACATCTTCCAATGACAATGAGCCCCCCGACGTAGGCAACCTACAAATATTGTGCTGGTCCAGGCGAGGTGAGGATTGCTGAAAGATTTACTGTCCCGCAAACTCTATATTCTCTTCGGGGTTCTCCTGTTCGATGACTCGTGCAAGTGTGTGTGTGTGTGTGTGTGTGTGGGTGGGTGTATAGGCCTTGTAGGTGTAGGTGTCTCTGGGTGTCACTGAAATGGCATATAGAGTTTGCTCCCAAAATTTCGAGATAGTCGTTGACCGTGTTGGGACGGTCCCGGGGTTTGGAATATGGGCTATGTTGGGACCTCGGTAGTTGTCAAAAGCCCTCCCGTTGAAGCCACCCCGCCGCGACTGCTGTACACTCAATTTGGCGTAAACTTCGAGTAGATTATTTAACACCGTGGGGGTAGTCACTGTGTCCGGTGTCCCTTGCTGGGTACATAACTGTGTATGAGTATATATGTATGTATGTGTGTGTGTTTTGAACTCTGTAGTGAGGAAGCGCGCGGTGATACGCGATGGCCACGTTGCGGAGCTACCGAGCGCCCGTTTCGGGGACCCGCTTCTCGCCCCCGACAAAAGCTTCTTCTCGGCTTGTTAAATTCGTACATATATATATGTACATTACTTAAGTCGAACTCGTCATGGACTTAATACGCCGAAACTTTCAGGTTCGTGCGTTCGTTAGTTTTTTGTTTTTATTTTTTTGATGGGTGATAAACAAAAATTTAGGTGGAATGAGGTTTGGCAGGGTTCTGTTTTTTTTTTTACAAAATAAGGGATGGCCATATAAAATTCTTTGTTCTTGAGATATTCATTTGATCGTGTTTAAAATGTGCCAGAACGTCAGGAAAAGACATTTATAAAAAATTGTAGGTTTCTTTTTTTTTTTTTTTTACAAAATCGGAGATACCCATATAAAATTTCTTTTTTTTCTCAATATCAATGTCACCAAGTTCAAAATGTTCCAAAATGTCAAGAAAAGACATTTCGAAAAAGCTGCAAGTTACTTTTTTTTGTTTGTTTACAAAACTGGGAACATTTTTTTCCACAAAAATTGTCCATAAACATTTTTGTTCCTTCTTTCTTTTCAGCTTTTACTAAAATATGCAAGAACAAGAAAGTCACCTGTTGCATCGCAACAACATCCGGTGCAACGTGTTACAAAAAAAAAAAAAAAAAAAAAAAATCTGCGTCTTTTCGCACCCCATAGACAACTTCTACGTGTATATATTTATAAATGACAGAGGCAAACGTGGATCGTCGGTCGCGCAACGTTCGCGTTCGTAACGGTTCGCGGCGTGTCATTTTGAGTGAAAGAAGTGTTGCTAAAATCGTTTTAGTTCCGTTGGCCTTTCTCCCGGGGGCACAGAGTTTGGCCAGTCGTACGTACGGAGGAGCCGTATATAGCACGTGGCCCCCCCTCCGGTAGACAACGACCGTCTCAATATTTCGGTACCCAAAAATTTTTCACGCATTGTCCTAGGTTACGGGGAGCCCCGGCGCGACCCAAGATCGTCGGTAATGGGCAACGAACGTTGGACCAAAACCAACGACGACGTTCGACGATTGGCCCGAAACCGATCGAGTTTCATCCGGGAACGTCGCGACGACGACAGCACAGACACAGCATCATGCGGAACGACGCGCGTAACAGGTAGCACACGGTATAACGCGGTGGAATAAATTGATTGACAAATTTTTGACGTGTCCCAAGAACGCACCGACGGAAGCTCGTTTTTCGTTTTCGTCGCTTCCCGTCGTGAAAAATTTCATATTGTTCGTACGAAAGTTTTTACATCGGTTTCGTCTTATTGTGGAAAAACATTTTTGTTCGGTTCACTTGGCAAATGCCGTTTCGATACTTTTCGTTTGTTCAAAAAAAAAAAAAAAATCGCACGAATCACCGAACAGCTTGACGACGAATTTTGTTTTTGTTAAAAAAATTTTTTTTTTTTTTTGTAAAATAAAATAAATTTGACTGTCTGCAAGATCAGCAAGGAATAAAAATCGAGTGGATGAGAAAAATGATTTATTAGGTTGAACGAAAATTGGCAACTTGGTGTTTTTTTTTTTTAATTATGTTTTTTTAATTTTTTTATTTTGTTCATCTTGCCTTTGTGGGACTAATGATCGTTGACAATTATTATTGTGGGGGTTGATTGTGATCCCGAAGCGCCAAAATTTATGTTCGACCGGTTGCTCGTGGGTCATAGGAATTTTTGGAATTTATCGATTCGATTGTGGAACGTTTTTTGTATGTGGGATGATCTTAATCCTTGAGTTGTGGCTGCCACAGCAAATTATCATGTTGTATAGGTACATATATACATATATAGAATGGATATGTTATACACATCACCCAGTGGAGGGTGGAACAACGATGGAGCAATATTATTTATTTCAAAATAGTTATTGCAAATTAGGTTGAAAATCATTCTGGAAATTGGTTTTACAATTAAAAGAAAAACAAATGTATCGAAGTCGTACTTTTTTTTGAATATCCTGTCCCAACGAACTCGAAGCCACGTCGAGTCACAAAAATCTCCAACACGATGGACCTTACCACAAACGTAAAATAAAAAAAAAACTGGATTCAACTACGAGAACACTTTTACTCCGAGACCGATTAAATTTTAATAATTATTTCACGTGATTAATTAACAAATCGTTATGCAGATTTATCATCGAGCATAATTGGTTGGTGCATTTTCACAGAGGTCGAAACAAAATGTGAAAATTATAAAACATTCATCGGGAAAATATAATTTCAAATAATAAAAAGAAAAAAAAAAAGTTTTTTTTTATCGTGTTTGAAATTACGAGTCTCGTAAGAATGAAAGTATATGGAATTGAAAAAAAAATAGGCCTCGCGGGCCCATTCGGTCCGCGACCCAGGAGCGAAGCGCATCAGGCCGAACAGGTCGCCCGGCCGAGTTTCGGGCCGCACTAAATGGCCGCATTAAAAATTCTAATGGACCATCCGAGCCACCCCGATTCTCACCTAGTTTAACATAACAACGACACATCGGCCATTACTCAAAACACAACCCGGCACCTACGATCTTCTCCCCCCCCCCACTTCTTTTTTTCCATTCCTTCTATTTAAAATTCCTTTTTTTATTCATTCTGCCCTTTTCTCTGGTTCAAAAAAAAAAAATAGAAATTCCGGTTTCGTTGATCCCGAAGGTTCTCGAAAACTCGTCGAACCCGAAGACCGCGGGTTTTTCGTGGTGCCTCGCGCCATGTCCGTTGCCGTTGGTATATATACATATATATATATATATATATATCGGACGTGAGTGTCAGTGTGAGGTCTGCCATGAAGCCACAGCCACGCATAGTCCACGACCGCCTCCAGCCGACTTTTTGACACCGACTGATGGCCCGGTTATCTTTCATCAAGATTTATCGGAGACTCAGACTAATTGCCCCCTTTAATAGAATTTTTTTTTCGAGACACATGCCATCACTTTGAGAAACGTATGAAAAATTTGTAAAAAAAAAAAAAAAATGTAATAACGTAGCACACCGTCATTCTCGTAGGATCTTCGCTAGTTCGTGTGCCAGGCGAGAAAACATTTGTTGTTTTGTTTCGTTGTCTTGTGTTTTCGTATTTTTTACTCCGCGGTCTCTGAATCTTGGATTTTCAAGACGATGATGGAGAGAGAGAGAGAGAGAGAGAGAGAGAGAGAAAAAATAATAATAATAGAATCGGCCACGGACAAAACTGAATAATTATAATAAAAAATTCTTGGGTCTTGGCTCTTAACTCGACAATTACAATTTTTTATCCCCAGTTGAAATTTTCACGCGTTGAAAAAAGTTGAAATAAAGAAAATAAATCTTCTCTCGAAGATTAAAATCTTGTGTCGCAGACTCCGACCGATCCTCGAAATTTCCATCGGTGATGTTCAACCTCATGAAAACCTCTCGAATGACAACTATGCAGACGAGGAAAAAAAAAATCGCCACACGGCTAGCCAATCGTCATTATATTCAGCTTTTTGTTTCGACGCTTTTGTTCGATGTTCGAAACCGAATATTTCGTTCGCTACCGAGTGTAGCGTATGAAAAAAAAAAAAAAAAGGTTTCGTTCATGAAAATATACGTAGACAGGTTTTTCGTGAGTATAATGCGACAGGATTGGACGTTTCGAAAGTGCGTATATACGTATAAGCTGCGAGACGCATGTCGGACACCGTGTCACACGGCACCACGGCCATATATCTCATTAGACTCACAAATAACCGAAATATCTTATACTGATTACCTTATTGAGCTCGTGAATGCTTCGTCCTTTGCATAACTTTTCAACTGGGCCACTGTCCACCGACGTGCCGCTGAGGCCACCCGTCTGGGCTTGTATGTATGTACATACATATGCTTTTTCGCTCGGGAATAATATAGATATTGCCTATAGTTTGTCTGTATATATAGACATTCTTGAAATTTATATATATATATATATTAGAGTGGTCCTTAGAAAGAGTAACTCTTTGAATTTTAATGTTGCCGCCCTTTACACAGCTTTGAAATAATGTTAAAAGAATGTTCGCAAAGTCCCTTTGAGCTATCTCAATATTAACACGTGCCTGGAAAATTTTTTATTTATTGCAATTAAATAGCATGGAATGTTTATCGAATTTATTTATTATAGCTGAAATATCAACAGAACAAAAAAATTCCCTATATGCTTTCTTCATCAGAAAAATGTGTGCTTGATAGAAATATATTAGATCCTCAAGAATAAAATGGTGGAACTAATATGGCAGCTCGGAAAATCCGAAAATTATTGACATTACGCTTAAAACGTGTTTTTGTATTTTTTTTTCAGGTCACTGGACATGAATTTGAAACTCCAAAAAAGAGCAATACACTGGAATCAAACGGGTATGACGTAATAAAATACTTAATATTGTATACTCATATTATATTATTAATAAAAATTTAACATTATTATGGAGATTCAATGGGGGTGAAATTAATTCTTTTCAAGTTCTCATCTTCCTCATGAAGCAAACATATCAGGCAAATTTTTGCTTCTGTCGATATTTTAGCTAAGCCTAAATTAACTCGATAAACATCCAATGTTAATTAATAAAATTGCAAAAAATTAAAATTCCCTAAGAACGTGTGAATATTGAGATATGTTAAGGAGAAGAAGAGAGTTTATGTAGTCCATCATCTTGAGGGGACCTTGCAGAACACTTTCAAAAATTATTTGCAAGGTATTTGAGGGAGGGGCGGGGGGAGGGGTGAGGGCTTTAACGTTAACATTCAAAAATGACACTTTCCAAGGACCACTTCAGAATATATATCTATATTTTTTTTTTCACGAGCGAAAAAGGAACAAACATGGATATCCAGGTAAACCCCAGTGGCGCGGTTGTTAAATATGCGGTCAGAATATTTTGGAAGAAAATTATGCCAAAAATTCTCTATTCGCCGTGGTTGACGCCTGCAGCGAAGGTCTGTGTTTTTCATCACCCACACATTATTACCGCATTCACGACGTAGTCGACCTCAACCTCCGTGCCGTGCACAGCGTGACCATCTGCCCGTCGATAATTTCGACCGAATTTTTATATATTCTTCTTTCATTATTCATTTTCATTATATTCCATTGGACTAATTTACGTTATAAAAGCGACCACACGGTAGTGCAACGTGCAGCTATTGTTACAATTTATCGCGTAACAAAGACGTTATTGTTATTATTATTATTATTATTTTTTTTTTTTTTCGAAGCACAGATCTCAATCTTCGGTTTGTGAGAGTCGCTGAACAATGGCGGATGTGAGAATATTGGAATCTCGAAGATTTCTTATTTTCTTCGAGGTTGTGGGTGAAAAAGTGTTGTGCAATGTCTTGCATGGAAAATTTCACTGGTTGTGTTGAATAGTGCGTGATGACTCAACAGTCCCGGTGAATAAATTAGTGATAACTTTATTGTAGAACGATTTTCCATCCAATTTTTGTTATTAACCGTGAGTGAATTGAAGAATCGATTATGTCTAGCAAATTGCTTCCTTTATTTTGATAAATACGTGACTCGTAATTATGTGGATCTAATTCAAATGTCTCGACACATTATTATTATTATTATTATTATTATTACCATTATTAGCATTATTATTATTTTTTATTAAAAAGAAAACAAAATCAGAGAAATCGTAGTTTATCAAAGCTTCATTATAAATATTATTCACAACAATACATTTATTTTAAAGTGCCAGTTTGTCCAATAAAATTTTCACAGAAACAGAGTAAAGTTTAACGAATACATTTATCAGCCACGCAATCCGTGTCATTGAATGTTGTTTTCTTCGTTCCTTCTCATTTCTCGTTCTTTTTCTCAAATGAAAAATTAGAAAAAAAATCGTCAACGATTCTCAGATGACCAATCGAACCCGAAAACATTTGCGTTAAACGCGTGTATCGTCCGAACAGTTGTTCACGTAAATGAGATTTTTCGTTCACGCGTAGAGAGAACCACGCCGAAGAAGTCTCTCGGCTCGTTTCGTAAATCCGAGGCGTCACATAATTTACGTGAAATTTGGCAATGGGGGCCCCCGTGAGCCTAGAGGCCGTATACAGTCTCGAAGTCAGAGAGAGAGAGAGAGAGAGAGCGAGAGAGGGAGAGAGAGAGAGAGAGAGAGCATAGTGGAGAAGGCACGGCGTGGAGGCAAGGCGAGCCAAAAAAGCGGCACCTTTGAGGGAATTAGTCTTATTGGGCACAAAATTGGAACAGAGGCCTTCTGACCCCGCATAGAGGGGGCCCGGGCTGTATCGCATGGAGAGGCCACGACGGGCCCCCACGAATCCCCCCGTCGGTACACGGTCTCAACCCGAGCTTCGCCCGTGCTTTCCCGGGCCTCTCGCGCGTTCTTAACCATAACGAGCTGAATTATGTTCATACCCATGCCCACCCCCGTATGGTCGCACAGGGCCCCTCATAGTTTGCGAACCCACGCAACAACGAGAGCCCCCACACGAAGTTTTTCTTCGTCGGTTTTCGTTTTTTTCGTTTTTTTCTTTCTTTTTTTTTTTTCGTTCGATCAATTTTCGTCCCACGTTCCGACAAATCCCTGCGAGAAAAAAAAAACGATGATAATTCGAAATCCCTTGGTGCTCGGAAAACAGGTTTTCACGAGTATCACCAGTTCCACGAGGAAACATTGAAAATAAAGAAACAAAACAAAAAAAAAAAAAACAATAAATTGATATGTCACGGTTTTGATAGGCTTGTGATGTCTGTTTGTGAATATTGAGGTTACGAGAGATAATTATTTTTGAAAGAAAGTTTTGCAAGTTGAAACTTGAAATTTGCTCTCTCTCTGAATCACAATTAGTGCACAAAGTTATTTAATGAGGAAGCTGGGATTTTTGGATTTTTTCGAGGGAGTCGATATTTGCAATTTTTAACTTGCAGCTTGTTTTTATATTTTGATTATTGATCCGTAGAGTGTACCGACATTTCCGATGACTCCCGAAAAAAATTGGACGTGCGAGAGGATTTCCACTATAATTATATATTAAGCACGGAAATTAACTTTTTTTTTTTTTTCGTCAGAGTTTCAAAAATTGAAGAGTTTTAATCGATGATGATGGAAAATCTGATGATTCACGAGGAACCAAAGTGTCGCATTTTTCAAAATCCTGCAGAAGAGGTTCCACATAAACTGTAAACTGTCCGACTTTCTCAATCTCATCTCCCATTGGTCGCTCAGACTAGCTCCAACGTATCAACACCCCGAACAAACATTTCAAATAGATTTTCGCTCGTATAATGATAATCCTGAAAAAAATCTCACCCCGGCTAATGAAACATCAACAAAGAAACAACAGAAACAAAAAAAAAACCAACAAAAAATAATTAAACAGTAATCACAATATAACTGTTAAAAGATAATTAATTCGATGATATTCATTGATGGCGATGGTTCGAGCAGTCGTATAAATTCTCACGTGAAGCTTATGGGATATACATATAGATATATATATATATATATATATATATATAGAAAAAAAATGGTGAAGGTACGAGAAGGTAGAGAGTAGCCCCCGATGCGATTCGCAAGTACGTAATGGGTTATTGGCTCTCTGTGTGTAACTTACTCGGCGTAAGATATGTAGTGACCCTTGGCACTCGGCCGGATCTCTCTCGAGTCTCTCTTCTCGTGCAACTGCAGCACCAGCAGCAGCAACTGCAGCATCACCAGCACCAGGAGCAACACGTACAACCCGTAGCAAAGGGACCGATCGTCTCATCTCTCGGACATTCCGACGAAGCACAGAGTCGGCAAAACTTATTATCATCGTTTCATAGTACACTTTAGTCTCGGCTAATATATTTTTTTTTATTTCTTTATTTTTCATCACTTTTTTTATTTTTATTTTCGATAGAAAGTTAGGCACGTCGCGTGTGTGTTGTTACGCATGCGCGTTGGCACGCTCAGGTCAGTCTCGTGACCAATTCGTATTTCTCAACCGCATGCTACTTCTAAAATTACAGAAATAAAAGAAAATAATAATTATAATATTGAGTGAAAAATATTATTGATAAAATAATAGTCGAGCGCTTTCTCCGAGTCGACTTTTCGCTGCCTCCGGAGAGCATCCGCGGTGAGCGAGGGGTGCGAATCTCGCGGGGGTTATGCGGCCCGGCGGGCGAGGGGGAGGGGGTGCAGTCGTTACGGGGTTCCTTTATGCATTTCGTCACACGCTCGCGCAACCAAACGACTTGCCCATTAATGGAGTTTAAATACAGTTGAATACCAGTGATAAGCGAGTATCCAACGGAAGCTCCACAGAATTTTCAACCTTAATATTCCTTGGAACAATTTTCTTTATTTCAACCTCTACCCTTGATAATTTTTTTTTTTGCGACGTGGACTGCATTTTTAAATAGGAATTTACTATTGATTATTTTTTCAATTATTTTTATCACTTGAATCTCATCAATGCCTTGCCTCCCTCTCACACCCCTCCCATTTGTAACAATCACATGTCTCATATTCATTGAAACATCATTTTGAATGAACGAGCCAAACATTTTTTTTCTTTACTCAATGTATCACAGTATTAAAAAGCTCATGCATTTCAATTGTTGAGATACTTGATAAACACTCAAAAACACGACAAAAAAAAAAAAAAAAAAACAAGAACACGAATGACGAAAAAAATTACGTCTACTCGATAAAACAAAGCTGCGTAAAATCGTTGACTGCAGCTCAAGCCAAATGGCACGGTTGGGGTGGCCATTCACGATTCGTACCCTCGGGCGAAGGAAGTCTAATGAAAGGCACGCGCATAGTCTGACGTCTCGCCGTGAGAATAAAATAATTAGCCGAGCCGGTTCGCACTCGCGATCCTGCGGGTGTAGTGCATAAAATTTAAAAAAAAAAAAAAAAAAAAAAAAAACAGAATCCGAAAACAAAACAAAACAAAAGAAAAATGAAAAAGAAAACAAGATAAAGAAAAAAAAATGTGAAACCAAGGACGAAGGCCGAAATTCGAGGGCCGAACCCGGGTCCGGGGGGGAGACAAAAGAGTCTCGGACAAGATATCTCACCGCGAGAGAGTTCGGCACAGGCGGGCGGGCGCGCGCGCGAAATTGTTTCGACGATGCTGAAAGACTGGGTGAGAGTGCCGAATCTTATAGCTATGTATGGGGCCCTCGGTGCGCGGGTGGATGAAGGTTTCGCGAACCCGAAAAAGGAAGAAGATACGGCGGTGAGGGTCGGGGGTGGGGGGGGGGGGGAGGCCGGCGACGATGGCGAAAGAGTTCACGAAGGTGAGAGACCGGGGTTCCAAAACTGCGGGTGGGGGAGGGTAGGAGAGGATTGAAGAGTGGAAAGAATCATCGAGCGGAGTTGGTGAACCGAGAGCGTCGAGAGAGACTGCGTGGCGATAGTGGCATCGTCGTGGTGAAAGAAGAGGATCGTGTGAGTGAGAGCGAGAAATAAGAGAATCGAGTGAGTGAGAGCAGGGAAGAAGAAAGATGGGGATGGTGTGAGTAAGAGCAAAGAAAAGAATAAAGATGAGGATCGTGTGAGTAAGAGCAAGGAAAAGAAGAAAGATGAGGATCGTGTGAGAAAGAGCGAGAAATAAGAGGATCGTATGAGTGAGATCGAGGAAGGAGGAAGACTATATGATCGTATGAGTGAGAGCAGGGAAGAAGAAAGATGAGGATCGTGTGAGTAAGAGCAAGGAAGAAGAAAGATGAGGATCTCGTGTGAGAAAGAGCGAGATATAAGAGGATCGTGTGAGTGAGATCGAAAAAGGAGGATGAAGAGGATCGTGTGAGTGAGTGAGAGAGAGAGAGAGAGAGAGGAAGGAGGATCAAGAGGATCGTGTGAGTGAGTGAGTGAGAGAGAGAGAGAGAGAGAGAGAGAGAGAGAGAGAGAGAGAGAGAGAGGAAGGAGGATCAAGAGGATCGTGTGAGTAAGAGCGAGAAAGAAGAGGATCGTGTGAGTTGGAACGAAGAAGGATCGTGTGAGTGAGAGCGAAAGAGAAAAGGCCGGGAAGATATGGAAGGCAATGAGAAAGGGCAAAAGAGGTATGGCGAACGAAGTTTGCGAGGAAAGGAAAAGAGAGAGAGAGAGAGAGGGGGAAGATAGAGAGAGAGAAACGTACGAGGGAGCGCTCGTCTACGAGACCAGGTGCGTCGTAAAGCCTTAGAATGATGCTCTAATAAATCCGACTGAAAAATTGCGAGCCCTCGGGGGGGGGGGGGGGTTGCGGGAAGCCCGGAGCTCGCTCTCGCGTATCCTCAATCGCTTCGGCTCGTGTATCCCGGGGGCCTTCATCGTCTCGCCCTCACCTCGCTCAACGACCGGCCAATCTCGGTCCCGGCATTATCCTACTTAGCCCGGTTCCGCGCTATCGGTGACTTTAATGCTTTTCGAGGAGTAGGAAATGTTGATCGGGAACCGAGAGACGCCCGCGCTTGCGCATCCCTCTGACGCCCGCCCGCCCGACCCAGAGCGAACCCGACGAGAGAGAATAACCGAATGGAGGTCATCGCGGCTTCCGTGGAAACGTTATATGAATATATATATGTATATAATTTATTTCTATGGTTATGTGTATATGTATACGTGGGATAGGGCGGATGTATGAGTTGGAAGAGAACGACTTCTAGAATATTGAACTGACTCGTTTATTTTATTTTATTTTTTTCATTTTATTTTTTTTTTGTATCTCTTTTTTTTCCAGACCCAACAGATTGGGCTGTCGGAGTGACGAAGTTCCGAGAAGTATACCAATTGATTCGAATCTTTATTGTTTTGTTTTTTGGAATTCAATTTTTTTTTTTAAACATTTTTATGAATTCGCGTGATATCGACGATTTGTGAATTTTCGGTACGATAATGGAATGTGTTGCCGGAAGACGGTGATTTGGAACGTGACAACATAAAGGTGTCGGACAAAAACAAATTATCTCACCGTGACATATATGTAGCTTCCTCACTGTGAGGAAGCAAAAACGTGAATTTTAATAAAATGAAATGAGTTTACTTCGTTGAGCGAATATCACAGCCTCCTGTGGATTGATGACGAGTAACGAACAACTTTATTGCAACGTGATCTCGATACAACTCACACATACGTACATACGCTAGAAGGAAATTCACGAGCAAAACTGTTTAATTATTAACAATTGTTACAAGCCGCGAGATCGTCAATTCATCTGATCGACGAGTGTTGGACGTTTCGAACTCATATGTGTGTATGAGTGTGTGTGTGTGTGTGTGTGTGTGTGTGTGCATGCGACAGAACAAAGAAACCGACGCTGCCGACCCTCTCACACATTTCGATTACGAGTATGACGTGTAACCGACTACAACTTTCGCACTGCCCGGAAATCCCGAGTCGAAATTTTCACCTTTGTTTTCAAACTCACTAAACCTTCCAATTCGGAATCAGAAGGTGAATTAATTTAAAATATAAGATGAACATTTCGTCTTGGCATCTACTGCTAGATTTACAAAAAAAAATTTTGTTGTTGCTAATTTTATATTTATTTTTTATTGTTTTGTTTCTTTAAAACGCCTATTCGTTGCTACTACCGCCGGTTCACTCGGTCGGTAAGTATCCGCCGATTGTCTAAGACGGTTCCGGAAGGCCGGGGGGGCGTTGAGGAGGGTGGTTCCAGGCGTAAAATCCGCGACTTATTATCATATGCGCTTTGGCTATACCCAAGGAACATATTCTCGTAATGTACCTGAATTCATGTGCGAATACGCGTTCAAGTTAAACGTCTGTAGCCAGCAACTCATGGACCAGCCGTTTTCTCTCTGTACGTGGATCACACAACTCGAGGGCGGGAGTTGGGGGGGGGTGAAGAATCTTCGTCGAAGCTTTCGCGAATTATTGCCGCGTGCCACACGCATCCTCGAGATATTGCACAAAGTCCCGAAGAAGATGGAACGTTATGTCGATTCAATCTCAACTTCAACCCTGTTGTCGTATTTCTCTTGTCTTAGGATTTTTTTTTGTTATTGGTTGTTGTTTTTTTTTATTTTTAGTTTTTTTTTTAAGTCGTCGGTATATATTTTATGTTGCGACTATCCCCACTCTGAAATTTTGGCCAACTTAATTCTTCGACCTTCTGAAATCACAAAAAAAAAATCATAGTTTTTAATCACGTTTTTTCATTTGGGGATAGTTTTGAATTTTTCTAAGGTTTGTAGAAGATCCAAAAATTCGATGAAAAAAAATCAGACTGCCTCATATGTATCTTTATTTTGTCACAAATTCGTAATCGAAATTTTATAATTATAATAAAAAAGTCTAACGTTCGTAAATAAGAAAATAATTTACACAGCATCTCGACAATTTTTTTTTTTTTTTTTTTTTTTTTTTTTCATTCCTCCAAATCCGAGTCAAGCACCCGACGCCACATCCGCCGGGGGATACCTCCCATGCCGATTTTTTTTTTTTTCGTTCATCCATTGTACAACTACTGAATTATTACCAAAGCTGGAAATGGTTTTTTGATCCTTTATGCACACGAGCCACGAACGGCTATGTTTCTTGATGGTCGTTTGAAAAAAAAAAAAAAAAAAGAAAAACCGAGCGAGAGCCACAAGATGTGCAAAGGCTTTATAACACACACACACACACACACACACACACACACACACACACACACACACAAAGACACACACAGCTATACACAAACATGTATATGGGCACAAATCTAGGATCTGTCGTGTACCGGCGGATCTACAATCGGCGTCGTACCGCGTCGGCAGATTTCGTCACAGTTCGTCTACTCTGTGAACGCGGATTGGATGCGGCCCGGTGTGTGTCGCTTGCTCTCGCTCGCGACTCCGTCCTATTTACCGATTATGCCCCGTGACCTCCCTTGGTACCGCACCGTTCTTCGTGTTCTATTACTTCTCCTCTCATCTCGCATCATGCCGCACCGGAGAGTTCTCGCTTCCTAACCGTTTGCCATCTACATACATATATATATGTATACACGCCCGGCCTCAATGTCCATGATGCCGGCAATGTCGCCGTGGGCTTGCGCCTCGGAGTTTCATTTAAAAAAAAAAAAATCACATATATATGTAAGGGTGATTCCACCAAATATATGTACCAGTTTCACCGGGTGTTCCGAGTTTGGAAAAGATAAATTGTTCCACTGGAAAGACCTTGTAAAAAAAAAAAAAAACATATGTCCATGATTTTTTCCAATTTTTTTTTTATATAGTGGTTTTTGAATAATGGCGACGAAAAATTTGCATATTTTGAAAAACATGAAAATTTCAAATGCTCAAATCTTTTTTTTTTATAGGAAGAAAGATATTCAAATAAGAAAAATGTTTAAGTTTAAGATTTTTTTAGGGAAAATGATGAACCTTTGCAAATTCTCAATTTTTAAACAACCTGAAAATTTCAAACGCTCAAATCGTATTTTTTTGGGTATAGATAGAAAAATGTTTGAGTAACGGTTTTTGTAGGGAAAATGATGAACCTTCAAGTATAAAAAATATACATTAAAAATCTTTGAAAAAAAAAAAATGTAAGCTACGAAAATCGCATTTAAAATTTTAAAAATCGACTTTTCGGCCTTTGGCCCACAACTCTCGTTGTCTAAAATATATATTTTCTTCAATTCAGAGATTTTTGTACATATAGATCCTGATACTCTTAAACTCAATGGGATTCCTATAAAAATATATATATATGTATACACATAGATTATAACTATAAATAATCTATATAGTTTATATATCATTTTTTACTTGGAAATCAGACCACCTGGTAAAAATTTTCCATACATCTATACATAGATATACAATATACTTTTTTTATTGTGGAACAACACTCGAACGATGCCGGTCGTGGTGACCGGAGAACCGTGTAAGACATCGAACGACATGGTCCTGGCTACCGATTTGGTAATTCGAGTATTTTTTTTTTTTTTCCCGAGGTTCCTTCTGTCGCTGTCGCGGCTGTGGGCCCGTTGCCTATGTGCGACACGACGATGCGCCGGCTGGAGGTTCGAGGGCGTTGCGAATCTATTGAGAGTCAAAGTTCGGTGGGTCGGCCAACGTGTGGGAGCAACGACGACTGTGATGTGGTCGTGAGGGGGTGGGTGGGGAGGAGGGAAAGGGGGATGGTTGTTCGAACGAAACCAAGCGACGGCCAGATCGTCCTGGTGGGACCAACGTCACTGCCCTCGACGATTCGATTTCTTCATCTCGTGTATTCCGTCACTCCTTGGGAGTTCTCCCCAACGCCCTGCCCACGATTATCGAAAACCTTCGAGACGTGAACGTTCCAACCCTGAAGCACTATCATGGGAATACGTGATATTTCATTTTTTTTTTTTTTTCGCCTCCCAGCTTGTAACATTGCAATTCCACTCATCCCGAAGACACCTACGAGTATGGTCTCGAGTTTTCCATTCACAGAAAGTCCATTCAGGAAAAGCAGAAAAAAAAAAAAAATAACAAAATTTTATCGTCCCGTGAGACGCGCGAGTACTGAAAAATTTGTTAGGTGGAGAAGAGTGGGCAGGTACTCGATCCTAAAATAACTTTGACGCATTTGGATATGTTTCCGAGGCCGTCCCAAAAGTTATTCATGCAATTTGTAGATGTTTCGTTATTTATTTATTTATTTATTTTGTGATTTCAAAGTCCTAGAATAATAATTCACCTCCATTTTCAAATTCATTTCGACTTATTTCAACATCACATTTAGGGTGAAGGAGATTGAAAGTAGGATTAAGTTATGAACATTTCTCGTCCGAGTTTCAACCTCGTTTCGCCCTGAAGAACCTGCAGTTATTCACCATTATTCAAGTTTGGAAGGTGAAACGAAGGTGAGATAACGAAGGAAAAATGTTCACCTTCGTTCGGAAGGCGAAACGAAGGTGAAACAACCGAAAGAAAAAATCGTCACCCTCACTCGGAAGGTTGAACGAAGATGGGAAAAAATTTTCGACACCGCATTGAGGTTGAAACGAAGGTGAAAAAAAAATATATTTCAAACTCACTTTACCTGCCAATCCGGACTTGTAGGGTGAAATAAGTTGAAATATAAGATGAAAAAATTTTGACTGGGGAATGTTTAACGATTCGAGGTTTGCGTACGGCGAGGACCCCAAGAGTGGAGCTATGCTCCATCTCTTTTTTCCTTTCTCTCGCTCTCTCTCTCTTACAGCACCCACCACTCGACCAGAAAACGCATCGGACTCTTGTGGCTCAACTCCGCGACTTAGACCGTTCTTAAGCGCTGGATAATCCGCGAAGCTAGCGTTAACCCCGTTAACCCTTCACCCCGACGGTTTCGTGACTTTTTAAACCGTTGTTTATTTACCACACGTAATCTTCTTCAGCTCGGTACGCAGATCCGAATGCGGTTTTCTATAGGCATGTATTTTTTTTTTTCAGTCGCTACTTTTTTTTTATTCCAAACGAGACTCAAAGAAAGTGTAAAAAAATGAAAAATTGAATATAGACATACATTATTTTCACGTTTTTATTACATAAAAGCAAATGAGTTAGTTTTCAACGTCGACGTTGGATTTTTAATTAGCCCCTTAAAGCTAGACCTTAAGGTGCTATTTCTATCTGTTTCCTAAAAAAATAAAAACAAATTCCTTAAGAAAACCTAAAATTCCCAAAGCTTTTCCCAAAACCACAAAGACAAAAAAAAGTCCATCCTTGCCCCATCAGTCGAAATCAACTGCGATTAGCAAGGTCACGACATTTGACCGACAACGAAACAATCATATTCGACTCGAATAATCCCACGTCGATTGAATCGTCATCGGACTCGAATCGGAATTGTTCTTCCACAACGCGTACAAGATGATACATATATATATATGTATATATAAAACGTGTAACTAAATAACCGATAAACTCGTGACTCGTGCCACAATTTTCAACGTTTCACGTTTAGTCTGTCGCGGTGTGTCTCTAATAATAATACAACGTTAATAAGCAATGTCGAATCTGCGTGTCCCACGACTATATCATCGCCCTAACAGATCGAAACTAATCTCCCCCCCCCCCCCCCGAACACTAACGTTTTAACCAAGCTTAACCGAACCAACAAACACAAGGGACGCGACTACGTAAACCATTTGGGTTCGCACACGATTCACACACACACACACACACATATATATATATATATATATATATATGCCACACACGCACGAAGGTTTTTATAAACGGTTACGCGGATTTTATACGGTTATTCGTGTGCGTGAACGAAGACGAAACCGAGTGATCAGGACCCGGGGCTGCTGGTACTGATCATGTACGATATACCTACCCGAAAAACCATTTGGTAAACGCGAGAGCGTCAAAAATTTTGTCGGGTTCACTCGGCGCGGCTCTTTCGATGGGCTTCGTTAGATAGGGGTGGCCGAGGGGGGGGGGGGGGGGAGGGGGGGACAATGTTACCCCTGAAATTTTTTTCCCCCGTGACTCGACCGAAAGACGCTTTTTGCTCCGGTCCCACCGTACACAACGCCGAAGGACCGAAAACGTGGCAACCCCTCCGCCTAAAGACGATCCGAAGCATTTCTCCGTTCGCCGTGAGTGCGAGAGAGACAGCGCTATGGGCCCGCGCTGCGGAGCGAGAGAGACGGAACGAGAAAACGTCTCGCATCGCCTTGAACCGGGCAATCCGCGAAATTTCGAATCGCCTAGGGTTCTGCACGCTTAAATAACGTTAGTTATGTACAAGAAGCACTTTGTGCAAACTTTTTGGGTTTGGACAAACGGTGAAACGAGATGATCGATGAGCGCCAGGTCCATTAGACAAGAGGCGTCGATTTTCGAAAGATTTTTCGTTACACTTCGCTCATGGATTCGAAATGTGAGGCTGAGGGAGGGTGGGGGGGGGGGGGGTTCTGGTGGCTGAACTTGGTGGCTGTGAAAGCTCCGAGGTGAATTCGAGTGTTGAAAATTGATTAAGAAAAATTGGATTGAGAGGTCGATCGTTATGGAGAAAACACCGTAAATAAACTTGTTGGAATGATTATTCGAATTTGCAGATTCCATAGTTTTTCATGAGAATTTTAGTTTTTGATTTATGGTTTTGTAACTTTACCGGATGATTTATTTGCAAATTTAGGACGCTCGAGTATATTTGGAGATTTTTTGGTGAAATTCCGTTAATCGTCCTGCATTATTTTCTGCATTAAAAAATTCGCTATTTCAATACAAATATTTTATATAACTTTTATACAAATCTTGGGCGTGAAAATAAAGTCGTCATAACATTTTTGTATTCGTGAATAAATTAATGAAAAGTAAAATAATGAAAAAAATTCAAATTATATTTTTCTTATTTTACCATAAATATTTTCACAAAATTAACCGAAAAACATAAATACGCAAATTATATTCAATGCCACTGCGATGTAATTCGTTATCGTAAATAAATCAATAACACTTACAAAATAAATAACAAATTAATTTACTATATTTTTTCTTATGAGAAATAATAAATTCGATGAAAACTCCATCGGGATTTGTTTTTTCGGATGAATAAAATTAATTTTCGTTGTGGAAGGAACCCAGTGACCCCCATATCGAGATCGACGGGGGTGGGCCAGACCCACCCCGAAATAATCGTCGCTCGGGGGCTGCGCGAACAAGGCCTGACGACCCTACAGGGCGAGGACGACAAAATTATTTTCAAATCATGGCCACCAATGTCACCACAATGCGTTCACAATTTTCGACAAGAATCGAAACTAATCTTCGCGACGCCCACCATGCTCATTGAAAAAAAAAAAAAAAAAAAAAAGAAAAAAAGAAAAAAAAATGCAATATCGAAGAGTCGCAAACTTCTTCTTATTTTTCATTTTGACAAAAATTCTTCTCGTCGTTTTTCTCCAAAAACGTTTACTCGCTTACCCCTTCGACCTCTTCCCCCCCCCCCTCCTCTCGGGCTTCGCGTTACCCGTTTTGCACTGCACGACTGCACCGACGACAAAAACCCTTTTGACCCGGTTAATCCCAAGACCCGCGGGGATGAACGCTTAACCCGGTCGACCGCCCACTCGATGTTTTCACATTCGCGTCAATCCCCAAACTTCATCCTTCTCGATTCTTATTTCCGTCGGATTTTCGCCGATCCGAAAGTGTCAACGAGACCGGGGTGCCTTTACCCCCCCTTTGCCCCCCTCTGCGCCCGAGCTTTCACGACTTCGACAATATTTTACGAGCTTTTACGCGCCACCGAAACCACCGTTTCATCGCCCCCCCCCCCCCCAATGATCCTCTCTCACTCTCAGAGAATCCTCTTACAAATGAAAGAGATCGTGTTTTGTTTCACAGGTTTTTCGCGACGGGTGCGATGCAGATTATACGCGATTGGTCCTGAGTCGCGATTACGATACAATGACGACGAACTTTTGGACAAAGCTTGACTTTGGGGAAAAAAGGAGAGAAAAAAAAAGGAAAATTGTGATGTGGGTCAGAAATTCCGAAGGTCGACGCTCGGCACGATCCGAAAGATCATGTCGGGACCATCCGTCTCGATGACTATTTCCACGTCTTTTTTTTTTTTTTTTTTTTTCACAAACCCGAGAATACACTCGAACGACGGATTTCAAATGTCGAAGGCTATACCGCTGAATTGGATCGGAAAACAGACAGTCGTGCTAAGTCCTTTCGTTTCGCAGTCTATGCGTCTTCGCGATTTGACTTACGAAGTCGAAGTTCGAAAAGGATTTTCGGGAAAAGTCGAAAAACGAGAGAAGAAAAAAACGAAGATCTGGAAGATCGGGAAGAAGAAAAAAAAAAAAAAAAGATTATCGCTGAACGGATTTCGAACGAAAAGTCGATTTTTGGTTGAAAGAAATGTTTGAAAACTCTTGTGACTTTTCGTTTCGTTATTTGGGGAATATATATCTCGGTGGGTCTGGGGTTTTAAATGGATTATCCACGTTATGGACCCAAATACGCATGCTCGATGTATTCAATGTGCATTGGATGTGTATGTTGGTGTACAAGTTGTACCGGGTGGTCTCAATTTGAAAAAAAAAAAAATAATAATAATAATAATAATTATGCTATTCGAAAGACCTTATCGAAAAAGGTGATCAATGATTTTTTCTCTATAATTTTGTACAGTTGTTTTTAAGATAACAATTGTGATTTGTTTTGACTTATTGATTATTTTATTTTGCACGAAAATTTGACGATGTGCGAATTAATTTTTCTGTCCTCAGCTGCATTTTCAAGACTCTCTGTATTCAACTGCTGATTCGAGACCGAGAGAGACCTACATTACCGACGTTATTGCAAATATATATTTATTTATTTTGGAAATATCAATATAGTCAATATAAATTATTTTAGAATGTTAGCTAGAATAAATTTTCAAAAAATTAGGCCGTGCCTCGCAAACCTGATTAAAATAATTATATATAATCTGTATATAAACTGTATATGGTACTAGGTATATATAGTCTATAAAGAAGCTATATATGATTTTTTTTCACTGGAAAAAGCTTCGTAAAAAATATTTATTTATTAAGAAATATATCGTGATCATATTTAAATGATTATATTTTACTGATATGAATTTCGCAGGTCATTGATATTTCGTAACACACCCGACGACCCAATAACCACTGTTTAATAGGACTCTCCGGGTTTCGTCTCGACGTGGAGCATCATTGCGCCAAACAACGCGCGAGGGGTGAAAACGTGAAGTCTCTCTTTTGAGCAGAACTAAAGTTCCTATAAAGCGTGATGACATGGCTGCTTATGCCGTGTACACCGCGTGTGCTATCCATACGATTTGCTCTACGCTTTCCACCACGGGCCGGTTTGCCGTATCACACTCTTACACACACACACACACACACACACACACACACACGCACACCGAAACAAACACGTGTATAACCTACGACGAATGAAAACGCGCCGCGAAGAATTTGATTGGGTCAATTATGCGGTCGCGGTCGAATCTTGACGTGAAATTTGATTTGATACGTTTGCTTACCGACCGGCCAAATTACTGTCTCCCGACTCGATATAAATATTAATGTGGGTTACGAAACTCGTAACGAAGAGGTCCGTTTATACGTAACGTTACCATGTGGGCTCGGTTTCTGTGTGTGTGTGTGTGTGTGTCAATTATTGTACGATTCGTGATGCGTGAAATTATCGACGGCCACCGAATTACGCATATATCGATTGAATTACGTCGAGATTCGAAAATATATTTAAAAATCATCGAATGAGGAAACTTACGGTAAAATTGAAGAAAAAAAAGCGAAGGAAAGAAAAAATCACGAGTCGGGCTAATCGGATTTTTATTATTTATTAAACATCAAGCGGTCTGACGGTAATTGAGAAATTTTTTAGATTAAAACAATTTTTGTTTTCGTAGTTGAGAATGACATCGTACTGCATGGAATTAGTTTATATGATTCACCGTTGAAAAAAAAAAAACACTTTTAGCATTAGAAGACAAGACAACGATTGATCTATGAAAATGCCATTCTCGAGCTCGACAAAATATTCGCACATAAAGCTAAAATTTTATCTTCATTATTATTATTAACCCTTAGTCTGGAAACCCGGGTCGTTTTCGTCCGAGCAAAAATCAAATGTGAATGTGAGTTGCCCCATATATTTTTTTATAAAAAAATATATTTCAAAAAATGTATCTTTCACAATTTTATAATCAAGACTTCAAATTCGAGGCTCGAAGAACTTTGGTGAATCTTTTCCAGATTTTTTGCAGTACTTTATCAGTTCAAAAAGGTGGCAAAAAAACGTTCCCGGACTAAGACTTATAATCATAAATATTCTTGAGTTTCGTTCAGATGCGATCCACGAATAATTTTTCAAACAATCCTCTTCCCATCAAAATTTTTTTTTTTCACAAAAATAAAAATATTATGAAAAATATAAAAACAAGCTGCAAGTTCAAACTTTGAGCAAGTTCAAACACTCAACACATTTGCTTTCTCCGATACTCACCTAGCGAACGAAAAATTCTTCCGTAAGCGAGCCAAGAAAAAGGAAAAAGGAAGGAAAAAAGAAAATGTTCCGGCGAAGAAAAAAAAATAAAAGCGTATATATAGGTTGGATCGAGATGTGCCTGGAAAAACGTGGGTCAGTGCGAGGGCACATAACCAGGTCCATGATGAATGAACGAATATATATATATATATATATACTAGGGTGGGTCAAAAAAATCGACTATTTTTATTTTTACTTCTTTACCCGATAAGTAGGTTTCTAGACACCTTTAGATAATTCACAGCAAATTTGAGCTTTTTATTTAAATGTTAAGACCCTCCGCCACGCAGTTTTTCATTTTTTTTGCAGTATCAGAAGAAAAAATTCATATCGCTCTATCAACTGATATTTTGAAATAGCCCTCCCTCTATACCCATAGGAAATTGTCCGCTCTACAAAAAAGATCTCTTACAGTTTTTTCGTAAACCTTACTGTTTTGAAGATATTTACGGTTCAAGTTTGATCATTTTTAGACAAATTCCTGTTTTTCTTATGAATTTTGTAACTCGTTAACAAAAAATCATTATGGAAGGCGCAATGCTTGGTTTTGTAGAATGTGCGCTGCTCTACAAAAATGGTCTCTTATGAATATTCGATTGAATTAAGCGTTTCAAAGATATTCATCGTCGAACTTCAATGTACGCCAATTTTAACAGTTTTTGATTAATAATTCGGAAAATTTTAATTTAATTTATGAGTTTTAGGGAAATTCATACAAATTTGAGTTTCGATCGTAAGATTAACTATTATAGAAGTTCTTTGTTCGAAAATTTATTTGAAACTTTTGTTCTGATAATATTTTTATAAATTTTATCTCTAATAATTTAAAATGACGATCGTGATGTTATTTTATTTTAAAGCGTGTGTTCAGAACGTATTTCAAAACTTTTTTCTACATAGTATACATAGAATTTTTCGTTCTAGGGGATTTTTGCTTTGAATTCCATTAGAATCTAATTAGAATCGAATGGAATCCAAAGCAAAAATCCCCTAGAACGAAAAATTCTATGTATATTATGTAGAAAAAAGTTTTGAAATACGTTCTGAACCAAGAGCGTCGCCAGGAAATGTGCCAGGGGGGGCAAGATGACATCTTGCCCCCCCCCCCCTAGCTCAATTCTAAAACACATATACGTGATTGCATTCTTTTCAAGTCTCTAGGGGGGGGCAGCTGCCCCTTTTGCCCCCCCTTGGCGACGCCCATGTTCTGAACACACGCTTTAAAATAAAATAACATCACGATCGTCATTTTAAATTATTAGAGATAAAATTTATAAAAATATTATCAGAACAAAAGTTTCAAATAAATTTTCGAACAAAGAACTTCTATAATAGTTAATCTTACGATCGAAACTCAAATTTTTATGAATTTCCCTAAAACTCATAAATTAAATTAAAATTTACCGAATTATTAATCAAAAACTGTTAAAATTGGCGTACATTGAAGTTCGACGATGAATATCTTTGAAACGCTTAATTCAATCGAATATTCATAAGAGACCATTTTTGTAGAGCAGCGCACATTCTACAAAACCAAGCATTGCGCCTTCCATAATGATTTTTTGTTAACGAGTTACAAAATTCATAAGAAAAACAGGAATTTGTCTAAAAATGATCAAACTTGAACCGTAAATATCTTCAAAACAGTAAGGTTTACGAAAAAACTGTAAGAGATCTTTTTTGTAGAGCGGACAATTTCCTATGGGTATAGAGGGAGGGCTATTTCAAAATATCAGTTGATAGAGCGATATGAATTTTTTCTTCTGATACTGCAAAAAAAATGAAAAACTGCGTGGCGGAGGGTCTTAACATTTAAATAAAAAGCTCAAATTTGCTGTGAATTATCTAAAGGTGTCTAGAAACCTACTTATCGGGTAAAGAAGTAAAAATAAAAATAGTCGATTTTTTTGACCCACCCTAATATATACATATATATATATTTTTTTCCATTGCGGCTTTGGGTAGGTACTGTGTGTGTACTCACAGTGTTCCCCGGTGCTGCAGCGGCGCGACGCGGGCATTTATGGGGTCTCTTTCGTTCGGGTCGCGCGATGCAAAAGCGTTTACTCGTGAATGCACCGCGCTCCGCGCCGGCGCGGCTGCAGCAGCAGCTGGGCCCGCCGTCCTGATTGGTCGCGCATCACGCCGCGTTTGTTGATCTTTTGCAAAGCGATACGCATACACATATATATATATATATATATATATATATATATATATATATATATATATATAACGTCGTAGATGGGACGAAATGGGGACCAGCCCGATCCGGTACCCCAACGAGACCCGGTGTCACGACTTTTACCGCGTCCCCGACGTCGCCCCGTGCAGGGTTTGTATACCATCATTGACGGAATAAACGAAGGGTGTATCAGAACTCGTGGACGGAAGCGAGGGGTCGTGACGAGTGTGGAGCTTCCATCCCCTCACGTTCCTCCCCCCCTCCTGAAGTTTCTCTTTCACACCCAGCTTCGTGCGAGAGAGAACGAAAACCGCCCCGCTCACCAGCGAGGGGTTGTTTTTCACGACAACCTATCCCCCTCCCTGCCCACCTTCTCGTCCTTCGTGCATTATAGGTGTGAACCACACGGACGCAGCCATTTTGTAACTACGGGGTGTAAGCAATGGATTTTTATCCGTGATAAATTTTCATTCGTGAACGAATCGTGAAATGATTTAGTGAAATTGTTGTTGTCTTGTTGTTTTTGTTTTTTTTTTTTTTTTTTTCAATTTTTTTTATTATACATTTGAAATTTCGTGTGAAGAGTGATGAAGATTGTGGTGTTATGATTTTTTGATTTTTTTGTTGTTGGTATTGCGATGAGCGTGAAGATTTTTCCGGATGAATAGTTTCTTGAGGTTATTTTTTGTTTTGTTTTTTTTTTTTTGAAGATTTTAGCGATTTTTTTTTCGAATTTTTTGTTTTTTTGCAGAAAGTGGACAGTGATTGTGATGATTGTTGAAACTGAAAACAGTTGTAGAAGATGCTATTCCGAGTGATTTTATGTACGTATGTTGGGCGTGGAAATCTATGTTTCGGTTCTTAAGTTGATATCACTTGAGTTAACTTACTTAGGGTAAGTTGGGTTAGTTTCGTTTTTTTTAATAATGCAAGACACTGAAAATCTATATTAGACACGGAAATGATGCTTTGTAATGTTTGTGCATCATGAGAAGAAAAATTGAACTATTATTATTATCAGGCCTCATATTTTCGTCCTCGTCACTTAGTAGCCGGTCGATCATTAAATTCGCAACACCGTGGAGACTCGTCGCCACTTCGACGATACGAATTATTTCCCATGGGTTGTAACGATTCGAGAACCACCATCGAGAGACTCTCGGTTACAATCGAATCCCACCCGGGCCACCCCTATACACCCAAAATTTTCACGGCTTTCATTGGCTCGGTTAAGTTTGATTAATCTGTTCGGTTTACACGTATGTATGCTGTGTGTCACCGTGCGTGGAACATTGTTTGTAACGGTTAACGAAATTTCGAATCGTTCCTATTGGCTGAAAAAAAAAGAAAAAAAAAAGTAGCGACTACATACGACCTAAGGGTGTTACAACCACGAGGATGCAACAACTATCGACTAAAATTGTTGTCCTGTATAAAAAAAATAATATTTCAAAAACTCTAGAAAATTACAAACGAAACAGGCTTTGAAAAAAAACTCACTTTTCTTTTCCAACAGACCTGCGACTTAAAAAATCGACATACGCGGTGCCTGCAATCAACTTTCCGACAGCAGGCGCTGTGCCAGAGTGACATTAAAAAAGTATATGAATTATAGATCGATAAGAAAATACTAAAAAAATTATGAGGATATTGAATTTCCGGTTTAGACCCAAAAAAATGATACATATATGTGTATTTCATTCTCGTTCGTCGGGAAAAGTCGTGTGAGGTAAAGCAAACATCGGTAAACAACCTGGGTGTGTATATATGTGTGAGTATGTATGTGTGTGTGTGTGTGTGTGTGTGTGTGCGTAAGCGTGCCCGGAATTGTCGTGTTCGGTTGTCGGCTGACGATTGGTACTTTATAGGGGTAGTGTAACGCGCCGCCCATAGATTTCTCTCACACAGGGAATATAAGGGTGCGGCATGAATCTGGGAGGCCGTCACGCCTATCAGCTTTGCCGTTGCCGATACATCTGTCGAGAGTTTGGCCCGAGTTTGGCACGGGGACTCCCCAAGGGAACCCTCCACGATGAACCTACTTACATGTTCTGGCTTACAAAGAAAAAAAAAAAGGAAAAAAAATGAAAAAAAATAATTTTTTTACAACGATATACGAGATCCCAAGATGTCGAAGACTTTTCTCTCTCAGACTTTTGTTAACGTTAAAAAAAATAAGAATAAAAAATTGTACGATGCCGATGAAAAAAAAAAAAAAAAAAAATTGAACGAGTAAAAAAAAATACATTTAAGCTATATATAGGACTAGGCGTATAAAGTCTATATATATATATATTTATAGATTCTATAAAAACCATACATACAAACTATATAGCTTATGTATATAGACTATACATAATTTTTTTACCTGGGTATAAAAAAAATGCAGATGCTACACATTTTGTTATTTCAATGGACAATCGGAGCTGCGACTTTTCTACACAATTCTACAGAATTATTCAATCTATTTTTGATTTTTTTTTTTTTTTTCAATGCACGATTATCGAATTTTATCAAAATGAGGGATGAAATGACGACGAGATGTTTTTTTTTTTTATTTTCCGCGAGTCAATCGAGATAAGGGTGAGGGAAAAAATAAGGAATGGACCCCACATACAGTTTCTTTCATCGTTCGATGATTCGCCATTGAAGCATTCCCGCCCATGGGCCATCCCCTATGGACGCGGTACTCTCATGGTCGTGAACTACGAGCGCGGCTCCTTTGAAACTCACTCGATTCTTGGTCCACAAAACTGCCCTCATCCTTGCCTCACCTCCCCCCGACCATCTTTACCCAATTCCATCGTTCATTCTCCGGCCAATCTGTTGCTCTCTTTCACGAGAACCGTGGGCGCGCGTGTACCCGCGCTTTGGTGTACCGCAAGTCGTATAATGTATTCCCCCGGACTCGGTCATGCGGTAGGTCAAGGCCCCACACGAACGAAAAAAAAAATCGTCGATCCTCGCTTTTTTTTCGTGACATCGTGGGAATTCCAAGGAATTTTTTTTTTTGAAAAATTCTGTCGTTCGTGTCGCTCTCATATTTTCATGATTTATTTTTCTAATGTACATAAAATTTTCCACCTAGAAATTAATCCTCAAACTTTTTTAGATTTTTTTCTCGATTATTTTTGCCGTAATTGTGTGAGTCATTCTGTGAATTCTTCATTAAAAAAAAAAATTAATTCTCAATGTGTTCGGATATAAAAAAAAAAAATTAATCTTGACCAAGTTTTCTCGGATTTAAAAATTGAAAAAGAAAAATATAAAACTCTTCTAAAATGACTGGACATTCAAAACATTTCTCACGAACAATATAATAATCAATAAATTTAATTCCAAGTCCTCCTAATCAATTTTTCGCTGATATCGATAATATTATTACCACCTTTTCACACCTTTCCAATGTATCGAATTAATTTTCCTGAGTGTATATATATATCGTGCATGCAACGCGAAGTTGAAAAAGAATTTAAAAAAAAAAGGAATTTCTCACTGAAATTGTAAAAAAAAATTGTACAATTCAGTTGCACACAAAAAAAAAAAAAAAAAAAAAAACCGAAAAAAATGCAATCGGGGTGTGGTGCGTTCCGATCTGTTACGGTTGATGTTAACGGTAGTCCATCCGAGTTCGGAGCAAAGACAAACGACGAACCTCGAGCGACGCCAGAACGTTTTGTACGAGGGCACGAGGACGAACGTCAAAGTGAGTGCAAGAGAGAACGAGAGAGAAAGAGAACGAGAACGAGAGCGAGTGAGAGAGCACGTGTAAAAGCGAGAATAAATAAAAGAAAGACCAAAGCGACCACCTACTACGGAGACACAATGGGTCACAAATGCGTGGCGACAGCGAGGGCAGATATACGGCAGGCTGATTGCTCGTTGTCGTTTGTGCGGCGACGATTGTCGGTTCCATCAGGGTGGAAATCCGAGAGCCCGAAGGTTCACGACGAAAAAATTACGACGACTACCACGACGACGTGAACGACGTGTTCTCGGGGTGGATTCTCCACATCACGTACTAGTATACGCCGCACCCCCTTCTCCGCCCTTCGACTTTTCATATACGTTTGGACCGTCGCGAAACGAGTGGATGACACTTCTGCGGGGGCAAACTTTCGAATCAGATCACCAAATTACGCGGATCCCTCGACAGTTTATGGTTTATGCTACTTATTGTAGATACTCCTATATAATTTCCGGTCTTCTCTTTACCTGTCTCTCTCTTTTTTTTCTCGTCTGTCTCTCTTTCTCTCTCTCTCTCTCTTTCTCTCTAAAATCGGGCGTTTAAAATCGGAATAATATTTGCAATATTGTAGGTATGATATTTTATATTTTATATTTTATATTTTATATTTTATATTTTATATTTTATATTTTATATTTTATATTTTATATTTTATATTTTATATTTTATATTTTATATTTTATATTTTATATTTTATATTTTATATTTTATATTTTATACAACATAATAATTGCCCAATTTGTACACTGATATGTATGTATTTTTTGGTATGGTACCCTTAGGGGGACTTTGGTCCCGGAGTACGAAATAAACATCTCGTTCTTTCTCTCTCTCACCATATGATTGTATTTTATAAATCGTATGATTATATACGTCGAATCGAAATATAATACAAAGCAATCTAATCTAATCGCTTGAATTTTTCAGGGTTCCCCAACTCCAACGTCAAAAAAAGAAACAATGGAACCCTTACAAAGGGGTTAAAAAAAAAAAATAATTTGAAAAAAATTGGCATTGGGAATCCTCTGCACGCGAGTCCGACTCGCACTCGATCAACTTTTTTATTCTTCGAGTTGGAATGACATTGGTGAATATTATCCACGGGCACTTAACGAGCCCACGCCCCGATTGAACGCGATGCATCATAATCTTGAAGACTCGTCCTCGCCCCTTCCCCACCCCTCCACATTTTTATTATATTTCTCAAGTATATATATGCAGTTTTCAAACAACTGTTGAGGAAGAGCTGGGACAAGGATTTTCACACATGGTAAAAAAGCATTTTTTGTTGTTGTTTTCAATCGAAAAATAAAAATAAAACAAAATCAAACAATTTCGATAATAATGGTATACCGTTTATTGCGTTAACGATTAATATTAATAATAACACACGATCAAATATGGTTCTATCTGACAATGCATCGAATAATCATAGACACATACAAATGAGCTGATTGTTTTTTTTTTTTTTGTTTTTTTTTTCTCGCTTAAACTAATATGTACAATATATACGCGATGACTGGCCAATTTGCATAGACAGATATTTAATCAATACAATCACAACGATAATAACAATAACGACTACGAATTTTTTTTTTAAATACACGTTCGAACGATTGTCCCAACATATTTTTCACATTTACATCTACACATCTATCTACATAATTATATATTTACAATTAATCGTGGACAATTTTTGTATCTGTTTTTTTTTCCTTCTTCTTTTTTTTTCATCATTAATTATTAAGGCACATAATGCTATACAGCTACGGATGTGATGATTCGCTGTGTATTTCGTGTACAGCAACGACAAGGCAATTAACAAGGCATCCAAAGTTAATGAGCGGAGATACTTTCTTTTTTTAACACTGGGTCGAGTTTATTAAATTTGAAAAAAAAAAAAAATCTATCTCTACTTTTATTATTCTCCAATTGTCGTATCGAATTAATTTTGAGCTTGTTTTCTCAATTCATTCGGCCCGAGACTTGGGACTCGATTCCACCGAGATAAGGATAACCGCTCTTGGCTTCGCTCGGACTGTGGGGGGTCACGTGATGACCCATATCCGTCGACGATACCCCGGTAGTTCCACCCTGAACCATGCAGGCGCTCATGTTCGATCCCGTTGGACTCACGCTTCCGCCAATGCCTCCGAGATTTATGTTCCACGACGACAAGTTCGATGATATATTGTTGCTGCTGTAGTGCGATGCGTTGAACAGTCTGTAACGATCAATGAAAAAAAAAACAAATTCCAATAAATCACAAATTCATTATTATTCAATGAGATAATTATTAATTCGATGATCAATCAATTTTATGGCTTAAGAACCAAATTCTAATGTCATATAATTCTAAGATAATCTTCGCCGGTATGTTATTATTATCATTACAATTCTCAATTATTATTATTTGCAATAATAATTTAATCAATCAATCGATCAATTATATTTAAATTTTATCGAAATCATTTAATTAATTAATCAATCAATGATAAGATAAATATAAATTCAAAGAATCAAATATATGTTGTATATCTCTTGTTTCTCGTTTGATGAGATAATTATCAATTTGATAAATAAATAAATTTCATAGCTCACAAGCAAAATTTTCATGTCATATAATTCTAAGCTAATCTCTACCGATTATTATTATTTGTTTCTTAATAATAATTCAATTAATTAATAATTCAATGATAATCACATTTTTACGTGACAAAATATAACTAAAACTCGTTAAACCAGAATGACGAAAGTGGGTTCGAACGCAGAGAAAGGTGCGGGTGAAAAAAAAATGAAAAAAAAAAAAAAAAAAATAGAATAAAATAAAACTCCGAAGCAAGAAGCGTGTTAACATATCAAAGTTACCGCCGGGTCATTCGTTGGCGACACTTCGCTCATTTTACCTGGCAATAATAATGAAAAGGGATTTGGTTAGGGCGCGAGCGCGTTCGTTTGCAAGCCGACACCTTATGCGGCCGATAGTCGTCGTGCACGGGGGTGGCGAAGAGGGGGGCGGGGGGGGCAGAGAGATCTTGGTGCTGGTTATAATGCTAATGGTATATATAGGTGCAGCTTAGAGTTTGTGCGGGTGCTGGTGCAGTCGGCACGGAAATCGGTTAAGGCGTGTCGGACACCCCCTTCTCAACACGCCGGTCAGAAGCGCGCGGGTGCCTTTGAGAAGTTTGAGAAAGGGAGTGAGAAAGAATGAGAGAAAGAGGGGGAACGAGCCGGAGCGGCTGCCGTCGCCGTCGGAGAACAGTTAAGAGCTCTGAATCCGTAATGTGCCGGTACGCTGCCGCCTCGCTGCTGGCACGCCGGGGGCTCGTGTGCTACACCCGCGTGCATCGGGTTCTCTCGAGCATTCCACCACTCATGTACCTTCGCAACGAATTCCCCTCGACTCGTGTTATAGTTTCGTCGCGGAAAATAACGAAAAGAATTAAAAAAAAAATAAAAAATAAAAATTTAAAAAAATGGTGACAATTTTTGTACCGACTTTCGAGCTTTCCCACGCGTTAATTATCAGAGTTAGATGTATGATGTCGCTGACATTTTTTATTGAAAATTCGATTCTCTGCAATATTGTTTATATGGACTTTTGGTATATGTATCGTCGTTTGTCCAGTGTTTGGACCGGAAGGTAGAAACCCAATTTTTTTTCATAACGAATCCTGTGATTCGAATTTATCTCGCGCTTGTTTCCACATAGAGAGCAAAATGTTACACAGGACGTTAGTGTTATGGGGGAAGTAAAAAAAGTGGAAAATGCTTGTCCGTACGATATCGAGCGAGTATATATATAGTCGGAAGAAAAAAAAATCCCAAGTCCCGAGGTGTGTATGGGCGGTTGGGGCCCGGTGTGCCGGTGGATTATTAGCCGGTAGCGTTTCATTACGGGACCAGAAGCAACATAATTGCGGACCACACCGGTGTGTGTGTGTTCCGTTGCCCCGCTGCTGCGTGGCAGCCGACGGTATACGTTTGGCGAGAACATCGACCGGCCGTCGACCGTGTTCGAACTGTTGTTCCAGCGAGCATGCGCGAGAGCCGACTCTCGATTTTTGCGAAACTCAGATTTTTCGCTCCGACTGAATTATTCTGAATCTGATCCCGCTAGAAAAATTCACTATTTAAACTTTTACCGTAAGATCACCAGTTCAAATGTTATTTTCATAAAAAGCCTGATTTTCAAATAAAAAATGAATTCCGGAGGCTGTACATGAAAAAAAAAAAAAAAATCAATTTACAGAAACTTTTCGATAAATACTTTTGAAGACAAGATAACGTTGCAAATTTTTTTTTTAAATTCAAAGCTCAATCGTGAAAAATGGCTGCCTGGTAATTATTTTTAAAAAGTACTAAGAATTTAAGAGTTCCTCAAGAGTTAAGAGTTCGATGAATTTATATTAAAATCTAAAATTACCAGAAAATTAATTTCGTCGGATATTAACAATGAAAAATGTTTCTATGAAAGCGAGAAAACAAATGTTGATCCAAATAAAATTTTTTATTCCTTTTTTTCAAGATTCAAGGATCACGACCCCTGTCGTTAAATTCTGAAATGCCCCATTTCAGTACGAGAGCCCACGCTGAGCAAGCTCTTTTCTTTCCATCGTCTTCGATTATTTCTGTCCTGCCGGGCTGTGTTATTACTCCACAATGGTTGAATTAATCGTCGGAACCGACCAACGTAGAAAGCAGGCGAAGAAACAACAACAAAAAAAAAAAGAAAAAATACAAAAAATAAACGATAAAAAACTTAGATGATGGCATCTCATTATAGCAGGACAACTACGTGAGGGTGACCATCCGTGCCACCGACACTGCCTCGCAATTCCGTTCAAGTCGGTCAGTTTCATCTCACATATTGATCATAAACACACACACACATATATATATATATATATATATATATATATATATATATATATATATATATATATTTATGTGTGTGTGTATATATACGACGTGCTATATATAGCACGTCATCTATACATTCTCACGGGGGAATGGCTTTTGCAATTTTAAACGACCGACGAGGTAATGCACCGCGCTTGTTGCATCTCGCGAGGGCCTCTCCTCGCACGAAGACCGATGGTTCGCCCTATGGGGGGTCTCTCCTCGCTCTCTGTGTTTCCTCGATAATCCCCTCTCGCCCTTCTCCCCCACCCCGCCTCGACGAACGGGGTCTCGAGCACCTCACGGCTTCGCCGCCAGAGCTCGGTGAGAAAATGAATCCGCAACGTCAACGATATACAACCCCGATGCAACGACTTAATCAGCCAATTCCGGTTTTTTATTCCGTAATTCATTCGCACTCAACATTTGCCATCTTAGTTCTCTCAATATCTCTGTCTCTCTTTTTCTTTGTCTTTTTTTTTTGGTCATTCGATTGTTTGTGATGTTACTAAATAAAAAAAAATAAAAAAATTAAACTAAAAATTAAAAAAAATAAAAAAATGGAATTCTTATGGCAAGAAAAAGAGGTAATCGGTATTATATTCGTGATAACAGAACAAGCTGAAAGTTGAAACTTGTAATTTGCTTTCTCGAAATCGTAGATAGTGGAATAAAGATTCTTTTTTTGTGAAAATATCTTCATTTTTGTTTCGATCTTTGGATTTTTCATGGACGAATCTTCGTTCACTGCGTAGGATTTGGAAAAAGAAAATTGAAACAACTATTCAGACATGTATCTCAAATTTTACAATCGCCGGAGTGACGACGTTCCGTTTTTTGGGAATTTGAAAACGCCACAGAATCCGACTCGCTGTTTGAATCATGACGAAAATCATGGTCAACGATGATATTGCAGAGCTGCGAATGTGTGCGAAATTTGGGGGCTTTAGGTAAAACCGTTTTCGAGTTATGCACGTTTTTATTTTTCAAGGTCATCCGGAAAATTTTCTCCAAATGTGTTTTCACGAAGTTTCAACACATTCTGAACGTGCTGACAAATATTTCGAGGGAAAAAAAACGTCGCACCGTAACACAGCTTCCTCCACGAGAAAGTAATAATCAATTCTTTCATGTGAAACAATTGTTTTTTTTTTTAATTACGAAAGTAAGACTTGAATCGCGTCGTCCTGAAAAAAATGTTTCCAATCGCCTTTGGAGGATGTTGTGGACATTTATGAACCGACGATGCGACCGAATTTGGGGTTTGGGGCGAATATAATAAAAAACATTGGAAAATCGAACTTACCCGTAGTTGTCGGGGTTAGCTCGGGGCCATTGCTGCTGTGCCGCGTAGTAGTTGTCCCCGTAATTGTAGTGCTGGGTGTACGGGGTGGTCGTGGCAGCGGCCGCGGCAACCGACACTTGTCCCGCGTAATTCTGATAGCTATCGGCAGCACCCGGGCTCGCGTAGTGCTGACTCTGAAACGTCTGCAGGCTCATCGTGTTGAAACCGTTCAATTGTTGACTGTTGTGCTGCTTGCGCAGTCTCGCGCGTCTGTTGCTGAACCAAACCTGAACTCTCGCTTCCGTCAATTTGGTTCTGCAAACGAAATTCAAAATTGTCATTGAAAAAATTATTATCAACAAAATTGGTGGCTGAACGTTCGTGCGAAAGGAAATCTAATTCTTTCTACATTTTACTCAAATGATTTTGTTGGGCGTACTTTTTGTACTTGGCACTTTTTGTCATTGACACTTTTTGCTTAATTTTCAGGCTGAAGAAATGAGTAACATTTACTTTTTTGCTTTCCCCAGGAAAAAGTTTAGACTTATACATTTTAGAACAGTTCCCAAAAAGTTAACAATTAGGATTCTAGTTGAAAAAAAAAAAATCTAGAGTGTTCGTTTCACTAGCCCCGAAATCATGACTGTCATTCGTGCTTACTTTTGGGCGAGTTCCTCTCTGGTGTAGACATCGGGATACTGACAACGATGAAAAGCCGCTTCCAATTGTTCCAACTGTTCGCCGGTGAACGTAGTTCGGCTTCGTCGTTGCTTGCGTTTTAGGGTGTATCCGGGTTCGCTTTCGGTCTCGGAATCATCCCCACCGCTGCTACCCCCACCTGCGCATTCACAAACCAAAAAAAAAAAAGATTGTAAAATCCATAAAAATGTTTTCCAAGATCCTTGTGCGTAAAATAAAAAATTCCTACGAATCAAATTGAAGTCTTTTCCAATTGGCCGCTTCAGCAAAATGTCTCAATGCTAAAACGCGTGGGTTTGCAATGAAGTTGTGGATCATATTGGTTCGATCGTTGTGACACGAAAAGAGATCACGATGAAAAAATGTCTAATGTGGGATCTGGAAGGGGCTTTTGTAATGGACGTCGAAGAGTGAACGGCGACATCGAGGAAGCGAACGAGCGATGAACGATCGTGATCGTGCGAGTGTGTGGAAACGTCGGACAAATTCCTCGTGGAGTTATATATATATGTATAGTCGGTGTGTTGGGTGTATGTGCAATCCGTTGGAGTGCATGTGGCACAAGCGAGATCTCCCTGAGGTCTCGTGAATTTAACTCGAAGACACGCGCACGTGCTAGACGTCCGATACCGAAGAGATAGGAAGCGAAGACTTGGGAGAAAAAGAGAGAGAGAGAGAGAGAGGGAGAGCGTGCCCGCCCACAGTTCACACGCCCGAGTCCGCAACCCACCATTAAATCCCATCGTGATTACAGCCGTGCCACGGCTAACCTATACTAAACTAAAACACCGGAGAAATTAGGGTTCGCTGGCTCGCTCAACAGGAATTAAGTTCTTTGACATGTCCCGTAACTTTTTCCCATATCCAATCTCGTCTTCCACGTCTTTTCGTTCCATACGTAGTGCATGTATCTATGACAACGTGTTTTGGACGGGGATAGAGTTCTTTGATCCTGCTGGCAGTCTTTGGGTTTGAAGAAGTTACTGTTGGGCAAAATTTCCCAAAATTTCAGCCCAATCGGACAATATCTTAAGGTTCCGCTTTCAGGAATTCGATTGTGCCTTTGACTAGGACGTCAACATTTTTGTTTTATTTTCAGTTGGAATTGAATTTTTCGGGCAAACGAAAAATTTCGGGGATGAAAAATGTGTGAGGTACATATAGTATAAGGGTCACTTGAGATGGGAATATTTCTAGTTTTACGATAAACAAAATAAGTTAATTTACAAATAAAAAATAATTTTGAAAATAATTTTCGTTGAAAATAAAAGTTGTTAATTTTTTTTCCAACTCGACGCAATAAATTTGAGATTCATCGACGAGTTTCGATTTATCGCGAACAATCTTGACCGGATCAAATAATTTGGCGACAAGAAAAACGTTATCGTTATCGTAATCTCAAAATCATCGAGCAAAATGAATTTATTTTGCGACGATAAGTGAACCGCGATAAAATTAAAAATTAATTCGACGACTGATAAATCGATCGGGGGGAGGGAAGGAGCTCTTTTTCGCTCGCGGGCCTGAATCAATATATGAGATGACGTCATCGAGAAGTTTGATGCACGGCAAACAGAAGGAATATCGACGAAATAAGACGGACATTAATATTATATCGGATGGAAAGCGGAGCGTTTGTCGGTTTGCTGCGAGATTAAAGGCCAGGCCAGACGATTCACGGGGAGTCGTAAATTCTTAAAGCGACGCTTTCTCGCTTCCTCGCGAAGATATGAGAGTAATACCGAAACTGTTTTTTTTTTTTTTTTTTTTTTTTTAATAAACCGCACATATACAATTTTACCGTGTATTTACAATGGTGATGATCGCACGGTCGCTTCTGTTCCTTCGACACTTACTTCATCATTACTATTGTTTTTTTCAATTTGAAAGAAAAAAAAATACAACAAAATTCCTTCGTAATAATTTTAAATCGATAACAGCATCGATTCCTACTTTCTGTCTCTAAAACCAGGGTTTTCTTTTTGCATTGAAAATATAAAAAAAAAAAACTATACGATCGATCGCTTTCAAATTTTCCAAACTACATTCATTGATTCTTCATGTGTGCAAAGAATAAAAATTGTTAACAATTTTAATAAAAAAAATTCCGCTTGTCAGCATATAAATGTTGCTCGGAAAAAAAATCAAACCATCGTTATTCGAATGAGCGATCGAACGTTCGAAACGTGTTCTACGTTTGACGAATGAACGGGATCATCGTGTGAAATGTAAAGTAAAGGGTTGAAACGCGGTAAGGAAACGAGTGAGAGAGAATAAGAAGAAAAAATAAATAATGCGTATAGGAATGATGGGTGCACGTCTCAATCGCGGCAAACCGCAAATTCCGCTCGAGTCCGGATGTTGTCTATATAGATATATATATATATATATATATGTACGTGTATATATATATCTTCGTCTATCCCTCACGAATCCAATTCGCTAAACGAGCGTACGTCTAAATCAATAGGGGCGAGGTGGAGAAGGTAGCGAAAGATGGAGGGATGGAGAAGACAAGACGAGATACGAGCCACGCGGTATCGTCGGTGTGTATATATAGATATATAACGTTGGCGAGAAGAAGATCGGTGCTCGGGACTCGCTCGGCGGTTCGCTAGATTAGAGGCAACACGATGCAGGAGGAGCTGCACAGGTTCAACAGACCACACGCCGCGGTTTTGCCCAGGCGCATGCTCTTCGTCCCTCGATACTAAAGTTCATCGGCAGCCTAGTACATACATATATATATATATATATATATATATATGTACGTGTACGTCGTACTGCTAAGCAGGGATGGGCATCAATTCAATCAAAATGTATTTCAAATAATTTTTCAAACAAACAATTATAAATCAATTATCATTCAAAAATCAATATTTTCACATTTCTGTAATAATTATTAACAAATAAATTATTTTCCAATGAAAAACAAATATTTAAAATAAATCCGGTAAAATCTCTATTATCATTCACTGCGAAGAGTATTTGAGATAAATTATCATTGAATGGATGGGCCCATCTGCTGCTGAGGACCATCATCGTTTTCTTTTTGTAAAAACTGTGAATCACAAACTTACCGAGAATCCCACTGATGGAATGATTGCGACGAGGATCGTCACCCGGTCGATTTTGATTGTTTCCGGAACCCCGTAAGAATCTCGTTATGCTGGACACCGAGGGTGCCGAAGTTTTGTCACAAACACCGTCCTGCTGGCAGAACCACGATGGACCAGTTAGTATGATTTAATTCAATATCGATAAAAAAAAAAATCAAAGATTCGTAAAAACTTAAAAACTCAATTTCACGAATAATCATCTCAACGCTAATTTGAACACCATCTCGATATTATAATCAAATTTTCATGAAAATTAAGAAATAAAAATCGAAAAAAAAACAAATATTACGACAACTCAAAAGAATGAAAAAAAGAATAAAAAAAAAAAAAAAGAATGATGACAAATCGTTCTATCAACAGACCTTTATCAACTGATCCCTGATTTCCCAACTGTAAATTCCCGGATTCTGTTTCTTGGCGTCCTCGATTTTGGCCTCAACCTCAGGCGTGTTGACCCGAGGTTTGCTGCCACCGATAACCCCCGGCCTGATTGATCCTGTCTCCTGATATCTGTTTAATATCTTCGACACGCAACCGTGGGACACTCTCAATTGTCGCGATATCACGCAAGGACGAACCCCAGCAGCGGCCATTTCGACGATCTTCAACCTTATGTGATGTGCGAGCGGTCGGCCATTTATAAAAACTCCACCGAGTTGATTCACACGACCCTGTCCTGCAAACAAACCAAACAGAAAAATGTTCCAACATCAATTATCCACTCGCAAACAACTTTCAGCCACCAAAAAAAAAAACAACAACAACAACAAAACAGCGTAAACAAAGTAATCGGCAAACCTTAACAAATTTCAAAATGGCGAATATCATAAGACTCTAATCGGAAACCCGAGAAACTTTCGAGCCGGAAATAACTTGAAAAAAATAAAAATAAAAAATTATTTAAAAAATGTGAAAAAAATGTAGGAAAAAAAAAAGTCAAAGGGTTAGCGAAACATCTGCGGATGAGTCGGTGGGGCTGACACGCAACGTGCCCGCTGGCAAACGTTCATCCTAATTACCGGTAATGAGACCCTCTTAATTAACTTAATTATAATAACGAAGTCAAACAAATATATATATGCATATATATATATATATGTATAAATATAATATGCACGACCAAGGGCGAGAAGAGAAGTGGCGGTTAGGTCGTATATATATATGGTTGAAGGAAAGAGTTGGCTCGAAGAAGAAGCGTATGGAGATGTGGCGTTGAAGCTGCAAAAGCGAGCGTGGATCTCGCGTGCAGAAAACGCGCAGCAGGGCGGGCGATGGAGGGTGAAGGGAGGGGGAGAGGAAAGAGGATGAGACGGTGCAATGGTAGTCACGGACGGACGTACGAACGCAGCATCCGTCTCGCAAAAGTTACGGCCCATGGTTTTGCTGGAAGCCGTAAACTCTTTCGTTATTTTGCTCCGTTTCTCGTCGCGGGGTTCATCTGTTTTTAACGCCACGATGGAATCCTTTTGCCGTCGCGCGGCCGACGGTGCTGCCGCCCCGCGGTAGTCTCCCCGATTCGAGTCTCTCGCAGGACCTTAAAACCCACCGAGTTAAGCATGACCGAAACGTTTCGCAAAATACGAACAATAACGGACGAGACGTTGAAGACGATTATCATTTCGCATTCACGAGTATTTACAATATTTACATAATACCGAAAAAGCTTCGTCGAAAAAAAACGTTTCTACGACTTCCGCACTGCCGAATCGAAATTTTCACTTTTGTTTCTTGACTTGTTTCAACATATCACATTTAGGGCGAAGAAGATTGAAAGTAGGATAAAAGTTTGAATAAAGCGATTCTCGTCCGCGTTTCAACCTCGTTTCACCCTGAAAAACTTTATCAGTTTGGCATCAGTTATCTCCTATTTCTCAAGTTTGGAAGGTGAAACGAAGGTGATATAACGAAATAAAAATGTTTATAACCTCACTCGGAAGGTTAAACGAAGATGAAAAAAAAAAAAAATTTCGTCACCGCATTTACGTTGAAATGAGGGTGAAACAAATATTTTCAAACTCACGGGACACCTTCCAATTCAAACTCATGAGGTGAAAATTTCGATTCGGGTTGCCCATTGCATTTATTTGCATTGAACAATTTCAAAACCCTTTTTTTTTTTTTGGTGGCTGTCATGCAGTTCCTCGTCGCACTTACGGCCGAGGGGAGTTGCATAAGAGTATAAGAAACAAAAATAAAAGAAAAGAAAAGAAAAGCCTATCGCGCGAATGACTCAAATTTAACGATCACACGCGTTGGTATAATTAAAAGCGATAAGCCGAAACCCATTGTGAGGTCGGAAAGTCCGTTGGTCCGTAAGAACGGGAACTACAGGCGAGAGCCCGTGGACTTATGAGACCGTCCGGGGCATACATATATATACATATATATCGCGCACGCGTGTTCACGAAGAAATAATGAGATACGGCAAAGGCGAAACCGTTGTGTTTAGCTCGCGGTCTAGTCCAACGTCTTAAATGGTGTGTTAATGGCAAGGTGCGGTTGCATTTATTTTACCCGCGAGATAAGGGACCCGAGATAAAAGCGAATATAACATGCGCGCAAAACTTCCCGCCGTCTGCGCGAAACGCGTGTATAACCCGAGTACAAGCGTATTATGAATTTAGCCCCGCGGGGCTGAGAGACCCAAAAGATGCGCGCGCGCGAGCGAGCCTTCTGTGTATGTGCCCCATACGAGTATCTGAATTTTATCGCCCGCCGATGTATAAGATCGAAAGTCGCGATAACACGGTTTTGCCCGGATAATGCATCGAAACCGCGCAGCATCCTGCCTCCCGAAGATACGTGCCAAGAAGCAGCTGTGCATTATCATTATGATTTTTTAATATTTTTATTTCATTTACTTTTTCCTTAGTTCATCATTTTATTAATATATATATATATATTTTTTTTTTTTTTTGAAAATTCGTATGGGACTCGAAATTCGGAACGAGCAGAAGGTTCAGAAGGGTCAAAATTCCGAACGCGCAATGTTTCGAATGGAGATGGTTGACGAACGGTCGCGGCGTGAAAATTACATTGCGGCGAATCGTCAAAATTCAGAAATGACATTGTAGCGTACGTACGAATACAAAGCTCGACTTTCGAGCTTTCCCAGGCGTTGATTATCAAAGTTGGATACATGCCGTCGGGGACTTTTTTTATAGGAAATTCAATTCTCTGTATCATTGTTCATATGAACTTTCGATCTATACAGCGTTGTTCGTCCGGCGTTTGGACGGAAAGGTAAAAATGCATTTATTTTTTTTATTTTTTGACATTGATTTTTTTACCTTTTACCTATAATTTTGGAAGTTTCTCCACTATTTGGATACGTCCAATAAAGTTTAGTGGATACTTTCTAGTAGCTATATGCACTTATCTCATCATTTTTCGTTTATTCCTCTTTTTTTCCCGTATTTTTCTAACCCTCCTTAGTCAAACTCCAGTAAAATCATAGTCCACAATCTAAGACTGATTGATGTGGACTGTCTCATATATATATATATATATTTCGCCGAGGAGGCATGTGACGCGTTTCCTCGCACACATTCGAGTCCCGTTGATGCCGACGCACGTACACACCGGCGCGAGGCGGGGGTGGGGTGAAGGTGAAGGGCGGGGGGGGGGCGAAGGAGGTCTCCTCGGCGAGATCGTTCGGACACCTCTCGGGCTATGACGTCAGTGAGGCCGCGGGGCCCGCCGGGATTACAGGCAAGATCAAAAGGCGCCGACCGCCGCCGCTGCCACACTTGGGCCCCGAGAGTTGCCTCGACCATATCCCCGGTGTGTGGCTCGCGGTCTCCTCTCGCGGCCTCAAAATCCAACCTCGCGCGAGCGCAACCCAACTTCTCGTGAACACGACAGAACCGAAGCGGCCGGCGCGCACTCGCCGCTTCGTCGGGGGACCCCTGAAACGGGCCCACAGCGAAAAGGGCCTCTGTCCTATGGCTCGCGCGTTCGACCACCTTATACACATATACATATATTCATATATATATATACATATATTGAAGGAAAAAAATTATAATATAATATAATATAAACTATAAATGAAATTGGGAATATATGGACTATATATATAGCATGTATATGGTCTATATATACATAGACTACAAATGGTTTTATAAGCATATGTAGTCCGTAGTCTATACCAAGAAAATGAAGACTAACGAGAAAAAGAAAGAAAAAAAAACAAAGACATCGATTACGAAGTTTTCGATGCAATTGATTATGAAGTTTTTGAGTAGCTCATGTTCATCGTGAAAAAATATAACAACGAATTTTGTACGTTCGGATATTCGTATTGACGAGGGACGAGAGAATGAAAGTATATTTGGAACGGAAGAAAAGGAGGAAGAAAGAGGGATGAAAATAGAGAAAAAGAGGAGAGAGAAAGAAGTATGTGAGCGAACAGCTAAAACAAATAACTATTCGGACGAAGAGGATGAAAAGATGAAATATCTGGGAAAGAAGGAACCGAATGAAACGAGGAATGCGAATATAATGGGATAAAACGGAAGTCGGAAGATGTGTGAGATGTGGAAGAAATAAACGGAAATAGACGTGCGAAAAGCAAGTATAGGCTCGAGATGATGGGGGCTAACGCTGACTCAAGCGGCCCGCCGTGGGTGCGACAGGGACAGGACTATGGGCTCTCGCTATGGAACCCTAATTATCGGGACCAGCTGAGAACAATATGTAAGAAGGAAAACGTTACGCCTTGCAATCTTCGCTCGGAAAATAAATAAAGTATGTATATACGTACATTACACAAATTTATCCGTTTGTACAAAAAACAAAAAAAAAAAAAATATTAGCTGTTCAACAAAGTCGATCAACGTGGCCTCTCTCTCTCTCTCTCTCTCTCTCTCTCTCTCTCTCTCTCTCTCTCTCTCTCTCTCTCTCTCTCTCTCTCTCTCTCTCTTGCGTTTGGACACTCGTACGACAGAAGCGGGATCCTCGTTTATCCATTAAATAACTCTCAACGCGAGCACCACATACGTGTACATAATTATGGGTTTTCGCGGATGAAATTACACGCGAAGCGAAATTTACAAGCCTCGAAGACAGCAAGAGAGAGAGAGAGAGAGAGAGAGAGAGAGAGAGAGAGAGAGAGAGAGAGAGAGAGAGAGAGAGAGAGTCCGACGATATTTCGATGGGCCCACCAATCCCGCTTCCTTCCGCAATTATTATACCACTCACAAAGTTGCATACCCAAAATCACGAAGTGTAACCGCGCCATGTATATAAGACTCCCATGGATTGCACCGATATGTGTGTGTGCGCGCGCGCGCGCATGCGCGGGACCACCCGTGCAACGCGCCGGTCGGACCGTACGGAAAACACACCGCGAACGAGTGGTCGATGCGCCCTCGCGCCCTGCAAGACGCCGCGCGCCGCGGCAACATTAAAATGAGCCGAGGAAATAATTTAGAACATGAATTATTGATTACGGGCAATTGATTCTGAACGATCACGTTAATGCCCATGATCGTGACTCTATATATGACGCGCGATGTGGCCCTCCTTAAACACGATCTGATTTGAATTTACCTCGAAAATCGCGTACCGAGCCGTTACGTTATTATATTTTTTTTATATATATTTTCATATATATATATATATGTATATATATATATACATATATGTATGTATGTATGTATGTATGATCATATGCCAAAGGCCCTTTGAGGCCCCGAGGGCTTCCAACTCCGGTCGAACGAGTCTTGTACACATACGCGTGATTCACGTCGTCACAAATCCTTGTGCGAAGTTCGAAAGTTTGTAATATATAATGCACAAAGTGAAATAAATTATTTTACTGATTGATTGAAAATTTTCCAGTTATAGTCAATTACGTCGACGGGTCGTCGTGCTTATTCATGCCCAGTTCAACGATTTTACAGATGTAACGAGATCGAGATTCGAGTCATCGATAAATAATTCACTCGGACAGAAGCCAAAACATATATATATATACATATATAAGGACACGTGATTGAAATTATTATTATTCTTTTTAATCGATATTTTTCATTTGTTTTGTGCCCTGGCGTCTGAAAAAGTACTGTTTTAAGTCCTCTATAAATAATTCCGTCAAAAATCCATGAAATCTCAAATAAAAAAAATTATAAATAATCCGTATATAAACGATATATCAACTGTATATTAATGCAAGTAAGAAATAATATATATGTAAACTATACATGAGATTGAGCATGTATATAGACTTCATATAAGCCATATATTGTCTATATATGCTCAATCTAATGTATATAGTTTATACAAAGAATATGTATAATTTTTCTTTTCTTGGGTCTGCTCTGCACATGGACCATATAAATATCCATACATAGACTATACAAATTTTACGTACAGCCCATGCATAGATTATCCACGCCCAATCCCATACACATGTAGTAGTTCATACCTGAACTACATACCATTTTTTCTCGCTTGATCGAGCCGAAGAGAGCAATTGCAAAGAACCGCCTCGAATGCACATGTCGGACGTGACGGAGGAGATGGACGTATAGCGACGACGAGGGATATCACGATGACGGTCAGTCATAAAGTCGTCGGAGAACGATTTCGTGCCGTGTGGACGAGTTATCCGGTCGATGTACGCGGTGAATGCATCGTGCCGTACTAGCTCGCGTGTGTCTCAATATATATATATATATATATATACATATACATTAATAAATATATATATGGATACATATATATATATATATATATATATAGACTCGTTGTAAGATGCGGTGTGAGTTCCACGTCTCGCGAGGGCTTCAATCAAGTTGCGCCGTCGCCCGGGGCCGATCCGATATCAGACATTAGTCGCCCCACGTCCGAACGGACGATCTTCGAGAGCTTCTTTCTCCCGCGCGATTCCACCGAGACGCCCACAACCGACTCCATACGTAGGGGAGACCGGGGCAAAATGGTATAGCGGGGCAAAAAGGTACCGGGGAAAAAACGGCACTGGGGCATAATGGGATCGGTGCATAATGAGATAGCAAAAAATAAAGTTTCTTGGGTACTTGATTTGGGGCAAAATGGGACAGGGGCAAAATGGGACAGAGAGGAGAGGAATATAAAATTGGGGCAAAATGGGAATCGGGGCAAAATGAGACGCAAAAATGAAGTGTCGCAGCCTCTCGTGAAATTAGTGGTCTCCGATTTTTCCTGTCCCATTTTGCCCCGATCTCGTTTTGCCCCAACACCGCCTCTTTCTGAGGAGCCTGATTCTCTCCGGCCCATTTTGCCCCAGTGACGTTCTGCCCCAATGACGTATTTTCCAGCAGTGTTGATTTTCACTATTTCGTTTTGCCCCAAACCCGTTTTGCACCGGTCCCATCTTGCCCCGGTTCCATTATGCCCCGCTATGTCGTTTTGCCCCGGTCTCCCTTGCACTCTTCGTACCAAGTTTGCGTCCAATATCTCCGGAAGATATTCTCGAATCCGACCTACCTGCTGTTCCGATCCTCTCTCTCTCTCTCTCTCTCTCTCTCTCTCTCTCTCTCTCTCTCTCTCTCTCTCTCTCTCACTCTCTCTCTCTCTCTCTCTCTCTCTCTCTCTCTCTCTCTCTCTCTCTCTCTCTCTCTCTCTCTCTCTCTCTCTCTCTCTCTCTCTCTCTCTTCTCTCTCATCTTCGCTTCCTAGAACGCCTTCAACCCTTTTTTTGTTTTTTTTTTCTGTTTGGATCTTTTTCTTCCCCCACTTACTTTCCCTCGCTCTCTCACTCACTCTTCGGTGTTGTTGCTGTATTGAAATACGTCATATTCGTTTATGAGGGATGCTCGTGACTCGTGAGATTGAAAGCAATATATTAGGCCCGAGGATGATGGACCGGAGCAGTCGAAATTCGGCCTACGAAACGAGGCTACGAGATACTTTTACGCTCGACATTATGGTTTTACGATGAGGGTGGAGTGAAGGGGAGGGAAGGGGGGGGGGTGAAGGGCATATAAATCTTAGAGTCGCTGGGACATTATTCGACTTGGTACCTGCAATATGGTTCTTTAGGATTGAGTTTTTTGTCACGAATTTTTGGAGAAGACATTTTTTAAGGGAAGGTGTTTTTTTTCTTTGTTGAATATTTTTTCTGGTTCGTTTGGCCGATTTTTGAGGATTTAATTTGTGAAACTTTTTTGTTTAATGAACCTGGCACACGCGACGAGGCTTGTGGCCGACGGTTGTTGCAGATGCAAAAGCGTCATCAAAGTTTGGAGTACTTTGTTCGTAGCAGGGATGGGCAGAGTTAGAGTCAAAAGGGAATTTAAATACAGGTTTGAGCTCACAATACATTTTATATTTTCCGTAATTTTTTTCTCCAATTTTCAAACATTTTTACATTGGCTGAAACAATTTTTTTTTTTTTTTCAGTATTTTCGGTATTCGAAATAAGAAAGTATTTTGAATTACGGGAAATATGAAAGGGCTTTGAATTTGTAAAATCTCGAGTCGGAACGAACTTTGTTTTTCCGAGCCGGTCGCAAATACTACGTCACGGCGTGTTTACATTTTGGCTCGTCGTAAAATCGCGAGTCGAAATTAATTGTGAATTTCAGACGACGCAAAATCGATTGTGCCCATTCCTGGTCCGTATAGTTTATGGGTCGTTCAAATGTTACGTTGGTGATGTTTTTTATTTGTTCACATGATTGTAGTGTTTGAGCGAATGATTGTTTTAGCGATAAAACGATTGATTCTTGTACTAGAATAGTACAGATAATTTCGTGAATTTTTGAAAAAATTTTTTAGAACACTTTGGATGAATTTATGGGTCACCGGAAAAACAAGTGACCCAGGCTACATAAATAGTTAAGGTGATCCCGAAGTAACGTTACAGAATAGGGACTTGAAATAGTTATAGTTTCAATGTGTGTAGTGTGAAACATAAATGCTAATTAACAACGATGAATCGGATGATTATATTGTTCGAATGTCTTACCTTGAAAAGGATATCCAGTGAAGTAGGGCGCCATGACAGCCATTGTATCGTTGATCGGCGTTTCTCGGGTCCGCAACGTTCCTGACCACTCCTCTCTCTTTTTCTTTCTCTCTCTCTCTCTTCCGTCACGACGATTGCAAATAGTATCGGCAACGACGACCCCAAATTATCAATATCTTTGCCAAAAGTCACACTCGGCGATTTTTATTCGTTATAACGATAAATTTAAAAAAAAAAAATTTACAAAAAAAAAAAAACGAGAAAAAAATAACAATTTAATTTTCGCACTCTCGAAGGCGTGTCACTGTCGATAACGATTATCGTCGATCGTCGGCAAAATACCAGTTAGATTTTTCGGCAACTCGTTGGAAACGCGTGGTGATTTGTTTTGGAAGAAACAAATTTAAAAAAAAACAAACAAACTCGATTTTATGGAAAATGTCAAAATCACGAGATACGAAGTTTGATATGTGTAGATATTTCGTGATCGTGAGATGTTTTGTGAAGCCTTTGGACCTGTTGTGCTCTCGGGGTCTCGACTGAAACTGACGAGCCAAGTCGCGAAGTGTCGGATCCACTGTGACGGTGGCTGGGACTCTCGGGCTGCTGGGGCTGCCGTGTAAAATCCGTGACCGAAGGGGGGCTGGGGGGTCTCGAGGGGCCGGGGGGCTGGGGGGGGGGGGTAGAGGCCCCGGCGGCGCGTTTGAAGCCAAACCCCTGGACATCGAACGGTCGGTCGTTTTGTACGACTCCGTGGGACGAAGACGCACGAGTGGAAAAAAAAAAAGAGATCGCAAGACACACAGGCTCCGCCCTTCTTACTACCGATCTCTTCACCCCCCTCGCCTCCCTCACACCCTCGGAGACTCTCGGGCTCCACACGATGCTCGAGAAAGTATCGCGTACACGCGCGAGATGCGAAAAAGCTACGCTGGTTGGTTCGCCAGTTGTAAAACCACTTGCGAACCACGAAGAGGTGGTCGTTCTTCAGGCTCCGCCTGCGACTCACGATTTTTCGTTCTTTTTTTCGTTTTTTTTTTTTTTTCTACGTGCGCCACGGGGAGATATCTCCACCCACGCGATACACGAACGTGTCGCACGACGCCAATGACGTTTTTATTTCTTTTCTTTTTTTTAAATGTTTTTTTTTATTTTTTTTTTTTACTGTTTTTATTAACCTTCTTCGTGGTTTCGCACCTTCTTCGTTGGCGTTGGCTTTGTGGGTGTTATCCATCATTTTTTTTTGTTCCTTATCGCTTTTTACCGACGATTTATCATTTGTTATAGCTTTTGGAAGAAATGTTGTTTTTTTTTCTATTTTTCTTTAGTGTAAATTATTATTATTTTTTTTTCAAATTAACGAAGAATTTAATTTTTTCGTGGAGTGATCATAGTTTTTGGGAGACACAGGGATTGGGTTGTTATTTTGTCTTGGTTGTTTTTTTTTACTGTAAATTATTATTATTTTTTTTTAAATTAATGAAGAATTGAATTTTTTCGTGGAGTGAATAGTTTTTGGGAGACAGAAGAATCGGGTTGTTATTTTGATCGTGCTGTTCACTTTATCTATTATCGTAGACTTTTTTTCTTTTTGTAATTGAAAAAAATTGTCTATTGAGGATTTTTCATGATTATGAATTTTTCACCAGAATGGAAAAATTTGGAAAATCGAAAGAAGAAACAAAAATTGCAACAAGCAAAACTCTTTCTTCAACAGCTCATCAAAATTACTAATACGGTTAAATAGAAAATTGAACGAAAATTGACCGTACAAATGTCGATTAGTATAATTATTATTATTTTTTCACACGTATGGCACATGCGGAAAGAGATGGGTCAGCGATTTCGTACATTAAAGAAGCGATTCCCCGTGGCGACCGACACAGAACTCGTTTCTAACACCCGTGTAATCACTCGACACGCTACAATCGGTCGTGCTCTTTCCACGTGTTGGCCCCGCGCACGTCGGTCCAACTCCTAAATTCTAATGTGTTCGAGTTACACCAACACACGTTGCTGACTCGTCGTCATCGTCGTTCGAACGAGCATCGCCAATCAGAAACAATGTGGGAAATTCAACGAAAAATTTTCAAACATTTTCGCACGATCATTATATGCACCCGAGTCGAAATTTTTCGCCTTATGTTTTAGCTTATTTCGCCTTGCAAGTCCTAATTGGAAGGTTGCAGTGAGTTTTTAATATTTGTTTCACCCTCGTTTCAACCTCAATGCGGTGTCGAAATTTTTTTGTCATCTTCGTTTCACCTCTTCCAAACTTGAAAAATGGGAAATAACTGCACGTTTTTCAGGGTGAAATGAGGTTGAAACTCGGACGAGAATCGCTTGTAACTTCAGCCTCGCTTTCAATCGACTTTAACCTGAATGTGAATGTTGAAATGAGTTGAAATAAACGTGAAAATTTCGACTTTGGCACGTCGTTCACTTTTACAATTTTCTCGAAATTTGCGGAATTATGTCGTGTTGATGGATCTCGTCCCTCGACGAGAGTGAAGGCGACGAGATCGGACGTTCGTAACCCGATGTTGAGATAAATACATTGCGATAGAGCACGTGTCGTGATTGTAGTTTATGGGGAGCTGATTGCGGTAGCGTGGGACGCTGTTGTGGACCACCGTCGACTTCGTCAAAGTTGTTGGTTCTGAACCACACACACACACACACACACACCCACACACACACACACACACACGTGTGTGTGTGTGTGTACAGTAAAACCTCCCAATAGTTCAAGATCGTGGGTACGAATGGGCGGGATCGGACTATCGTGATGTTGGATCGATTGACCAATAGCGAAACAGTTCAACGTATTCGCGTCAGTGTCTGTCAACATGAAACCAGTGACTTTCGGATCAAAGCATCTGATTGGCTCCCGGATCGGCTGTGAATTCACACGAAAATAATAATATACCGATCTTATCGATAAACCAAAATGTCATATGTAAGACAAACCGATCGAAAGATAACTGCAGAGTTATGAAAAAAAAAAAATAAATAACAATTTTTTTCATAATTGTTCCGAACTGTCCGATGTTGTGAGAACCTAACCTACGAATTGTCCATTCAAGAAAAGTCAACTGCATAAGCACATCGAAGATGTATGAATAATCCTTTCGAATGTATAATGAATCGCTGATTATTTTATTCAAATCTACAGCTGTCTGAAGTGAAATTGCAAGAAATTTGAAAAAGAACTGAGTATATCGATGAATTGGGATTTTGAAATTCCCGCGTTTTTTAGATACATTGTTGAATTAATTCGATTTGAGAATTACGGAATTGAATCACAAGATATTCCGCGACGGGCGCCACATTTTGGGGTATCGCGAGTTCGACTATCAAGAGGTTTTACTGTATGCGTGTTTGTGTAGAGGTGATATCAGAACGTTGTCGTCGCCCCTCGGAGAATAACCTGCCAACGCGATCTCTCCGTTCAAACGATCAAGAGTGTGTGTGTGTGTGTGTATAACACAATATTATCACACGCACACATGCGTATCCGTTTTTTTTTCGTTGTTGTTGTACGTTAGTGTTTCATTTCGTAATCATTGAGATATGCATTATATCCCCATAATGACGAGGTGCACACCGTGACCGATCTCTGGCACTCGGACTCTCCGTTGCAGCTCCCGCTGACTCGAGTCTCCATCGTTCGTACACACACACACACACACTCACAATCCGCGTAGCTACTACACTGCCATGGCAGTTATGTGCATAAATTCGCAGCAAAACGCCTCCCCGCGAGTGCGTAACCGCACATTCTCTTGACGGGCGAAAGTCTCGACGTGTGTACGACCGATGGAACAACACTCTCCGATGATATGTCCGCGGAATGGCCATGGGGGGGTTCATTCGTTTGTTACTCACTTCCACGAACCGGGGAATGGACATTCGCAAAATGGAAAAATGGTGATTTGAAATAAATTTTCGAATCAACAAATAATTCTCATGAATTATCGTCTAACGATTAATATTTTAACGTGTTTAGGTATATATAGAACAATTGTGAACAATTCGCACGAATAATTATCTTACAGTGCATTATAATATTTAATAATTGTATTTGTAATTCCATAATCATTTAATTGGAAAAGTATTTGAAATGTATAGTTTTTGTTTTATGATTGTCCATTTTTGATTGTGGCACCCAATCGATCGATGTGTATCGCATCGTTTCAACGAGTGTAAAATAAAATTTAATTACAGTGTAAAATACAATATAAGTCATTCCGACTCAATTTTTTTTTTTTTTGACAAAAAAATGTGAAAAAAATAGAGTCGGAATGACCTATATTGATATCAAGATCGCTATTTTTTTCGGACAATATTAACCGGAAATAAAAAGATACGAAAAACATGTTTATGTATTAAGATGGAATGACCTCTTACTATTTCAAAGTCAAGCCGAAAGATTTTTTTCTTCATCCATAAACGTATACCACGGACCCCTCGATATACTTTTTGTATTTTTACAAAGATTTCAAGACAATGAAATGAGCATATCACTAAAAAAATCTTAAATTCCTGTGAATTTTAAAGGGAAAAAACGAACCTTACAGGTAATGGTCAATTTCAAAGATGGCTGCCAATTCAGAGAACGTAAAAAAAAAATGTTCTGTAGCCAATGTGGCAAAGGGAGGTTCAAAATTAATCCGAGCCCCATACGAGGACCACCCTAATGCATACAAACGACCACTGCGTTTACCTTCACAATAAAAAAAAAAAAAAGAAAAAACAAGCAAACGGATATCTCAATAATCTCTGCTCGAAGTTGAGCTCCAAGTCCCAGGAGCAATTTTCCAAAGTGAATGGTAACGTGGACAGTCGATCCACACCTCTTCCATATCGATCGTCAATGCGATCCAAGGAAACATCACCCCCGCTGCTCGAATGATCAATCGATCCCGTCGCGACTGACGTTTACGAATGGGTTACGAATACCCATGAATTTCTCGCGTGCGCTTCCCACAACGAAACGGTAAATAAAAAAAAAAACGAAATAACAATAACAATAATGGCTACCGGTCAGGGGAATCGAACGAGAGGGTTGGAGGTTGGAGGAAGTCCTGCGAAGGGTGAAAGATTTCTTTCCCCCTCCCCCATAAGTTTTGGAAATGGTATCGCAAAACGTTCGGGCGAGGAATCGGTGGAAAATGGAAGATGGCTGTAGGCTCGAAGGGTTGAAGGGCTCGTCGCGAGGATCGTTGCCCAAGGGATCGTGACACGGCCACCAGAAGCGTATCTTCGACGATTCGATGGACTCGCAATCCTCGGACAAAATGGCCCAGTCAAATATATATATATATATTTTTTTTTTGAAGATGGGGCAAAATGGCACAGCTATGAATTATCGGTGTTATTATTATTTGTCTGACTCGATTATTCGTACGAGTGAAAGGTGAAAGAAGCTGGAAGGAGATTAGAGGTTAGATCTGCAGCAATTACGAAATTGCTGTTGAGCAGAATTATAATTTTTCATCGAAATTATAACTCTCAGTCTGTGCTCTGTATTTTCGGGGACACCGTTTGTACACCCCCAAAAAGTACTGCAAATGTCTTTTTTTTTTATGTAACAGGCATCAGAAAAAAGCCTCCCCCTTAGTCCCATTTTTTCCACGGTCTTCGGTATACAGTCGTTAATAAAAATAATAATAATAATGATAAATTAATTGTTAGTTAGTTGCTTTGACCGTATTATTTCATAGTATAATAATAAATAATAGATTCAACTATAATAATAAATAGAATAATAAATTCTATAATTCCATTACTATACAATAAATAAATTAAACTATAATAATAAATCTAATAATATAAATTCAACAACAATCGACAATTTTTCTAAATTCTATCCTAACAATTTTTTTTTTTTTTTTTTTTAATCAGGTGTTTCGTTTTGCCCCAAAAGTTGTTTTTCAAATATTCGACAGCAGCAGGGTCGACGATATAATTGCACCTTGAAAACGGATGGGAGGGAATGTGTCCCTGGGCGTGAAGTGCCACGGGTTCCCACAGGACTCGGTACCCACCTAATTGTTCGCCATTCAACCCGTTCGGGTATTGGTCGCGCGAGCTGCTGCCACACCAACCGATTCACCGTAAAAACGTTCGAACCCGGAGAAAGAGATGGTTAAATAAAATATAAAAATTGTCGAGAGAGAAAAGTTTTCGAAAATAAATATATATATATATAGGCGTGTGTTTCGACGATTCTTCCGTCAATGGGTTTTACCATATACCCTTCCCGTGCGAGATTTCGCAATGTCCCGACGACTATAACTCACCGCATTGACGTATTTTGACAAGTCAGTTAGGAATCACAATTTACGAAGAATTTCTTTTTTTTTCCGCTTCTCCTCCTCCTCCTCCCACGTTCGAACGTCTCGATTGAAGGAAATTTGTTCGTGGCGAAGATTCCAATAGCGCGGACGAGGTGGGCGTGATTTTTTTTTTCCCGACTCGACTCGCACACGCGGATGTGATTAATTTTTCGCTCAACGGGTGCGCTTCTGCCGATGCTGCTGCTTATTCGTCTGTCGGAGGGATGCGCCAGCTCGTCTGTCCGTCTGGCGAGTCTCACGAGACGCGTTTTTACCCTCCGGGGATATGTGTGTGTACCACTGCCACCGATGCCGGGAACCAGTCCTTCGACCAGGTGCCACGAAAAAAAAAATAAATAAAATAATACAAATTGTGGGAGGTCGAATAAAGTTGTGTTCGGTGTCACATTGAAGATACAACAATTTTCCCATTGCACTTGGTTCACGAAAATTCAAACATCGCGTTCCACCCCCAAAACCCCTTTTTCCTCAACAAACATGAAAAACACGTTGAAAATAATAAATATCTATTTTTTTTCTGCAATAAAGATAAATATTTTTTTTTTTAAGAATACATTTTTTTTTTTTTCGATCGAACGGCATATGATTCACGCGAGCCAATCGTTGTTCGGCAATGATATGGAGACAATAACAACCGCGGCGAGTCCACAAAATTCGTATACGGGATTGGCAAAGCAGGATGTGAAACCATTAAAATAACAACTCGCGAAAGGTGATAGATGGGTTGGCATGGCAATCGTTGCTGTTGGCAAGGCCCATTAAAGTGCGTGCCCCCCCCCTCCCCGCACGTACCGCACGGGTTCGCATTTGCACCTGAGGCTCTAAGGCGGCGTCGTGCGAGTCCCAGTACCTACGGTGAATCGCGAGGCGCGAGCCCCGTTTGTGACGGCTCTCTCTCTCTCTCTCTCTCTCTCTCTCTCTCTCTCTCTCTCTCTCTCTCGCTCTCGCTCCCACTCACGTGCGAGTTCCGGCGATCCGAGAGCCGGCAAAAGCACGAGGGGTACTAGGCGCAGAGGTCCCAACTTGGCCCGCACGGTTAATTGCCAACATTTAATGAGCACTCTTTGACGTGCCGCGCACCGCCACGCACAGCGCACGACGTTAAAAGCTCCGATCGAGAGAGAGGGAGAGAGAGAGAGAGAGAGGGAGAGAGAGAGAGAGAGAGAGAGAGAGAGAGCTCGTTGCAACGTTTCGAATATCCGTAAGTCTCCAGTTTCGTATGGGCCCAAGTTAAAAAATTGTTTGTAAACTATATATGGGCATATATAGTCTGTATATAGTTTACATGTAGTCTATATATAGCCGACCTAAATAAAAAAAAATATATATGATCTATATGAGGGATTGGGCCTAAATCGTTTATATATTTAGACTATACACAGTCTATATATATTATCTATATATAGACTATATATGCCCGATCCTATATATAGTTTATATACATATATATTGATTTTACTTATTTTTTTTACTTGCTCGCGAATGAAAAATTCATCAACTTTATTATTTTACATATTTTTCACATAATTGCAATAAACAAATGCGTATATCCTATTGAACGATTTTCGATTACCGGATAAAAAGTAGTTTAGCTCGTATCGAAATATATGAAAAAAATCCATGAGAGTCAAGGAAATGCGTTATGGATTTATCGCGTGAGCGATGTGTTGCAACACAAACGACTCTGGCGGCTATATCTCCGTCGTAACGTTCCACGCGAATACATGGCACATCGGATTCGTGCAATAAAACCTAAAAAACAAAAAAAAACGAAAAAAAATATATGCGTTTCAGCATTTTCAGAAAAATATCTCTCGGAGATTAATCCTAATTGGATGCAATTACCCGAGAATAACTTCTCGGTCGTATAAATTCGCTCGCTGCGGGAGTAATAATTAAGCATCGGTTATTACGCGAGTGAATATGAACAAAAAAAACGTTTAATTCAAAGGTTCGAAAGAAAAAAAAACAACTTAACAGTGTCGGAATGTTAGAATAATTCTTTGGGCAGCAAGTGCTTCCGGGATTTGCACGGTACAGGCGATAATGGATGACAAACGAGAAGAGTGTTTCATTTAAACCGAAGCCACGAAACGCGATAACGACAATAACTTCTACAGTATACAGTAAAACCTGTCGATAGTCCAAAATCGTCAGTAGAAATGAGTGAGATTTGAGAAAATGAATTAGTGTGTATTTAATCACAAAAGATACTCCGCCAGGGGCGCCACATTTTGGACTACCGCGAGTTCGACTAGCTTTTACTGGACTTCAATGTGCGAAGGTGGCGCCCTCTGTGGCAAGCCACAAATCTTCGAATAATGTGACGACTATGAGGACTCGTTGGGATCGCCACACCCACCGAAACTCCGACAAGTTCACACACCAAGAATTTCACACGTCACATATTCGTATATACAATAACATAACCTCAAAACGTTTTACAGTGTCCGACAATGCAACGCGCGGCATCGTGGACCACACGCAGGTGGGTGAGCAGGTCGTGAAAAGTTGAAAACTCGAAACGTTTTGTGGACAGACGAAGTCGAGCGTAATCTCGACTACCGAAAGTGCGCAGGTTCCGGTGCGAGTAAACGCGGTGTGTACCACACATAGTCGCAACACCGCAAAAGTTATACACACGGAAGGGGATGGATGACCGTTATGTGCCCATATAGCTCGGCCAACAATCAAGCCATTGACAATTGCGGTCGTTTACGAATCAAAATGGCGGTGTCCTTTGTCGGTCGTCATCAAAATGGCGGCCGCGCGCTTGTGTCCGCGTCTTTGTGCACATGCCGACGCTATTGTCGGTTCGAACACGATTTGAGTGGCTTCGAACACGAAACCGACAATACGAGGGGGTGGACAAAGGCGAGAGAAAAGAACGCCCGGTCCCGGCAACACCTTACAAACATATGCCACCCTCGTTGACCGTGTTTTTTTTTCTTCTTTTTTCTTCGGTTATATTTTCGGTTGTGGTGGCGGACGTGTGGATGGATACGTCACTGGCAGGGGGCGGGAAGGGCGCGCCGCCATTGGAATTGTGAGAATGAGTGTGAGGTGCGATGTTTGTATGAAAATTTAATTTTTTTTAGGTTATTGTCTTATTGCCCAATTAAAGAAAATTATATATAAGCTATATATGAGACCAGGCACGTATAGTCGATATATATATCGACTATATAGAATCTATATAGGTTATGTGTTGTCTATAGTATATATATATATATATATATACTATGTATGGACTATATATTACGGATGGAAATCTACAACATCATTGGAACGTGTATACGGGGGACCATGTTCGGTAGCCGGAAGTCCGGGATTATCGGATGCGGTCATCGCTATTGACCGAAAATTCATTGCGCGAAGATGAATTAGATGCGCTGGCTACTGAGGAAATGAATTCTCGACGCTTTCGATCCGGATAATACGATTTTCCAAAGGCAATCGGTTTTCGACAATAAAACGCACCGATTATCGGTCTTGGATTTGGAATGTTGCCTCATGTTTTTAGCATTTTTTTCCCGTGTCCCGAGACGCACAAGATGGACCAAAGAGGACGGTGAGATGCATTTTCGTACTCAACCTTGCACTTTCCTTGCAGACGGCGACAGGACCTTTTTTTTGTTATAAAAATCTTTGATTACATTAACATTTGAAGATAATAAGACGTCTTCTTTGATTTCTCTCGCTCCAGATCGATCGCCGATAGCTCTATCTCATTGAGACTTAATCGTCAAAGTCGAAACGAGCTCTATTTTCATTAACTATATTATTATTATCCTCGTCATCTCAAGATAACCCAAATAAAATCTATCGATCACAATTACGATCTGTTCATTCGTTTGAACATCGCCATCTGTCGTTTTCATCGTAGCAAAAATGATTTCACCTCACGCTGTCATGAAAGATTTCTGTATAGCATTTGCGCTGCCCGTAGGTAACAATGATACAGGAAACTTTATTACCGGCGATAGTCAGGAGTCTGTAATAATTACCAGATTGGTTTTTAGAACATGGAGCTTGAGAAATAATCTCGGAGGGGGCGCAACGTGTGATTGGCGAAGTTACCTGCCTTACCGACGGAACGTTGCCGGTAGGACATGCGTCGTACCGGATCATGATAAGTAGGCGATCTTCGAGGAACAATTATCGTTGATCGGTAACTTACCTTCTTCAGCTTGTGTGTGTGTGTGTGTTGTATCCTTCGAGTCGAAGGTGGTCCTCGTAAGCGACCTCAAAACATCTATCATACCGACAGCAGGAAAGGGACCTGCGACTGTAACCGTGCAACGACCAAATAGTTCCGGAAGCGTCCACCTTCGATGGCGATTCTCGAGAAGAAATCATTCGATTAGAGTTTCGTGGTTTTCACGCATACCCAATGGGGGCGTTCATGTAGCAGCGGTAATAATTGAAAATATAAACCAATCGATAATTACTGCTTTGCGATTTACTTTAATTTTTCCAAATTAACGCTCATGTAATCGGAATTCGCGATATTTTTTTTATCAAATTAATAACACAGAACGATACCAAAGCTCATGCATCGAGAATAATATGCAAGTAATTAAGTCACTCGGAATAATTACAACTATTTAATTTGATCGCAAAATTTATCATAGGATCCGGAATAAATAATCCATGACAAGTGAATGCGTTAAAAAAATCTCGTACCATTTTATTTATCATTAAACTTGTAACAATTTATTCTTACTTCTATCACAGGCGTATCACGGGTGAATATTGAAATAATGATAATCATATAATAACTATCATATAACTCGTTCAAAAAATAATTCTAATGGCCGAAACCAAATAAATTGCCTAATGAAGTAAAAAAACGTCATGAGCATCTATCGTAGCCAATATTATGAGTAATAATTAGTAATCATTTTGTGCATTAAAAAAAAATAAACTTATCGCTGATGATATCGGTGCTTATACTTATATAACAATTTTCTAGAAAAATCTGAAAATGTATATAATTTACGGTATTAAAGCCATGTACCAAAATATTTAACGATATCGTATAAAATCTATTCTGTAAAAATATTTTTTTCATATATTGAGAATCGTCAACATGTTAAAATTAACATTACACGTATTTATGTCGTACACATCGATAAACAATCATCGAACTCGAAAACGTTATACACATTCGAATACCATTGGAAATAATAAATCGAAATAAAATAGACGAAAAAAAAAAATAATGTAATAACGACAAATTCACATCGATCATATTTTTATATCACGATCAAACAATCGTAAACCATAAAGAATAACAAAAAAAAAAATAATTTTTGAAAACAATGTTTTTTTATTAAAATAAACTTTCATTCATAGTTTTCATGAAATTAATGGTATTCTGAGTTTCTCATCGATAATGTTATATCGTCATAGCATTTATGCAAGTTCATCAAATTGTCGTGTCGATCGTTCATAGTTGCACTGTCGGAAATTAATACAAAATAAATCACATTTAACGTTTCGTAATCGTAGCACGTAATTATATAATACACAATGATTATCGTTCCCAACGTTATCTTAAAAAAAAAAAAAAACAAACGTGAGTTATTTCACCAATTCGAGTACCGATTTTGTCCAACAAGATCACCGATCAGTGATCTTTTTTTACTTATTTGCTTTCGTTTGTAAAATTTTCAAAAAAGATCTGCGAGGCCCAAAATCGGTAATCGAATCGATCGAACGTCTCGCATATATATAAAATATTCCTTGAGTGATCACCAGGGCCTCCACATAGGATCACTGTCGTCCACCCCTTCGACATCGATCTCCTCATCGTCATCCGGTCCGACCGAGCGACCATCGAATTTTGTCATTTTATTGCCCTCGATCGCCACAGCCTCGTCGTCGTCTTTCTTCGAGATCGCGATATCCGATTTCGATTTGATCGGTAAGCCGCGATCGGCCGTACCGTCGATTCGTGTGGAAATTAATGAGGAATCGGTAACATCCTGACAGTCGGATGACTCGGATATCACGGAATATCGTGACGAACCGATCGGTGAATCGGTATCACGGGAATCCATGGTTACCGATATTTCCATCGGCGCATCGGACGATACCGATTCGTCGAAATTCGTCGTTCCATTCGCGTCGCGAATCGTCGATGGTGAAACGATCTTTGGCGACACGCCGATGATGTTCGATCGTCGAGTCGTTTGGAGACCCGAAGCCAAATGTCGGGCCAATCTCTCGCCGGATTCGCCGGGCAACGCGGTGAGATATCGGCAAGCTTCGGCCGCGCAATGACCGAACCCGGACTGCCATCGACTCTCGGACGACGATGCGTCGTCCTTCGACGAAGCCGATGGCGATAATCCGGACGGTCTCGATGCGTGGAGTCTCTGAAGATGACGCACCGTAAGCTCGAGTATATCCGCTTTTTCCAGTTTGCTGATGTTTTCACCTTCCGTCTGTCGAACGTCAATTATATATGATTATAACAATTACATCGAAAATGGAATTGTTGAATTTTTTAAAAATTATACAAGTAATAAACAATGAAAAGTTTGATGCTGCGGTAATTACGAAGTTACGTTTTAAAAATCACATAATTACAAAATTGACTTATGTGATTTTTATGAAATGAGGTTTTCTCGGCTATTGTGTTGGACAAGGAAAAAAATTAGATTGTCATTTTTTAAAATTTAAATATAATTGTCCCCAGTCGTTTTTTTTTTTTTTTTTTTTTTTTTTTCAAAATATCATATATAAGAATTCGATTGTGTTTCCCAAACTCAATCTCCACGTGTTTGAGTTCATGTGGTGTAATAATTTCAAACCTTCGAAAAAACCTTCAAAACAAAATTAGATTAGAAAAATCGAAATAAATGTAATGTTATTCAAATAAAAAATTTCAATAGCTTGGTAGCACGATTTAATTATGTAGTAGAGGTTTGCAAATTGTTTAAGATTAATTTCGATACATATTGACTCATTCTAGAGGTTGAGAGAATCCATAATCCGAAATAACCATATCAAGGAACACCCTAAAGTACAGTCAACGTTACTCCTTCGGAGTAACGACCGGATCCAAGCTCAACCGAATAACGACCTAACCGACTAACTGATAGCGACAGCCGACACATAACGCATCATCTCAAATTGTTCTCAATCTTGACTCTCCTCGGCAATCGCCAGGGTCAATTCAAACCGCTCCAAGTCCCCCCACCCAAATTAAAAATAATAATAATGAAGATATCACTGATTGAGAAACGATACATCCGGGCCACGACTGTTCCATCCCAAGTAAAAAAAAATATGAACCTTATATGGGAAAAGGCATGTATATATTTTATATGTATATAGATTACATGTGGACTATACATTGACTATATAGTTTATGTAGAGTTTATATTTAATCTATATAGATCATAAATAAGCTATACATAAACTATATTTAAAATGTACGTAGACCATAATAGTTTATGTATAGTCTATATATAATCTATAAAGACTATACAAAAACGATATACAGATTAAATATGACCAGTCTGATATAGGTATAGTGTATATATTTATATATATATATATAAAGACTATACATAATTTTTTACTTGGCACGTGTTTCGATTATTTCGAAAGTCCACCCACCAGTGTAAGAAAAAAATATAAACCAATTGATAAATTATGTTTATAAGTGGGCATATGTTTTTTATATGGAAACTATACAAAATGTGCATAAATACCATATATCTATGTCATCTATGCAGATTACGCATAATTTCCGTATAAAAAACATAGGCCCACTTCGATATAAAATTTATCAATTGTTTTTATATATATTTTTGTTTCCACTTGGGGCACACGTTGTCGTTTTAAAACGTATAAACGATGACAACCGTGGGCATCAATGTCGAGTTCACGCGAGATCGCATATAGCCGAGACGAGCTCGTGCCACGATCGTGTTCAATGATTCACGATAATCGCGGGTTTCGGTAACAAACTCCGTGAGACGATTTATCACCGAGAAATCGAGGCACAGAGACGATCCCTCGATCGCAGCAACCCGAACGAACGATCGTTGCACGAAGCATTATTTTGCCGCGAGCATTGTGTTCGGCCGCGGGTACACTCAGTTTTTGTTTTTTTTTTGTTCTGTTTTTTTTTTTGTTTTTCCGTCACGGTGCACGGACGTTCAAACAAAACCCGAGATGGGGGTTTACCGATGTTAAATGTATTTATTCTGTCGCGGTTGCGGAATTTTTTTGTCCGAACGGGACGATATACGAAGGGACGACGAGATCGAGACTTCGGACGGGAGACGAGACCGCCCGCGTGTATATACGGCATTACCGGTGACTCTGTAACATCGGTTCTTGCGTCCGGGAATTCCGCCGATGAAATTGAATCTCTCCGCGCGCGCGGTACACGGTTGTGATCTCGTGGAACAACCGCGAGAAATGATCGGGCGAAGGTCTTGGCGGGCGTTCGCTGCCGGGAGAGCTTCATCGTCGCGGACGTCTCGGCGACCAGTTCGTTCGGCTTCGCGCGTTCTCATGGATCTCGATCACAGACTTATATACCCCGGACCGATCGCACAGATCGTGCGCGACCGAGGTGCAAAAGTTAACCTTTTTTTCCGTTTTTTTTTGTTTTTTTTTTTTTTTTTTTGTTTTTTTTTAAAGCCCGCAATGATCTCCGGTAATTTTTTTTATTTTTTTTTTTTCATCTTTGTTTCGTCGAGCTCGCGGTAGATCGATGTTGACTTTGCCCCCCCCCCCCCCTCACCCGCCCCTCTCCCTAACTGTCTCGCTGCAGACGTGCACTGAAAAAGACAGTTGTTTACTCGATTTTTTTGTTATCGCGTGGGATAGAGTGGTGCGAAAAAGCGCGCACGCTTTTCAATCGAATATATTAATAGAGTAACACATTAGCTTGGAATTTTTTTTTTCATCTATTATTTAGATTTTCTGTCTAGTTGTTAGAATCAAAAATGAAAGTTGAAACCATTATTTATTTATTTATTTATTTATTTATTTATTTATTTATTTAATTATTTATTTAATTATTTATTTATTCATTCATTCATTTATTTGTTTGTTTATTTATTTATTTATTTATTTATTTATTTGATTCCTTGATGAGAATATTATTGAACGACTGGCCTTCCTCATTTTCGAACGGTAGCTCGGACAACTGTAAAACAAGTTTGGTTAAATTTTTAAGTTAATCTTCTGTCTAGTTGTAAGAATCAAAAACGAGGGTAAAAACCCTTATTTATTTATTTATTTATTTATTTATTTATTTATTTATTTATTTATTCATTTATTTATTTATTTAATTATTTATTTATTTATTTATTTATTTATTTATTTAATTATGTATTCATTTATTTTTTTCCTCGATGAGAATCTTATTGAACGACGGGCCTTCCTCATTTCCAAACGGTAGCTCGGACAACTGTAAAACGAGTTTGGGTTACATGAATCGTGTGATGATAAATCACACAGCGCACGTTTGGGTCGGCGATTGGTATCGACGATATAGGTGCGCGCGACCGGCTGGGGGCGCGGTTGCCGTTGGGTCCACACGAGTGATACGCGGATGTTGGCCGAGCGATAAGATGTCAGAATGGGTTTTTATTAATACCGGATGTACGCGGTGGCTTCGATACAAAGCGAATGATCGATCGCTCGATTTATGAATGAGTCGGTTATCATTGCGTCGTTGATGTGCGAATTAAAGTTTTTTTTTTATCGTTGTACGATGGAGTTGCGTGAAGGGTAATTTTTGTGATATATATATATATATATATATATATATATATATATATATATATGTATATACATTTTGGTACGTAGCGAAAAATCGGTGGATTTTCATTGCGAAATCGGTGATCGACGGATGAACATTTAGATACGCACCTCGAGAGCATCGACCATGAGATCCTTCAATTCGTCAAGGCAACGATTTATTCGGGCTCGTCTTTTGCGCTCCAACAGCGGTTTTGTTATCTGATGATAATAATGAAATAAACGCATATATAAATATTATCATTAATTTGTCTTCACCATGAATCGAATCAAACGCTTCTGATTTATTTCTCGTGCGTTTGAACAAATTGGAATAAATAAACATGCATTTGTTTGAAATTTGAAAATAAATTATGATATTTTGAATAAATGAATCGGGAAAGTGATTGAAAAATTGGATCACGGAACGAATGAAAGTCCCGTTCGAAAAACCCTTCCTCGTCATCTAAATTATTCGCAATAAATCGAAAATCAATATGCAATCGTACCAACCAGGTTTCAATATCAGTACGATCAACTCAGAATTATTGATACTTTGTTTTTTTTTTTAAATACACAAGAAAAACGAAAAGTTTAACAATAATGTTCGACAAAAGTAAATTAGATTCGACGATCAAAAGTTTTTTTTCAATTAAGCATAATAATAATAAAATAATAATAATAATAATAATAATAATAATATTCAATAAAAATATAATACGAAAATAATTTCGACTCGACGATGAAATAAATGTGATTATTTTCATTGCCAACCTTTTTATACTGATAAGTTCTCGAAACTGGATGCGGATAATCGTACGACATCATTTCACGTTTTATTTATTTATTTATGTATTTATTTATTTGTTGTTTTTTTTTTTTTGCAACGAAGACAATTTTTTTGTTTCGAACGAAAAAAACGCTTCGACGTTTATTCTGTTCGCTCGACGTTGCACAAACGGTATTAAAACTGTGTCAATGTCACACAACAACGAGATAAGTGAGGAAGAAGTTGATAATTGACAGTTGAAGATTGACGTGCATTAGACAGCGGGTGCTCTCGGTGGAGTCCCTACGCCAACTGACTCGTTGCTCGGGCAGCCATTCCGACAGAGCCTCCCCTCACTCTGCACCACCCGAACCCTCTGGGGTAAAGCTACTTTACCATTTTATTCTCCGGGTGCGCCGCCACCGCCGCCGCTCGCTGCTCTTCTCTCGCACACGCTCTCGCGCCTCGCGTTTTCCTTCGTTCGCTCGTTCGCTCGTCGCTCCAATAACCGTGGGTGGGATAGAAACGTCGTTCGTACATCGATGGCCATCCAAAATTCTCATACGAACACACGATTTCGGGTGACAAAGACGAAAAATCGGACCAAAGCCATTCGTTCGAACTTGTGTTGAAGAAAAACAAAAACGAAAAAAAAAAAAAAACATGCTGCAAGTTTAAAATTTCAATTTGCCACCTTCAAATCGTAGATACTGAACGAATATTCTTTTCAGAGAAGGAATTTTCATATTTGTGTTAATCTTTGGCTTCCTCATAGATGAATCTTCTAAAAAAAAAAAAAAAAAAAAAATTTTGCTGCAAGTTGAAAATTGCAACTTACCACCTTCGAATTGTAGACAGTGAACGAATATTTTTCTCAGAGAAAGCTTTTTCATATTTATTTTACTTTTGCTTCCTTATAGATGAATGTTTTTAAAAAAAAATTTTTTTAAATGAAAAATTAAAAAAAATTGCTGCAAGTTGAAAATTGCAATTTGCCACCTTCGAATCATCGATGGTGAACGAATATTCTTCTCAGAGAAGGCATTTTTATATTTACTTTCATCTTCAGCTTCCTCATAGATGAATAAACTTCTAAAAAAAAAGAATACATGACATTTCATACTTTTCGAAATTTGAAATTGAGTTATACTGATAAATTTCATTTTTTTTTCGAAAAATATCAACAACAAAAAATCCCAAACTTCTAAATGGCTTAGGCCAAAATGCAATACCAACCAACTCTCGAGCACGTCCGAGCTCGCGAACGCCATAATCTTGCGCAAAACGTGTAACGCATTCTGTAACGTGAATAATGCATGAGAATTGCGTTAACAGACTCGTGACAACGAAGCTTGAATTAATTATACAACATAATTAATTATTTATCATTCGAGTTCAATCAATTTCCGTTTCAATCTATTTTTTTTTTTTTTCATTTTTATTTATTCATTTTTAAAAATGATTTCTGATGCTGCGCGAGGATTATTAAGATAGGCAGACAAGGGCCAGTCACCCTTTCGGTCTCATGAACGGAGTGCCAGGTCCGAGACACTCGTCACGGTACTCAACAGGCGTCTCCGGATTATACGAGAGTCAAGAGACTCTTGTCACTCGGCTATCAAATTTTCGGCTGCACACACAGACACACACACACACACACACACCACTCACAAGATCTCATCTACCGAGACGGGTGGAGGGATGAGTGCAGCATCGGTCCATTAAACGTTATCGCTCTTCTCACCATCGTACGTCGGAGATGCACACAAATTACCGAATGAGATAACTCGGCCATCCACCAGATCCCGGACCCGAGAACGTTCGATAAATTTTTTTTTTTTTTTTTTTTTTCATTCCATTTTTTTTATGAAATTCTGCGACGCAACGTGTTTCTCTAGCTGCTGAATAATTTCGGGATTCCCGTGGATTATTTTTTTTTTCTCCTTTCTTAAGAAGTTACACAACCCCTATAAGCGCTCGGAAAATGAAAATTATTTTATGAAAATAATAACCAAATTTTTTTTACGCAATTATTAAATATATATAGAATAATTTTTATTTTATACGAAAAAATTATGGAAAAATAAAATTTTATAAAAATTATCAAATGTGATTGACAGTTATTCTATTGAACAACTGAGTTTGATAACATTCTTTTTCGTCGATGTGTGCAATAATTTATTCTACATTCGGTCGCCGCGTTGGTCTAAGGTTACGCGCGCACGTGACTCAGTGGTGTTTAGTCTGGATCCATTAATTCATCGATATATAGCTGAGTACAGTTGTCTCATAATAATAAAATCGATGTTAAATTCAAATCGATCACGAAAAAAAAATCAATTTTTTTCAGTCGACTCTCAGCCCCCTCAAATATAATTCATAAATAAAAAAATAATAATAACAATGGAAAAAAATTTTAAAAAAATAATATCTCGTGGCTTATAGCTCGCGACGTTTGTGATTGTCGTGTGATGTTTTTATTCTCACAGTGCTCGCGTGACATGTAGACGGGTGAAAACCCGACGCCGGGGATAAAAGTGCGACGGCTCGACCGAGTGAATTACCAGGAAGAAAAACAATAATTAGTGATGTCATCGGTCGCGGCTAAATCCGAGCTTATCGCACGAGCTGCGCGAGGCTTATCGCACACGACACCCTCTCCCCCCCCACCCCCCTTCGACTCGACCGTCGCGTCGTTGCGGTCCGTTCATAGCGTAGGTGCCCCAAAGCAGCAGAGTGTGTGGACATACGAGCGGAGCGTGCGAATGTTTACGACTCGTGTCCCGCCGCGCTCTCTCCGACGGGCTTTATGAATGCTTCGCATCGGCCTGTCGGTCTTGCTGCTGCTGGTGCTCGTGTGGTGCTTGTGTGCGGACCGTCGAGAGTCAAAAGCGTCAATGAGAGTAGCCAGCACGCATGAATGACGCTGTCACGGCATCGTATCTTCGGATAACCCTCCGGGCCCCTCCCGGCCGACGATAAGACCAACGATGAATAAAACTCCTTTTGACGTCGCCGTGCTGATTATACTCCAAACAACTATATCCCTCAGTCCGTAAACCAGGGTCGTTTTCGTCCTGTCGATAATCAAATGTTCTCCTAGGTTGCCTCATCTTTTGATTAAAAAATGTATTAAAAAAATTAATTTTTCATAATTTTACGATTGGGACTTTCAATTGGAGGCTTGAAGAACCTTCGTGAATTTTTTCAGATTTTTGCAGCCGTTTGAATGTTTAAAAAAAAACGGCAACGACGAAGACGACCCTGGTTTACGGATCGAAGGTGCCGAAAAAACGTTTACGGACTAAGGGATATATATAGTGTTTGTCATATGTATATATATATATATATATATATATATATATATATATATCTACATAGTTATTATATAATACTGTATGTATTAGGGCGGTCCGCATTTTTTGTATTTTAAAATATTTTTCTAATTTAAAAAAAAAATTTAATTTGAAAATAAAAATATTTTGGCGTTCCCAGACGACAATATGATTCGAAATCAAGTTTTGAAAAGTTGTTCTAGACATAAGAACTGCCTATCTCAATTCTCAACCGTGCAGCCAGCCTTCCCAAGCTTTCCATTTAACCCTTCGAGGTCACCAGGGGTCAAAATTTAATTATTCAAAAATAGCATATTACTAATTGTAAAAGATGTGATTTTTTTCTAGTAGAAAAAATTACGGTTTTCACGCATCGAGTCCTCGATGATTTTTTTTTCTTCGGGGATTTAGAAAATTCGATTAGAATTTTTTTCCGTGATATCATCATTGATAGAGTGTTCAAACTGATATCCCGAATTTTTGATGAGTCGTTCGGAACGTGGTTCTTCATATTTTTCCGAATTTGCTTTCGACGTCACGACTGAAGTTCTGCACCGTGAATAACAATGTAGATTATAAACTAAATATAATCATTTTCTTCGAGCGGTTATGCATTGAAAAATTCATTGCAACAATTGTCAAAGCAGACCAAACACAATTTCAAAAACATTTATTTTTTTACTCTATAAAAAAAAAAAAAAAAAAACCCCACACAATCGATGCCAATGCCAGTCGCAAATGCGTCAAACATCTCGAGCATAGTTCGTAACGAAGATGCAGAGGAACGAGCATGAAAACAAGATCGAAAAGTCTGGAACGAAGGTCAAAGCGATGCACGAGACTACGAAGATGAAACATGCAGCCTCAACAGCAGCCAAGAGTAAGAAGAAGCGATCGGCGAAGAACCCGCGACCAGAGGCAAAAGAGTAGAACACAAGTCGAAAAAAAATGCAAAAAAAAATGCAAAAAAAAAAAATTAAAAAGAAGAAGAAGAAGAGTAAAAAAAATGGGGAGTTTGTGTTCGCGGCTCGAGCTCGGGACGTGTGCTAGTCGCGTGTGGGGCTCGCGCCTCTCGTTTCGTCCCGTTCTCTCTCGCTCTCTTTCTCTCTCTCTCTCTCTCTCTCTCTCTCTCTCTCTCTCTCTCTCTCTCTCTCTCTCTCTCTCTCTCTCTCTCTCTCTCTCTCTCTCTCTCTCTCTCTCTCTCCACGGTTTGTTGAATCGTTCCCGTTTCTGTTGGTGGGGCCCAGAATATCGTTTCCTCTCTCGGTTGAGTCCCGTGCCGGCTGAAGGGCCCCCGGTCGCCCGTGTGGGACGCGATGCCTCGCCACGTTCTCACGGTAGCCTCTTTCCGAAGGGGCCCCTCCGCTTCCTCCGTTCGTACGTTTCAACTGCTTACCATCACAACCGTACGACCGTTCTACGACCACTACCCACCAATACTACTCACCACTAATACCACCCAACCCAATGCCAAACGTTACGTTCCACAATACATACAACGAGCTAAGCTCGTCGGGCTGCTGCCGTTGCTTCTGGCGTGACGCCGATGAGCGCGCCTGTTCGATGCGTACCACGCATACACACACGCGTTACACGGCCCGGCCGGGCCCATCGCGTGTCGTCTATTCCGCGGGAGCTCGGGCGAGCTCGGGTTGTTGGGTTGCTTCGATACGTTCGGCGTACGGCGGGCCCGAACGCCGCCCGGCCCCGGGGCCCTCCTCCCCCCACGCGACCCCCACCACTCGCGCGGTGCGCGACGGTCACGCGTACGACTGGGCCCACGTTTCCCCCACTTCGGGTTCACGGTGCGCGGGCCAACTCCAATTGGCGCGACTCGCGGGCCCTTTTGCACGAGCGTGCGCGATATACGACAGGTTGAATCGAACGGGGGAGGAGGCCTGGGGAGAGAGTAGCGGGCCCCCCTTGTGAACACCGCGAACACGTCTTTTCATTGTTCGTAATTTCGGTCGATCATCGATGAAGGTATCGAGAAGTCATTGTTCGTCTTATCGTTGGACCTCGTATGTTTTTATTCGTCTTATCGTGATTGCGATGGGTTATCAGAAATTTTATGAATTTTGTTGATTGGCTCGTTTTTTTTTGGTGCAGATATTTGGCGTTGATACGCGTTATAACGTCACACGATAACGAAACTATATTTTTTCTTCAAACTATGGTTTGTGTTCGTCGATTTAACGATAACGCAATTGCATTGAGGTTTGAATTGAAATAAGTTGAAGCTTGGGATTTGCTAGCTTCATAGCGCGAGCACAAATATTTCAAACTTACTTTACCTTCGAATTCGGATAAGGTGAAATAAGTCGAAATATGAGATGAATATTTCGACTGGGGGGGGGGGTACTTAATGGACGGCAACGAGCGATAAAAAAGCGTCTTGCATCTTGGAAATAGGATCCGAAGAAGCGCGGAAGAACTGAACGGTGAATGACTTCGGGGACAAAAAAAATAAATAAATAAATAAAATAAACCCGAAGAAACCGACATTACAACCGAAAACACTCGTTCGTATATACAGACTCTCACGTGTGACGAGATGCTGGTCGGAATGAAACGTATAGCGGGCCCTCACGCGAAATTTCAATTTCCGGTCCATTAACGCAAACGTGCGCACTCACGACAAGAACCAACACGGAGAAATGGGCCTCGCGTCTCCGAGTCGACGCGGATTCTCACGATTCATAAAAAAAGCGTTGAACGTTCTGGATCCGTAAAGAAACACCAAAGTCTATTCATCACGAAGCACGAACATTTTTCGTAGTATTTTCACACAATGCTCGAACGTTATATAGCGTCTCGTGTGTGTGTGTGTGTGTGTATGTGTTATGAATTTTAAATTATAGGAAATCAGAGGAACGAATGAATGAAGGACAGTTGGTTGCGTATAATGATTCAGGATTTCATCAATGGAGGACTCTCCATCAATGGTCCATTCGCACGCGGCTGGCCGAGAGCTCGCGATGGTCTCGAAAAAATCGACAGCAGCCGCAAAAGAGCTACGTCCGTTCTCCGGGGGCTACAATCGACGAACCATATTCTCGGACAGACGGTCACCGATAAACAACAAGTTGGAACTCAAAAGTTGGAACTCATTTTTTGATGGGTTTCAAAATTCAGAACGAGCAAAGTTCAGAAGGGTAAAAATTCGGAACGCGCAATGAATTTCGAACGACGATATTACGAACGGTCGCGGTGTAGAATGACATTGCAGCGAATCGTCAATATTCCGAATGACATTGTAGCGAACGTACGAATATTCCGAACGCCTAACAGTCGTCGCGGTTTTCAACGTTTCCCGACTTTCGAGCTTTCCCACGCGTAAATTATCAAAGTTTGATTAATGCCCTCGGGGACTTTTTTGTAGGAAATTCAATTCTCTGCAACATTGTTTATATGAACTTTTGGTCTATATAGCGTTGGTTATCCATCAGCGTTCAATTTAAAGAACAAGAAAATCAATGCATTTTTACCTTCACGTTCGAATAAACTCTGTCGTATAGCGTGATAAATTTTGAATGAAAAAATAGAAAAAAAATAAATAAAAATAAATAAACAAAACCGTGTGACCACCGGGGACATATTCATGTAAATGGTGCAACGGTTGTCGGCGCATTGATTTACACGACTATAGTAGATATCTCGATTGGAATTACAATTCATAGTTTCCCGTCCCACGAAATTTTCACTTCCCGTTCATTGAATTTATTTGCATAATAATGAAAGCCCGGAGACACATACACAGGGCCCATCTAACTTACACACATATATATACATAATATGTCGGTGAGTGTATTATTTACCGCTGGTACTTCAATCGTACTTCGATATATAATGATTCAATAAAAATGTCTTATATACTTTACTCAATATAATAATAAAAACATAAGAAATATTTAAATGTTATTTTTTCGTTGTTCTGGGAGAAAAATTATTGATGACAAAAATGTCTTTATTGGGGTGATTTTTTATCGGAACTGCGTTTTAATGGGCGGAGTCCTTTTTTTTTTTGTCTTTTTCACGAAGTCGTATTGACAAAGTTTTCGTTTCGATAAAAAAATTTCAACGACGATCGCGACCGCCTCGCGAAAAGCGGACCCGCGCGTTATTCCGTCGCAGATCCGACGCGCGAGAGAAGACACGTGCGCGTATCCGGCGATGAATTAACTTTTGAAATCCGTACGTCCGGTTATCAAAGTGGGTTCTCTCTCTCTCTCTCTCTCTCTCTCTCTCTCCGTGAATTGCTCGCGACGCTTTTTGCGAGACTCTGACGATTCGTGCGAATGCGTTAGCGCATGTGCATATAAGCGCTCGTGTGTGTGTATATATGTATATATGCGCGTGTGCGTTGCGCGCATACGCCGGGAAATACGAGAGGAACGAGCGCGCGCGCGCGCGAATGTGTATCATGTGTATGTGGTACAGTGCCGGAGATCGCGGCTGGAAGCGATCACGCAATGGATATATCTGTCAGATGGCGCTCTTGTGTTCGACGCGCCGTTTAAAAGCACGTCAGTGGCCGACGAGGCATTTGCAAAGTCCGACATCAGTGGCGATTGTGGAACAACCCACAGGGACCCCTTAATTTACATATAATTGGCCCTCTAGTTTTAACCGTTTGCCATGGCACACCTCAATATATATATATATGTATATGCACTATTTATTTTATTTATTTTATTTATTTTATTTATTTTATTTATTTTATTTATTTTATTTATTTTATTTATTTTATTTATTTTATTTATTTTATTTATTTTTATTATTTTTATTATACATTGGAATTATCGTCGATATATATAACTGTCCGGCATAATATATAAGTGTCGTGGACCGTAATAGAATTTTATTACAACGTTAACGGATAGTGTCGTGGAGAGGGTTGCGTTGATTGAGAAGGCAAGTCACAATGGGAACGGAAGATCGTGGACAATGAGAGAACCGCGTAAGATTGAACGCGTCTGACTATAGAGCCGTATGAACGACTTGTTCTACTGGGCGGAACGTGCCCGACCGTAATTCCGACGTCTTCGTTCATCATTTTCTCTCTCTCTCTCTCGCTCTCTCTCTCTCTCTCTCTCTCTCTCTCTCTCTCTCTCTCTCTCTCTCTCTCTCTCTCTCTCTCTCTCTCTCTCTCTCTCTCTCTCTCTCTCTCTCTCTCTTTGGGTAATCGTCTCCACGAGTCCGTGACACGTTTGTTCACTATTATCAACTGTCACAAATAATTTTCGTTATTTTATGTTTCATGATATTTTGTTTATATTTTTAACAATTTTATTAAATCATTTTTTTAGACCATTTTTAATCGATGAATATTTTTTATTTGTTTTTCCTTCGTCTCTTCAATAATAATAATAATGATAATAATAATAATAATAATAATAATAATAATTTTCAATGATTAACAATGAAAATTGTGATTAAAAAAAAATCAATTACAATAAAAGAACAAAATCTCACAAATTGTTATCGATTGAAAAATCAAAAAAGAAATGTAATAAAAAAAAACTTATTACCATGCTTATATTGACAATGCTCCGGAACTCGTGAGGCGATGCGTTACAATTGTTTTTGTCCTTTTTTTTTTTTTTTTTTGTTTCTGCCTACTTCGTTTTTGTTTTCTTATGCAAAGCTCGATATACGTGGGCGGTGGGGCAAAACGATTGGAGCGCGAAGAGAAGAGACACGCTCGGTCGGTGCACACGGGGGCAGGGCGAGTTGCATCAGCGCGTACACACCGAGATTTCACGTGACGTTCGACATCGCGAGGAGGACCCCGAAGCGGGCAGGGCGCGTGAGCGGGGGCGCATGCGCTCGCTGCTCGCGCGCTCCGAACGGCTCGTAAGCTCGTATTATGCAGTTGAAGCGTCGGGGGCACACCGCGGGACCGGAACACGCTATGGCGCGCGCGCGCGCAAACGCTTCCTGCGACGCTTCGCGAACAGCTTATTCGTTTCGTTCCCACGACGCCTGCATCACAAGCCCCCGGGGGACGCGGCCGCGTGCACCTTCCGAATCGAATTCAATGGAGACGGACGGCGCGCGTTATATATCTCCACACCGCCCGGCATGCAGCGCGGCTACCGTCACGGATACCGACGTCCAACGAGCGCCGCACCGTCCGTTCGGAGAGTCGGTCGTGCCTCCTCCCCCCCCCCTCACCCGCCCCCGCCCCGTGGTGCACGCGGGACCCGCAGGAAGCGTGGCAGACACGTGGTCAAACATTGCGGCACTGCAACGTCCGCGGCGAGTGTCCAACCACGGCTATATATATATATATATATATATATTTATAAATATATGTAGGTGTTTATATATGTGTATATAGGTATAGGCGATTTTTTAATAGTTATTAATTTTCTGCTTCGAGCATTGAATGGTAATTATCGCGGTTTTTCCGAATTTCACCTTTTTTGTTTTTTTTTATTTTTTTTTTATTTTCCTTTTCGAGGGTGTGTATTCGGTCCGATGGATGAGGAATCAGGCGGGGGAGATCAGAAAATGTCATCGGAAATAATTTTTTTCTACGTCTTTTTGAATTTTTTAATTCTTGGTTTGTTTTTTTTTTTTTTTTTTTTTAATTACCCATTGAATAAAAACAAGAGGCTTTTGAGGCGGCTGAGTCACCTTAGAAATTGGATTTTTGTTTTATATTTCTTCGTGATATATGATGTTTATATACGTGATTTGACTGATCGACCTTGTTTGTAGATGTGATTTCGTAAGATTATTTTCTTCTCTTGATTGTGAGAGCGAGAAGAGTGCTTTATACCGATATTGATTTTTGTTTTTTCCGGTTTTTTATATTTTTCAAATTAAATTAATTGTCCAGTTAATTCGTGAGAATTAACGAAGCAATGTTATTCTATCGATGATGTTCTTGATAAATGAAAACTAAATCGTGAAAAAAATGTCACGCATTTTCAAAATACACGGATTTTTGTTTTGTTATTTATTATTATTTTTTTTTTTTTTTCGTGACATGATCGATCGAAATTAAAAATCGATTTTATTTTCCAGGTAGAAGCATCTGAAGGCTGTGAGATTTATCACAACATTTTTTCACTCGTGGACGATACGACTCAACGGATTGATGAAAAAAAAAAAAAAATTGATGAATGAAAAATCAAGTTTCACGTAATTTTTTGGCTAAACAGTTGAACAATGGGTTTATCATAAGCTCATTTCATCCAGCATCCCAAATTCCCACACTCATTGGATAATGTTTCTGCTGCGATCAAAATAAGACGTCATCGATCGCTTTCGATGATACGATAATATACGTGTATAACGAAAAATCATAAGCTTGGTAAAGCGTGGCGGACACGTGATCAGGTCAGTCACGACGTATGTGACCCACGACTCAGACTCTTCCAAAATCGAGTGGAACCTCTATCCCCTTATTTTTCTTTTTCTTCAAATTTATATTCCTTTCCTCTTTTTTTTTGCCTTGCTGCCGCATCCTGACGAAATAAAAAGCGAAAAACGTTGGGACGTGAAAAAAAAAAAGTTCCCACGAGCATAGAGAGGCCGAATTTACGGTTGAAAGCGTTGGAGAGCGTGTCGGTCGCGTGGCTTCGTCTTGGTTTGCCCCGAGGAACTGGACCAGGTGGTCGATCCTCTCGAACGATACACGTATATGTATATGTATATATAACTATATATATAGATCCGAAGGATCTTTTTCGAGGATACCGTGAGACTGTTCCCATGGATGTCAAACGATCTGGTTCGGGCGCGAGCCATTCACGATCCTTCGATAATTCGTTTATTCCACTAACCGACCGTCACGAATAATGATCGATCGACAATGATTTTTTTTTCCTTTTTTTTTTTATTTTTCATCCTCGCGATCGACTCCGGTCAAAATTTTCGATCCCCATCTTCATGAATTCCAATATCGAAACAAAATTACGTCATCTTTTCCTCAATCCTAATATTTTCGATGCATCACTCGATGCACACATTTGTAACAAATAATATTATCATGTAATTAAAAATTATTGAACAACGACGACAACAAAAAAAATTAAGATTCTCAAAATTCAAGAATTAAATATTTTTTTACTAGTTTATATATATAAACGAATTGGTCCATCGGTATTTGAAAGAAGGGGAAAGAATGTGTAAAAAAATAATAATAAAATAAAACAACGTGAGCGACGTCCGAACTTTGAGAAAGTTTAAAATTAGAAACGTGTCGTATTGTAATTAACGTCGCATGCACCTGTGGGAAAGCCGATGATCGTGAGAGGACCTCCCCGACTGCCTAGCAACGCTTGACCCGTAAATCCCCAACGATATCTAATCTCACGAGACCACTTCGTTATGCCTCTCAACCGGTATCTCTCCAAAATTATAATATCCACGAAAAATAAAAAATAAAAAAAAATAATTCGCCAATCCAATAATTATCGTGAAATAACGTGAATTTCTAAAATATGCGAGAAGAACAAATCTCGACCGGGCGAACTATCAACGCGTTGCGATACGACGGAATAACTCCGAGCGAAAACATTAAAAAAAAAAAAAAAAAAAAAAATTATACATTCAAGGATTTGAACTCGCGAACATCGTGACGCAATTAAAAAAAATAATAACAATTCTCCCCTTTCAACAGTTATGTGGGGCATCAACGTCATTGCATAAATTATCCATAAATTCCCACAATACATTGATACATTATCGCCGACTAAAGCGATACAGTCGTATTGTGAAAAAGGTTTGGAAAAAAAAATTTTTTAAAAAAGGGGGGTCGGAGGGTTCGAGTCAAGCGGGGCCCCGGCGCCAACGGCAAATCGTTTCTTTCGTCTCAGAGCTACCGTATTAAACATCCAACAGGTTGTCGTTATAGTGCGGCTCCACTAAAAAATTTCGTTTTTATAACCAATTCTGTTTTCTTTTTTCTTTCACTCCGGCTTTTTATATACGTATACCTATCTATCTTTTTTTTTTTTTTTTTTTTTTTTTTTCATTCGTTCGAGGTGGACGAGGTTGAAGAGATTGGAACATAACAGAAGTCCGTTATAGGGGCGTCGCGAGCACACACAAAAAACCAGTGGCGGCGGGGTAAGAAAAAAAAAACAAAACAAAAAAAAAAGTAGAAGAAGCGTGGGAAGGATCGACGATGTTTTGTCGTTGCTCGGGGGGGGGGGGGGGGGGGAGCCGACGGGGGCCACAAGTCGCGAATCCTTGTAAGGAACCGTTGTATACTTCCTGAAGAAGGTGTCCCCGCACCTGACGTCTTTACCGTGAGAAACTGCGCTACGTCGGTGAGCGCATGCGCGTGCGCGCGCGCGCGCCCCATCACGGGGTTCTTTGGTTGCCATAGGATATGGCGGTCGTGGTTGCGGCGCGATATGTGGCCCTTGGAAGTGTGCGTCACACAGGTATAGGATTGACGACCGAGTTGTGTGAGTTAAACGCCACGCGAGCAGCACACGTTTAACCGAGCAAATGTCGAGCAAGTCGGTGGGTATTGTGCGTATGGTGGTTGGTTGCACGTAATTACGACGACGACTCTCGCGCGACCGACGGGGGAATTCGGTGCCCGATTTTTTTCTTCTTGTCTCAATCCTTTTTTGCTCGCGATTATTGGTCAGTCAACGAATATTTCTCTATGAGGAAGCCAAATATATGTTTGTAAAAGCTTGTTCATAGAAAAACTTCGTTCGCTAACTAGGATTCGGATGAAACAAATTGCGAGTTTTGATTCGCAGCTTTTTACTCAATTGCAGATTTTTTACTCACTTGCAGTTTTTTACTCACTTGTAGCTTTTTAGCCACTCAAAGCCTTCTCCTCACTTGCAGCTTTTTACTCACTCGTAGCTTTTTACTAAATGGCAGCTTTTTCACTAACTTGCAGCTTTTTAGTAACTGCCAGCTCTTTACTAACTTGCAGCTTTTTACTAACTTGCAACTTTTTAATACCTGCAGCTTTTTCCTGACTTGAAACTTTTTTACTAACTTGTAGCTTCTTACTAACCTGTAGCTTTTTTCACTAACTTGTAGCTTTTTACTCACTTGCAGTTTATTAACCAGTTGCAGCTTTTTACTCACGCACTCATCAACGTTTGACGCGAGTCTTCTTATTCAGCGTTTTGTTTCCTCTCCCTTCTTCTCCTTCTTACTCTTATATTTGTGGTTCGAATTATATCTACGACTCGGCTGTGCGTTCACCTACCGACGGAATAATGCATTTTAACAAACCACTTGACTAGTGTCAGGAAAAAAATAAACAAGAAATAAATAACAAAATGGAATTAAGAAACACAAACAAAAAAAACGTTACGTTGGGAGTATGCAATATGTGTGTGTGTGTGTGATTCGAGTCATCGTAACTTTGCTCACGATGTGTATGTGATATACCCATCGTGCGTGGGAATGCTCACCCGCGTTGACGACGCACCCGGTCCGATCCTTCACGATGTATCCGTTGCTAGCGACAAAAAAGTGTCTGCGAATACCAAAAATGAGACGCAACCGCGACTTTATGCGCCACCTCAGCCACGACAATTGGTATTTTTCGTTCTTTTTAATTTTTTTACTTCTTCTTAGGTTCGTTCGTTCGACCCATTTTAAGACTCTCAGTTGTGACGCGGCAATATATATCGTTCTCGAATACCAGACGTTTTGTTTCGTCAATCCTAATTGTTATTATGCTTTTTATCGTTCGAGAACATACCGAGGATGGTAAAAAAAAAAAAAAAAAAAAAGAAAACATGACGGATTACATTGCCCTCGAAAATTCTTGGTGTGAAATATTTTTTACCATATCGTGTGTATTATGGGGACGTCACCAAATTTTTTTGTTTTTCAATTTTCATAAGATTTATCGTTGTTTGGAACATTCAATAACAAATTCCACAATTTTTAATCACATATTTTTCACACCATGATAAAAAAAAATCATAAAACCAATATCCAAAAACTAATTTTCGAAATTATTATAAACTCAATGATTATTGATATTTGTTACAAACAAAACGAAAATGTTGCCTACATCTGATCCCTCATGGATCATATTATCGAGATTTCTAAAAAAAAAAAAAAAATATATATAGAAAGGGTGAAGAAAAGAAAAATAAATCGTTGATAGACGGCCCGATAAAGTTTGAAAAATGTCTAGTTCTTCGATCGAGATAAATGTCAGTCAGTGTAAAAAAAAAAATTTTTTAAAAGAATTTCGACGATTCGACGGACCTGACTGTATACGCACACAAGTGTATATAACACATACGACGACGATGATGTCCGAGAATGGTGCTCGGTGCAGCGGGGTGAGGGAGGGAGGGGGGTGGGGGGTGTTCGCCGCAAGTTCTATTTTCATGGGGTCCCAATGCTCGAACGCACAGGACCCGCGAGGGAGGAAACGATTCGTCGGGAGTGAGGGCGAGAGCGAGAGCGACACATCGGTATACGAACGCTAACCACCTGACGCACACACACACCCCGACGAAACTCATCGTGGGAACCGAATGAAACTTGTGTAGAAAAATTCTCCCTTCCCTATCACCCATCACGCTTCATTCCCTTGCTCCGACCTTCGTTACTCCCCCCCCCCCCTCCCCCCCCCAAAAAACCTTTTATGAGTTTCTACACGTGCAACTCGCATGCCCATACACACACGGACACACGCAAAGCACGAACGTTCGCGTGGGGAGCACACGCTTGTAATAATACGACAGCCCACAGCACGACCGTCGCAACCCTGATTGCCGTGGCGAGTGGGGGTACGTACGTCGAGCGACGAGGGTGAAATACATACCCGTCGAGCGACGACGGGCTATTACGATATCTACAAAAGGACCACTTTCTTTATTTTCCGGTACGGTCAAAAATCACCATTTCAACGGGCAGTTCTGTTTTTTTTTTTTTTTTAATTTTTTTTCAAATTCTTCTTTCAATCATTTGTCGTTAACATATCCTTTCCAAGGTTTCTTTCATCAATTTGATTGAGAGATAAGTTTTCTTTCTTTCTTTTTTTTTTCAAAGTCAGGTTATACATTTTTTTTTTTAGTTATAAGATTATAGTTTTAACTTTTAGTTATAAGTGTATAGTATAAGTTATAAATTAGTTTTTTCTTTTCTTACCCGAAGTTATCGTGGATGCAAAGTTGATAGTGCAACACAGCCTCTCGATGGACCTACGGTCCCTAGTCGAAATTTTCATCTTACCTTCAAACTCATTTCACCTTACGAGTCCGAATTGAAAGGTCGAGTGTGAGTTTGAAATGTTTGTTTCACCTTCGTTTCAACTTCAGTGGGGTGTCGAATTTTTTTTTTCCACCTTCGTTTCACCTTCCGAATGGAGGTAAACATTTTTATTTCGTTATCTCACCTTCGCTTCGCCTTCCGAACTTGAAAAATGGAAGATATAACTGCAGGTTTTTCAGGGTTAAACAAGGTTGAAACTCGAACGAGAATCCCTCATAACTTCATCCTACTTTCAATCTCCTTCGAACCTAAATGTGATGTTGAAAAAAGTTGAAACAAAGTTAAAAAATTTCGACTCGGAGTGAGATATATAGATAAGATTTCACGATGAGGTTGGACGAATAATTCGACCGTTGAGATTCTCGTCACGACAGATAAGCGATTCGGTCAATTAGCCGAGAGTCCATGAAACCACTGCACACCGACCTTCTGTCCCCTTCTCCCTCCATCTCCACCCGCCCCCCCCCCGCCGCTTCGGCACATAATTCTTTCGTCGCAGACGGCGAGGCACACACGCACTTCCACGCACGATGTGTCACGGAGAGATGTGTGGGTCCCCCGATCATGCCGCCCGGCTATTTCCAACGAGCATCGCCTCACGCCTCGCCTTCCTTCTTTCTCTCGACTCATTAACATTCGCCGGCCGCCTATATTAGCTATATGGGAATGTAGCGCGTGACGATATTTCTCGACGTCTATATATATATGTGTGTGTGTGTGTGTGTGTGTGTGTGTGTGTGTGTGTGTGTGTGTGTGTGTGTGTGCACATGTGTTTACAACAGAACCGCGAACGATGAGGTATTTACCGGTTGAAAGGCCGGTTGTAAACCATCGTCACGGAGTGTGTGGCCCTCGGCAAGGACTCGATGCGTCCGCGGGGGTGATGTCCGCGTGACGCTATGCGACACGTCCACACTAACACGCATAAACGTTATTAGGATTCGAAGGAGTGGTTTGAGATTGTTAAAAAAAAAAAAAAAAAAAAAACAAAGAGATGGAGACGGATGGAGGAACCTTGGAGATTCGAATTTTATCGACGTTCGGGACAATTTGTATACGGCGATACGAAAATCTCCACCATAACAAAAAAAAAAAAAATGCCCGCCATATCATGATTTCGTCTATGAGAAGAAAAGAAAAAAAAATAGAAACTTTTTCATTTTTATATTTTTGAGTGAATTATTCTCGCTACGGTCTTCGTTATAATTTCGATTGAACGTACTGATTGAAAGCTACATTCTGGAATTTTTTCAGATTTTTCGAAATGATAGTTTAGAAATTAGAGGAAGGGGGGGCGGGAGACTCCGATGACGACTTTGAAAGCGAATATCTCGTGACCGAAGGGTCAAAATGGAAAACGTCCCAGAACATTTTTAATCACATTTGACAAGACCTATCAAAAGACACCTCACTCGATGGGGTGAGCAAAAAAAAAATGTCGAGTTCACTTTTTAATCTGTTGAAGGGGAGTGAAAAAGTGTTTTTATTTTATTTTATTTTTTTATCATTTCTGTTTTTGGGTCATCGATCAACGTCTGTGTGCCAAATTTAATCTCAATCGGCACATGAATGAGAGAATGGGCGGTGACTGGTGACATACAGACAGACGGACTGATCGGAACCGTAAGGGTTTCGTAGATTTCCACGAAACCCTAAAAAGGAAGATCGAATTGGCGGGGTCTCGGAACGGCGTGGGCGTAAATTTCGCGGCATCTCGTTCCGTTCCCCATTCCACCGGTTTCATCGTTCGCTCGGTGGGGGGGGGGGGGGGGCGGCACGCGTGGATCGTGCGGCCGAGCCGCCACGCTGCCGCCACCGACTCCGCAGGAGCCACCGCGCACGCGCGAGACGCGGCGCTCGGCGTGACCGATCATCCCCGAGTCTTCGCGAATCTTCTCCGCGTGGCTCCTATCGGACGCGAGATCGCGCCTCGAGCCACACTCGAGTCCGTTCATCGTCCAAATTATTATCACCGACCGATTACATCGTCACCCAAAATTCTCACGATATTCCCCCCCCCCCCCCCCCCATCTTCGTTCTTCTTCTAATTTCAATGCCACGACTGAAAATAATTTTCAAATTGAAATATTTTTTCGTTGGAAAAAAAAATGTTTTCCAAGCCAAAGAAATTTACGAGAATTTGAATTCTCAGAGTTAGCGATCTTGGGCGAGAGAGCTTGGTGATAATGAAGAATTACGACTCACGGATCTCTCGTCGTATATAGATATTCACGGGGACTCGTGATTTACGACGGATATTTGAATGTTTGACGAACCGGTGAGGCCTGTCAGAAGTTATCAAACGAGACGAGCTCACGACGGATGATGAAATCGGTTACGATTGTTGCGGGTCGTTGCATGATAAGCACGATGATAATGGTTTCAACGCGATCTATCTATGGAACTGATAGCCCGTGTATATATCGTCTTTCATTCATTCATTATCCACAAAACAATCTAATCCCCGCGCGCAACGCTCGAGTTTATTAATTGTGTCCACAGTGATGTTGTAATTCACGCGTGACGCGTCACTTCCTGTAGCATAAATATATATATATATATATATATGTATATATTTTTAATTATGTATTATGCAATCAGTGATATCAGATAAATTTCATTTTTTCCCTATCGCTCGAGACAATGATAAACCATTTGCACGGAAAAAAAAAACAAAAAAATCAAAAAGCTGCAAGTTATAAGCTTGCATCTTGTTTCCTCTGAATTGTAGGTAATGTACAGAAAATTCCTCTACGAGAAATCCAAAGGTTGAGATAAAAAAAAGGAAATCCTCAACCCTTGAGAATCGAAAACAATGTTAAAGGAGCTGAGTCGACTGAAAAATTAGAAAAAAAAAAAAAATTATTTTATTTCGCGACACGATCGCGATCCAAATTTAAAATCGATTTTTCGACATTCGAAAATAATAGCCGAGGATAAATATTTCACAAGGGTCAGTCATCAATTTCAAATCTGGGTCGAACGTGTCACGAAATAAAAAATTTCCAATTTTTTTTTTGGAGAATTAAAAATAAATTTAAAAAAAAACGTCCAATGCAAAAAAAAAAACAAAAAAAACAAAACAAAAGATTTATTCAATCGAAAGCAAAGACTTCGGAACAAGAAAAAAAAAGTTTGGCACGATGAACGGGCGACAAATTTTGTAGCCCGGAGTGTGAAACGGTATTGGTCTTCCTACACATACACACATATACATATATCTATATATATATATATAAATAATCCCCTTGGTCGATGAGACGTTGATTCGTTGGTTGTTGTAGCGGCGCGCACGTATGTATCTTTATTGCGCGCACGTCCGAGTGTCCACGAGGCGCGCAATAGCTACGGAAGAAGAGGAAGAAGAAGACGAAGAAGAAGAAGACGAAGAAGGAGTAGATCAACAGCCCATGGTGGTAATATCAGCGTGGCCGGGCCACGAGTCACTCGGAAGCGTGGGAACGAGCGCGCTCGGGCCTTCCCAAAACAGAACACGAGCCGATCGAACGAGACGACGATGACGAATAAGAAGAAGGCGAGAGAGCAACGAAGAAGAAACAACGACGAGGCACGCGACGCACCTGACCGGCTTCGGTCAGCCCAACCCTTTCTCGCTTCTTCCCTCACCACGCTCTCACCTCTCGTTCTCGTTTCTTCGTCTTTCCGAGTCTTCTTATTCTTCCAACGTCTTCGTTTGTTTTTTTCTTTTTCATTTTTTATTTTATTTTATTTTTTTATTCGTCATCGTCCGTTCCTCCGGACCGGAGTCGCGCACAGCCACCGCACAATCCTCCATCCTCCCTCCCTATCCCCTTCTTCTCCCACCTTCGTCTTCTCTTATTCTTCGCAACCGGCCAACGGTTTATTAAGTCGTTACGTCGGCTTCTCGAGCACGCCCCCGCGCTTGCCTCTGGATTCGCAGCGGCCGTAAGGCACGAGCAGGCCTCCTCGTATACCAACAGCGATAGATATATAGCACAGCCACGCACAGACCGGATGGAGAGATGCCGACCAAGCGCTCTCGCACACAATTTATATATATACACACTCGCCACACACCAAACGAGTTTCTTTCGCGCATAATCGCATGTGTCGGTGTGTGTGTGTGTGTGTGTGTGTGTGTGTGTGTGTGTGTGTGTGTGTGTGTGTGTGTGTGTGTGTGTGTACGAGAGGGTGTGCACTCGAGACGATTCGATTAACCATAACGAAGGATCGGAATACGAGTTTCGCTAAATCGAGATCATTATTCAATATGATGATGAGACAAGTTTTGCTCGATACACACACCCTTGCGAAAGTACATCGAAGAGTCTTGGATTGGCTCAATTATTGTTAAATAATTAATCGATGATACACGCCCCGAACGACTCAATCATCGTGGATCGCAGAGATAAATTAATCTCATTGACGTAAAAAAAAATGTTTTAAAAATTAACGGAATTGAGTCGTTGTAGAGTTGTGACAAGTTGTTAACGGATTACCAAATATTCATGATATAATCGAACAAATCTGGTATTACCGTCGTGGGTTATTTTTTATGTCATATAATCATGACCCAAGTCGCAATTTTTTCACCTTATGTTTCAACTTATTTCACCTGACGAGTGCGAATTGGAAGGTTAAAGTGCGAGTTTGAAATATTTGTTTCACCTTCGTTTCAACCTCGACGTAGTGTCGTCATTTTTTTTTTTTTTTCATCTTCGTTTAAGCGTTCCGAGTGAGGGTGATGATTTTTTGTATTTCAGTTATTTCACCTTCGTTTCACCTTCCGAACGAAGGTAAACATTTTTCTTTCGTTATCTCACCTTTGTTTCGCCTTCCAAACTTGGAAAAATGTGGAAATAACTGCAGGTTGTTCAGGGTGAAATGAGGTTTAAACTCGGACACGCGAATCGCTTAGAAAATTCAACCTACTTTCAATCTCCATCACCCTGATAATACTGAAATAATTTGAAACAGATGTGAAAATTTCGATTCGACAATTATATCATCGTATAAAATAATGAAAATTATTTTATCTTTTACTCCGGAAATTTGGTAAAACATAAACAAAAAATAAAATTAGTTCACGAGGTTTATGTGGCAGAGTGATCGATGTTGTGATAAGAAGCGAGTGAGGCTGCGACGAAGAACCATCGCCAAACCCTTATTGCTCTCGGACGATTCTCGTGTGCTTCACGACGAGATTGCACGAAGTAGTCGCGGTGTGGGTTGCGGGATCCTTATAGCCGTTCGCATACACTTCCGTGTTCTCGGAGTATTGGTAAGTTTATAACCGCCCGTAAATGTACACACGCGATTGATAATAGCCGTGGTGGCTGGTGGTGTTGCTGCTGCAGCGCCAAACCCCATTCGAGACGAGATCTGAGACCGCTCTGCACACGAGCTCCCCCTGGTCCATGAATGAATACATTCATAAAGCCGCGCGCACGAACCCGAGAACCAGACTCCGTCGCGCGGCACGCACGTCACACGTACCAGAGAGAGACTCTCTGCAATCTCAATAAGAAAATATGTCTATTATGTTGTTACAATAACGATATCAATTCATTGACTGTCGTGAACACGGTTTTATAATACTATGTATGTATGTGTGTATTAATGTATATGTAAATATGTATATATGTGTATTTATGTATGTACGTATATATACCGCAAGCCCGTTTCTCCGAGGTCCTCTCCATTGTCTTCAAACGACGGTTAGGTGCGCGCTTCGAATTTCATGCACTTCGTCCATCGTCTTTGTTCGATGTGCTCTTACGTTGAATTTCGCACCGACTACACACACACACATGTACACACACACACACACACGTGTACGTGAATTCAGCCGATTCAAGGGAAAAAAAAATAAAATGAAATGGGGATGACGGACTTCCGCTGAAATGCATGAGATTCGTGTGACGAAATTTTTTTTTTTTTTTTTTTTTAATTTTTTTTTGATTGACGTGATGCAAAATGACAGATTGAAAATTATGAAATAAATTGGTGATGATTGGTATATTTGGCATGATGTGCACGATTTTGGAGAACAAAAAATGTTTTCGATCGTCAAGATGCAAAATGATGAATTGAAAATTAGGAAATAAATTGGGGATGATGAGATATTAATCCATGATACTTTGAATATTGAAGTTGGGGAGGAGGGGGGGATGAGTTATGAACTGGGGGATACCCGAGTCGAAATTTTCATCGTATAATTCAACTTAATTTACCTTACAAGTTCGAATTGGAAGGTAAAGTGAGTTGGAAATATTTGTTTCACCTTCGTTTCAACCTCAATGGGGTGTCGAAATTTTTTTCCATCTTCGTTTATAATCTTCCGAGTGAGGGTGATATGATTTTTTGCTTTCGGTTATTTCACCTTCGTTCCACCTTCCAAACTTGAAGAACGGTAAATAACTGCAGGTTCTTCAGGGTGAAACTCAGTCGAAACTCAGTCGAGAATTGCTCATAACTTCATCCTACTTTCAATCTCCTTCGTCCTAAACATATGATGTCGAAAAAAGTTGTAATAAAGGTAAAAAATATCAACTCAATACACATACACATTGGATATAAAGGATATTTTTGTTCACAATGTGAACCGAAAATAAACGTGCAAACAATAATCCAATGCTATGCACATTCATATCGCTCCAGGCTACCTCATTTTTTTTTTTTACAACCACGTCGTCTCAACAGATATCGCACGATTGCGAAATTTGTCTCGACGATTATATATTCCGTGAATGGATTTCTCGGTGACGATAACACGTGTGCAATAAAACGAGATTGTGAGGACGAGTTGAGAAACGTTGTATATATTTATATATTTATATATATATATATATAAACACGAACGACAAGACGACTCACACGGTTAATTGTCGTTATGAATGACGACGAGGAACGACGTCCATTAATTTTCGTGATGCACCTCCGGGCGTGTTATGTCCGGTTTGGTTGATGGATATAGTTGGCTGCATCGGTTTACGAGACCCGGAGAGTCGACACTTCGTATATCGTACCCACAACTTCCTTTTCAGCTGATGCGTGTGTGTGTGTGTGTGTGTGTGTGTGTTAAGTTAAGTGACGGAATAGACGATTAATTGAATTCGAAGACCGGAAGCCAAGAAAATCTGGGAGCCCCCCCTTTGTATCAAACGAAATCAAGTCTCGGTTGGGTTGTCGATCAGCCTCTGGACCGTTTCTCGTCCCAGACGTTCGCTGTGTCGTGGCACATGTGACGGACAATAGAGACATTAAATTGTCAGTACAATAATTATTAACCTCGGCACGTTTTATGACCGTGAAACCCCATACGTTGGCTGCTAGGGACCTCGCAGCAGCAGCAGCACGGGTCAGTAAGACACTGCCTCGCAGACCCACAGAATCAACTCACCCCCCCCCCCCCCCGCCCCCCGGCCCCTCTTTTTTGTTCAATGCGATAATTTGATTTCCTTGTTGTTTGATGATCGAATCAATCGTGAAAGATTAAAGATGCTTTGTCACAATCACGAGTACGATTGCTTTTCCGACCCAAAGGTCAAACGATAATTTTGTCAGAATCAATTTTGTCAGAATCAAAAAAAAACGGAAATATTGTTTCATGATGATTGAGAAAAATTGTTGACCTATTATTTTATTAAGTGAAAGATGGAATTCTGTCCTGTGTAAATATCTGTGGGGAAAAAAATAAATGTAACACTCAGTCTGGAAACCTGGGTCGTTTTCGTCCGATATTTATATATTTTCGTTTGTTATATTTTGTATAAAAAATATATATTCAAAAAATGCATTGTTTTTTTCACAATTTTATGATTGAGACTTTGAGTTTAAGGCTTGAAGAACCTTGGTGAATATTTTTTGGATTTTTCGGAGCACAGTTAAAAAACAGTTAACAGTTTTAAAAAACGTCATGAGCCAGGCTAAAGGTGTTTCCAGGCTGAAGGTGCCAAGAAAACGTTTCTAGACTAAATGTTTTGATAACATATTTCATATTTTTTTAAATCGCGAACAAAAAATTTTAGAAATCAATCAATCTCTTTGCTTCTTAAATTATAAACGATAATTATTATGCGTCGAAGCTTTCTTATCGAAACTTCGCGAAAAGCATCAAACGGGTTTTTCTCGAAACTGCATTTTTCGCAACTCAGGACGAAAAAAAATTTTGCACAAGCGCCTCCTTGTAATCGATCTCTCGCGGATATCCAAAAAATCTTATATTGTTTTATTTATCATTTGTTCGCGATATGTTCGAAGAATGGTTTTCAATGTTTGTCGGTGTCAGTTGGCATTGTAAGTGAATCCGAAAATTCCGTCGAGAAACCGATGCCCTCGTCTCTTTTATGGCGCACGCAGAGTCAAAACTGTGGACCTCGGGGAAGGTTGACACACGTGTGAGAGGGTTACACGTGTGCGTTGGTACGCGAGATGGGGCCCCCACAGTTTGGCTTCGATTACATCGTTCTCACTGTTCCGTACTTTGCGGTTGGGGTTCGCGGTCGCGACGATATATAACGCAAGTTGCAATTTATTCGCAAAGAAATAAAGAATCTTATTCGTTTTCACGTTGAAATAATTTTTTTTGTTTTTTTTTTTTTTTTTGTTTTTTCGACGAAAAATTGCACGTTATTATACCGCCGCATGTTTCTCGTCGGTATGCGCAGTTACATTATCTTTATTTAATTTTTGTGTTTTTTTTTTATTCTACGTTTTTGTTTTTTCTTTTTTCTTTCGTGAAAACCACAAAGTCTTTAGAATTCGGGAATTTCATTTACGCGGACAATAACCACGTCGATGGGACGAGTGGTCAATTTTTGTTTTATTACAAGTGAGTTTTTGTTGTTGTTGTTGTTGCTGGTATTATTATTATTTTTTTTTATTCTTGTCCCTGTTGTCTTTGATAGTTGGACATTTGGTGCGGACGCGAAAGCCCACAAAGCGTTTCGACGTGAAAGAGTTTTTTGCTTTGTTCGATTATCGTGAAAGGTGATGGGACGAAGTGTTTCGCTTTATCATTGTGACTTTATACAAAAAAAAACCGCAATGAAGAAAATTTACGTGCGTGTAAAGAGAAGCTGACTTATCCGCGTAACAATCTTTTCTCTGTTTCGATCGAAAAATCGTGTGCTTTATTGCTTCACCTTTTCTTCCTCACAGCTAAATTACTCTTCGATACGAAAAAATGATTGGGTAAAATTTGAATCTTTTTTTTTTCGATGGCAGGTGAAGAACGATTCGATGTACAAATATCGAAAGTTGGGTTTCAGAAATTCGTGGAGAAGACACGAATATCAATGTGACTTGGTATCGGGAAATCATCGTTTTGAATTTTTATGAGAATTTTAATATTGTTAAATAAAAACTAATGATAATTTTGATATTTTCGGTAATCATGATAACTCGATACCGATTAATATCCTGCATTTGATCCACACAGTGAAGATGAAACGATCGATGCATCAAATTTATTATAACCAATCACATTGAATTTCGATTAAATTCCAAACTCCAACTTTTTATTTTCTCAAATGTTTTTTGCTTGGTTTGTTGCTTCGGCCATATTAGTTTATATTCTTTCAATCTGACGACTTTGACGACGGTCGAGGCTCTAGTTGTAAATTTGTAAGAGTATCTTACCTCTCTTGGTTCGAGAACGAAAACTCTAACCTTACCTTAAATTATTTTCCGGTCAACTAATTTTTATTTTTTATTTATTTTCTAAAATTAATTGCCCAGTTAATTCGCGATAAATTAACGAACTAATATTTTCTATCGATGATGTTCCTCATACAATAAAAAATCGAATCGTGAAGTGTTTTTTTTTTTTTTTTTTTTTTTATATATTTAAAATTTTTTTTTAATCTATTTTTTAATTTATTCTATGAATTACATTTTTTTAAATATATTTCAAGATACTTACGATAAAAGTGGAAGGGTTAGTGGAGTCGCGCGTGTCAATCACCGATAATATCTTTATCTCCCACCTGCATCGTGAGTTCGATGACCATCGTTGCCCTCTCGAAGTTCGGTAGTCCGTCCGAAAAAGTCCACATCTCGTACGACGTTTTAAACCCATACGTAAACATACAATCATTATCGCGATGCCACGGTAGTGGGTCATCTTCAATTTGCCACCGCAGGTGTCCCGTGGGCGTTCTCTCGCTCTCCGTTCGTCCCCTGCAGCGAGCCCACCGTCGAATTTTCAACATTTCTTCATTCACGCGAGTCGAACATTCTCGAAAAAAAAAAAAGGCTTCGATCTAACGTTACCCGGCAATTTGTGTCGAACCGTAAAACACACGACGATCGTGTAAACGCGCATCGGTCGCACCGACAATTTCAAATTTTCGTGCGCAAACGCTCGAATCATCGCGCGCGTCCTGTAAAAACAGTTCGAGAAGACAGAAGAAAAAAAAAACGAAGAAAAAAGAAAAGAAATGCATGCACGTACGTCGAACGTTGTCGCGTGACTCGTGAACATGACCTAAATTTTTTTAACCCACGAAAACGATTATCCAAACGTAATTACGAACGTATATGAGGAATATTTTAAGTGCGAAATAAATTTACAACACGTTCAAACGTTGAAACTTATGGTTGGGGACGAAAAAATCGATTTATTCAATTTCAGATTCGATACGATGTAATAAAAAAAAAAGAATAAACACGTGAAAACCGTTGAAGGCACAGACCTTGAAACGCATACAGATTCCTGGGTGGCTCTGACACGTCACACGGTATTATCGGTTTCACGCTGACATCAAAATACAATGGCGAAAAATCGTTTCGAATTGAAAAAAAAAAAAAAAAAAATGCAATAAAAACCAAATAAAAACAATGCACTGAATACTTTAGTTTCGCATCAAACGTGAAAATCTGTACATTGTAAACAAATGTCATATTTTTTCTTCATTTTCAAATTCATTGACCGAATTTGATCTCGTCCGGGATGGATTTCGTTTCGCCGATAACGAATTGCAAAAGCATCAATGCGAATTTATTTCGCAATTAAGTATCAGCCGCGTTTTCCAAATGAAATTTGTTCTTGCAAAGTTTTTGCAACCTCGCAATGCCTTTTTCACGATCATCGCCGTACTGATCCTCCCAAGCGTCCAGCAGCATGTTGTAATAACGTTGAACGTCGAAGAATTGAAAATATTCGTCCGAAGTCGTTGTGGGAAAGATTTTTTCGAATTTTCCAATCTGCGTGAGTTCGTCCTCGTAAGCCACGAGATGTCGCACATCGTCTGGCGTTAGATCCTCGATTATGTCGAACAGATAATCGTCGCGATTCGTGATATCCGTGTAAAGCGATTGTTTCTGTTTTTCCTGATCGGTCAGATGAATTTTGTGAATTTTCGAATTCATCGGAATCGCGAAATTCAAATTGTGATCTTTCGCCAGTTGTTTGGCTTCCCGATGATTCATCGTATCGGGAACTTGATAACCCGCTAGATTGAACATATTTTGCACGAGTGGTCCCTTAACAGCGATGTCCAGGGACGACGAAGATTGCAACGACGGCGAAATGTTGACCTCGAGCAGCCAGGGTTTCAAATTTTCGTCCAAAAGTATGTCTATACCGAACAATTCGTAACAACAGTATCTCGACGATGTATTGGCACGTGTCAGACTGTTGATCGACGATTCACCAGCGATCATCGTTTTAACAACAATGTCCTTGATCTTTGCCCACAATTTTTCCGTATTGACATTATCCTTTTCCAAATAATTCCACAACGCTTTGACCGTCCATTTGTGTCCTCTGCAGGATTCCGCGCAATCGTTGCTCGTGTAGGTGGCGCTGGATTTGTTGATGCTGTAGTTGGTGAGATGCATGAAACGATCGCTCAGATAATTTATATCGTCGACGTATTTAACGGATGCGAAACGAACCAACCCATCGGGATACATGTAGACGCGTAGAGGATTGAAACTCGTCACGAGAACGTAAATACGAAGATCGAATTTCGCACCGCTTATCAGTTTGGGTTTTGACAGATATTGTTGAACGATAACCGGACGTTTTTTCGGTATTTGCGACCAACGATGGACCACTCGGATGCCCGTGCCACGCGCCGATGCGGGTGGCTTTACGATCCATTTTTCTTTGCCACCGGTTTTTTCCCAAATCTGACGGAAATAACGAAAATCCTGCGGCAAAACGTAGGTGCGAGGAGCAAAACCGAATTCTTTGCGTCCGTGTTTAATCATCATGCGGCTTAGACTTCGCCACAAACGATCTTTTCGACCGATTTGAAATGTTCCGGGAAAATGATTTATTTTTTGGGATTCTTTCACGGTTTTGAAACAAACGGATTTCATGTGTTTGCCCCATATGCCGCACCATTCGGGAGATTTTTTTACCAATCGGTAGCCCGTGTTAACGAGAGTTTTGCGTACCAGAAGTGGGGTTATCGTTGACAGTCGCCATTTTAGATGCTTTCGCAGAGAAAGAGGCAGATTCGGACGATTTGGGGAATCGTAGGATTGAAAGGCTATGTAGGGTGGCACGTTTTCGAACAGACTCGGTCTCAGGGGCAGCGTCACGTTTTCGTCGGTTGTCGGACCGTTGGTGGTGTCGTCGTTGTCCGTAGTTATTATCGCATCGTTGTACGACAATTCTTCATGCTCGTCCTCGTACTGGGATTCGAGATCCTCGGCGTTGTCGGTCTCGTCAACGTTTATGCGAACTATCTCGTGATGATTGTAAGCTATTACGTCCATTGTTGAATTTTTCTGTAACATTCGGGAATTACGTGGTTACAATATTTTTGTCGATGCCGAACCTACACCAAGTGGAAAAAATTAGAACGTGAAAAATGAATTTTTATATGTTTTTTTTTTCCCCGATTTTCTAAATGTAGTCTCTGCATTGTCTGAATTAATTTGAAAGTTTTTTCAATCATTCATGTCGTAATTACGAATTTAATGCGAAAACTGTGGCGGAAAAAAAATCTGAAAAAAAATATTGATACCTCAATGAAAATTTCTTTCTCATGATCTGTAGTTGGGAAACGTATGTGAATTACAATTATGTTGTGACGTACCTATCGAAGTTTGACGAACATCAGGATTACGAGAGGGATGATCGATCACAGACAGCCAACTGCAACAGAACAACCAAGGACGAAAAAAAATTTAAGTGGGTCGAAGACAAACGTTTGTGTAAATTGTAACGAAAATTTATAAATAAACAATGATAACGAATTTTGGAATTCAACGGGTGTATTATTATATTTTATTTTATTTTTGGAAATAAAAAGATACGTAATTGGAGCATCTCGAAGTTATTTTTTTATCGGTCGAATTACATAATTCGCATTTTTATCTTCAAGGTTGAATCACGTGTGGGTGGGTTTGTGTGGGAGCGAAGAAATTGCAATTTTCGTTGTACATAGACAAGATAAGAAAGTACGGGAAAAAATCTTGAACGAATCAAGATTTATTGCTCGTAAAAATTACATCAATTTCCAAATAATTTTTTTCGTCAAAAATTTGATTTATTTAATGACTAATACCTTCCATTGGTGTTCGAAAATGTAAAAATTCAAGTTTTCCCAACTCTCTCACGAATGAACCTGTGTTTTTTTTTTTTGGGTTCCTTGTTACATAAGGAAAAAAAAACGAAACCCTCATAAAATCAACATCCATCACGAGTTCCGTCGACAATGAAAACACACCTTAATTCGTCCGACTCGTGTCAGAATAACTCGTACGTTCCAGACACACAATATACATGCGAAATGCAAAAAAAAAAATATCAACTCAATGGAGACGAAGAACGATGAAATATTGTTTATTTAAAAATTTTTTTTTCGCCGTCCAAACATTTGTTCTTAAAAAAATTAAGCAAGATAATATTTTTGTGGTAAACGAGCACGCTTTTGACGCGATAAGCCCGACTCTTCGGATCAATAAATCAAAAAAATTAAAAAAAAAAACAGAACAGGCTTTCAAAACCGAACGCATAAATCTTTAATAAACAATTTATCGAATATTATTTAAAACCAGAACGTTCTCTTTCAAAGTCTTGTAAATAAATTCACGCGCGTTCTCTTATCCGCAAAAAAAAAGTCGACAAAAAAAAAAGAAATTGATCTTTCCTCGTTTACGGCATCCAAATATTATTCAAGACGTCGATAATTCAAAATCGAAGATTGCTCATCATACATTCGAAAAATCGATTATCGGAATTTTTGTACCATACGACGTGAATAAATTATTGTTAACGCAGTTGATGTGTTTCCGTGTAAATGCAACGTTCGTTGGCACATTTGGCCAGAATGCTGAAGAATTTAGCCCCCCCTCTGGACTCGAGCTGCTGCTGTTTGTTTATGAAGATTTTGATCAAACACGCGTTCGAAACACATGTGTACAGAGTCTCAATGGCGTTATCGTACAAATTTGTTCATACAATTTAGACTCGAAGTGTGTCGCCGACCGGATGCAAAATTCTTACCTCTCCGCACAAATAATTCGTGAATTTTTTTGAAAATACTCTCTTCCGTAAAAAATTATTCTTTCACATAAATTCAATTTTTAGTCCTCATACGAGTCTCATTCATTAAAAAAAAAAATGATTAATGAATGTACGAGATATCAAAATTCTAATTATATACTTGAAATATTATTCATCTCGTAAATGAATATTCGAAACTGACTCGATCGAATGATATTATAATATTATTTCAAAATATATGTTTTTTCTTTTTTTCCAATGGTTGACCATTGGCGAAGGTTCTGGGACATAAAAAGGACATGGATAAGGATGAAGAATAATAAAATATTCAAATAACACAGTTGAATTATCATTGGAACAATTATTTATTCATTATAAAAAAATCGTGCAAATCATCACCCGACCATCTTGCGTTCATATATATATATATGTATATATGTATATATAAAACAGAGCGTAGGCCGTAAAGAGTTCATATCTTAAACATAACAAAATTGTAATTCTCTATCATTCATATAATAATAACATTATTTTAATTTTTGAGAAAAAAAATATTTATCTCAGGTACAAAACAAACATCCCCCTATCACAGACATCGAGTTTAAAGCTTCATCACCTATAACATTTTTTCATTTCTTTCTTACAAATCTAAAATATCGTATCACTCGTGTGTTTTTTTTTTTTTTTATATCGTTAATAATTCTCATGTGTATTCTTGTAAGTGTAATCGTGTGAAAATAAAAAAAAAATAGAAAATAATAATAATAATAATGATAATAAATCTCAATTATTGCGCATGCGCTATTATACGCTCAAGATACGATAAACAGTTATTGGAAGACATTGATTTGTCGTTTCTTGTATTTTCTTTAATCTCTCTTTTTTTCTCTCTCTCTCTCTCTCTCTCTCTCTCTCTCTCTCTCTCTCTCTCTCTCTCTCTCGCTGTCCTCCCATCTTTCAACCCCCGTTTCGACGATTCCTCGTAATCTCCAACACGGTTGTCCACACCATGTTGAAAGAAAATTATTTTCTTCGTCCTCTTCTGCGCGCGCAGAATCCAAAATCAACGAAATCGGATATCTTCGTTTTTTTTCTTTTTCTTTTTCGTTCCCCATTGCGTTGATCCATCAGCGACGTGTCCCAGTCGTTGCGGAATGATATTTCTTCCTGCAGTTGTCATCACGTGCGTTTTATTCACCACGGTCTCCAAACGGCAGCCGAAGACTCCGTCGAGTCACCGGAAGAACTAGCCACGCTCATCGGGCTCTGCGGCGGTGTGTAAACGTTTTGCGGCAAACCTTCCGGAACTTTCGTGACCACGGTGATGGGGCTCTGAGTCTGTTGTTCCTTTACGTGATTGTTGGTAGGTGCCTCGAGACGTCGTAGACAACCACCGAGATGACGCATGAGCTGAGCACCCGCGGCCGGATGAACAGCCGCTGCCACGGGAGTCGACAAAAACGTTGAAACTTCTTGTGCGCACTGGGTGAAACCTTCGCGAAAACGATCGGCGTAACTGTTTTCCGGTGTGAGTGTCAAACGTCGTGCCGCACGAAGGGTGTGAAGATGACGTACCGTGAGTTCCAAAATATCGGCTTTTTCCAATTTCGCGACGTTCTCGCCTTCGGCCTGAAGCGCGGTGACCATTAGATCCTTGAGCTCGTCTAAACAACGATTGATTCGTGCACGTCTCTTTCTCTCCAACATCGGTTTCATCACTTTTCTGTATTGATAAGTGCGTGAAACCGGCTCCTCGTACTCCATGCCTCCGCTCACAGATGTGTAAGTCGTGTGTGGTGCCATTTCGTTGTTATTTTGATAGATTTTGTTTTTCGATGATTATCGACAACAAAAAAAAACAAAAACACTTGTCACACTTGTTAAAAAACACTCTTGTTAACCGTGTTTTTTCGTCGACTTATTCTTCTTTTGACTTTTCAATAACGAAAAATCAAAAAGACTGAAGAAGATCACTCGTGTTATTTATTTCGTTGAACGAAAAAATATCGTTGAAAAAAATCTTGTTCGAGAATTATAAGAACGAGATTTCAAAAATTTTTGTTAGATGCTTTAGCTTCGGAGTGCCGAGCTGATCTGTGGTTGATCTGAGTTCTGGTGGGGATCTTGTACCCGTATTTATAGTTGGGACGGTGAGCCCCCCACCGCTCGGCCCCCCCTTCGTTCGGGCACCATCGTGTCGAACTCGTGAGAGGGTCTTCTGGCCCCCCTTCGCCTCGTCCCGCATCGAAAACGAGACGCGACGGGACGCACCGGTTGGGCGAGAGCGAGACGGCCCGATTAGCGAGTGGGGGAACGGGATAGAGAGAGAGAGAGAGAGAGACCGAGAGTGAGTGAGTAAATGAGCAGGGGCACAACAAGGGGGAGCAACAGCAACAGCAGCAGCAGCAGCAGCAGCGAACAGCGGTGGCTACCAGCCGGAGGAGCGTATCGTGGGAAGCTCGCGGGCCGACGCGTTCCCACAGCCCAACAAGCGGCGCAGGCCTGCTGGGCCAGGTTGGGGGGCGAGGAGGGGCACGGGGGGGGGGGGGCAGCGGGGGAATTTCGAGCGACACACCTGCACCCTCTCGGACGTGAGGCCCACGAGGATCACTGTTGCTCTTGGAGAAACGTGGTGAGCTAAAGGGGGGACGGCGGGGAACGGAGGGGGCAGGGGGGGACGGACGCACAGCCGAGCACACGCCACGACGCGCGACCAGCACGAGGATGTCTCGCGCGTCCTCTCTTCTTGTTATTCTTCTTACTTCTTTCTTCGGCTCGGACTCGATTGCCACTATACACAACCCTACTGCTATACTGTGTGCAAAACCTCTTTCCTCGGTTTCTGCCTCCCCCCCCCCTCGGACCCGCGACACCCCGCAGCGAGTTATCCTATCGGTCCGGTCCGGTCTTGCGGCTAGCGCGGGCCTCGAGTTAACTACTATACTAGCGGAATACTACTCTGCCCCCCCGCCCTCGGCCCCCCTCTGCCCCCTCGCGGACTCGCGCCATCACGTGCGCCCCCTCGACGTAATTGCGATCTCGTGCGCGCAGCTACTTGGTTGCACCGTGCGTCGACGGCTTATCACGACTGTGCACGAGTTTCGGTTCAGAGTTTGTAGGATGTTATGGCGAAAAACGGAATTTTTTTGATTTATCGATGGGAAACTTTGTCGGAGGGTTTTTTTTTATTTTAATTAATTAATTAATTAATTTTTTTTTAATTTTGAGACGTTGAGATTTTTTTATGGAGGGTGTAAGATGGATTGCATAACTTTAATTTTGATTGGAAACTTTCCGACTCCAGTGTAGATTTTCGTGGAATATTAACCCTTCGACTGCACACTTCCGCCACCGATCTAGAACTGCATACAGGGTCAAAACGACCCTACGCGATTTTCAAACCGTCATATCTCGGTAAATATGCATTTTTTCGTTTTTTTGTAGTCTTTTTTAGTAGCCAATGATGTATACTTTATGGCCCAAAACTTGATTTTGGCCGAAAACGATCATTAAATGCGAAAAAATGATGAAACTTGGTGGGTCATAATGACCCCATATGCAGTCTAAGGGTTAATTTTGTATTTTTTTTTTTTGCAGATTTTGTTGTCGCAGTCGATAAAATTTTAGATTTTACGATATTGACGAATATATTTTTATATATTATTTTCGAACGTTGGAATAAGACTGATGGTCAACGTTACAATTCGTTGAAAAATAGAACGAAAGTTTGTAACGCGTTTATAAAATTTCCAGTCATCCATCATTATTTTATTTTATTTTTATATTTCATTAATCCCCACGAGTGAATGTATCGGTTACAAATATAAATACGGGTTCCCCCCATCGAGATAGAGTGTACGAACGTGCGTTAGAACGACGAAACTCGAATCTTCGTGATGTCGACAACCGGTTTCTCCGGGATCAAACATCCGTCGAGTCGTCGATCGAACGAGAGAAAAAAGGAAAAAGAAAGAAAAAAAGCGTCGATGCGAAGCCGGGTCTTGAATATATATATATATATTTCTTTTTTCGAATTAAACGTATAATCTGGGAAAACGATTATCGCATGGAGTATCATCATCGAAGCGATGATAACGTTCACTCGGAGCTGTCGTCGTGAGCTCGCGCATCAAAAAGTCCAAACGGCGTCGACAGGGTTTATGCTCGAAGCTTTGCGGGTGGAACTCTAACGAGGAGTTTAGGCCCTTTCGGGTAAACCGATATTCCAAACAAGTGGACCGTCGGACCATAATTCGTCGGTCTTTGAATCTCAGCCGAGGAGTTGACTATTTACGACCTTTTTCGAACCTACGAAATCTTGCATCCCGACCGAAGGACTCGACAACCGAGACAGCTATAACTATATAGACGATAATTTTGTACGATCACGAGGCTTCCGTTTTTTCAATGAGCATGTATCGTTAACACACACACACACACACACACACACACACACACACACACACACACACACACACACACACACACACACACACACACACACACACACACACACACACACACACACACACACAAAAGACGAATGAAGATGAAACCACGAGAAAAGTCAACGACGTAAACGCTCGGAAAATTTTTATCGGTCACACAACAATTAGGCCTTTTTTATTTATTCATTTTTCTTTTTTTTTTGAGTTTCTGGACGGGATCTGGTTTGGAAAACTGGTTAAGATCCCGGCGCTGAGTGCAAGTGTCTTCCTGTCCACTCATCATCGAATCGGACACGAAGTTAAATAGAAAAACTGTCCAGATACTATTCCGAATCACTAAACACGTCGATATCCAAATAAAAAAAATGCAAAATGTCCGACCAAAATACAAATAATCGAAATTCAAATATTCTACAGTACTCCACAATTTTTTCACCTTTTCATATCAAATCTTCGAATCACATGAAATCGTATCGACTGTTAATTATCACGTAAAAGTGATAATTCAGCTCTGCCCTTCATTAATAATATTCCCAACAAAAATAAAAAAATCTTCACCGCAATTTAATAATAATAATAATAATAATTCATGATTATTCATTGATTCCATAAATAAAGTTTCACATTATGCACGACGTTTCACCACACACTCATGTGGCGCCATCCGCCACAGAAGCGACGGAGAAATACCTCGAAATTCTCAAACTCTCAACAATTCCGATGCGCATCATCATCATTATTTTATTTTTTTTTTTCATTTCGAAACAAGCGTGCCGGGTTAGTTATTGAGCGAGGTGAAAAAAAATGTGGGGGGGGGGGGGGGTGGAGGATCTTACGATGGAAAACGCTGAGATGAGAATCGGACGATCGTTAATTATCCGGGAGCTTCGTGGTCGGGTATTTATGTGCTAGCTCGTTTTACCTTATCGATATGCCGTGTGTTATTATACGCCGGGGTGGTATAGTTAACTATACGATCGTTGCAATTACATAGTTCTCGCACGGGTATACAACGGCGAATGCGTTTATTCTTCACGAGCTCGGAGCCAGCTCGGACATGCGCCATTCCCGTAATTTCGATAACGTCGAACATCGACATATATCTATATTTATTTGGATGGTCCTTATTTTGGTTGTTTTCTTTCAATTTTGGCGCTCCCGGAAAATAATAAGGTTCGTGATACATTTTTCAAATATATTCTCAAAATTTGAGGTCCCTATCTCGATTCTTAACTCTGCCGTCAGACTTCAGAAGTTTACCATTTGAATAACACAGTGTTTTTCATATTTCAGAATTTTTATTTATTATTACTGAAGTACTGCCCTGTAGATAATATGTATATATACATATATGTTATATGTATATGTATGGACATGTACACTTGAGTATGTACACGCAAGACAGCTTATAAGCTCGCTCACGTGCCAGTTTCTTTCGCAGGGTCCGACGCATCGAGATAGCTTAGTTAACCGGATCCCCCCCCCCCCCCCCCCCCCCCGGACGATATTAACGGTTCGATGGTTATACGGCAGAGACGATAAATCGAGTAATCGACAAGCCGTTCGCCCACGTTGCTTACACACACATATATATATATATATATATATATATATATATATATACATACACACACAAGTCGTGTAATCCCGTGTATTATAATTGCTCGTCACGATATCATAAATAGTCGAAGGCACTCGCGACGGACATCGCGACAAATGGACAGAAAAAAAATCATTAACGTTTATATTATAATAAAAACGTTTATAAATCATTAACGTATATCAATAGCTATTCTTTCATCTTTTTCGTATCAATTTTAGATAAATTCTTTCGAAAAATTCTAAATTGTTAAAAATGTTGTATTATTATTAAAAAAGAAAAAAATCTTTTTATATAATTAGCTAATTTTTTAAAAATCCTTTTCTTTTCTATTTTAATCGTAGATATATCTGTAATGGATTCGTATAAAATGAAAATTATGTTCGCTATGTTCAATAACTGCGTAAAAAAAAAAATTGAAAAAAAAAAAAAAAATGTATACTCATTTTTTCGAGGGCCAATGTGGTAAACGCAACCCATTTAACTCCTCAAACATTTGCGTTTGATACATCAGTGTCACGGGGCTCATTGTGTTTGTGACGGAAGTGTCCAGCTGGCATTGCAATTATCGCATTGATCGTTTATTCGATCGCCGGATGCGAGCACGTGGGTTAAGCCAAGCCAATGTAACGGGTGTCGAACGCGAAACCCGGACTCCCCGCGGGACAGCAGAGGGAGGGCAGTACTCTTGTGTTATATCGTACTGACGCGCGCGCGCGCGCACGCGTAATTCAATGTGCACTACCCGGTGCACCAACGTACATATGGATATGTACGGGCAGCTGGATCGGCACGATGTTACTGATAGGAGGGGATTGTGGGCGCGGGTTTGGGATTGTAACCCAACGAGCGGAAGGGACGCACTGCGCGCCGTACAGTGATTCCCGACCACTTGAATCGCGATTCATTGAGCAAACGTCGAGAGAGCGGCCCAGCTAAACAAGTTGCCACGGTCTTTCCGTATCCTGATACGGACAGCATGGGCCAATCGCTGCTCTACGTCATTATCAACTTTATTATCAACCTCACAAATTTTATCCATGGATTTCTCATTCGGAGCAGTTTATTTTTCTTTTATTGATTTTGGATTTTGTTTCAGAAAATTGAGTCACGACGAATAAAATAAAATATTTAAATCGGCCCAAAGTTTTCAATTTCCATACTTGGGCCGATTTAATCATTTTACTTAACTCGGCGTGACTCAATTTTCCGAAATGCAATCCAAAATCAATGAAAAAAAAAAAAAAGAACTGCTTCGAGAAGAAAATTTGCATTATCGTCAGATTCGATCTGTTTTGTCGATCTTTTGAATATTCAAATCGGCCCAAGGGTAAAAATTGAGTTTAAAAAAATGTGTCTTTTCATCAAATTCGATCCGTTTTATCCATCTTCTTAGTTCTGGAGATTTGGGGTTCAATGGGTCATCGAGGTTACGACGATTATACATCGATGAGATATAAATTTTCCCACCACAGATCGTTTTTTTCTATGAGCATCTACAAAGAAGCAAAGACATATCACACACAACAGTTCGATCCGACATTCGTTCGACCAGTTTGCCCCGGAAATGGTTAACACAATCCCACCGTCGCAACATCGCGAACTATAGCGGAAAAGAACGCAGAAACGGATATGCCGCTAACATCAGTTTCAGCTCTCGTCTTCGGCTTTTCTCGTGCACGCGCTACACAAGCACACGCTTCTCGCACACCAAAACGCTTCTTATTTTATTTCCCGTCTCGGTCTCTTGTCCCGGAGAGTCGTATACAACTTCTCGGCAAACCTTCTTTATGTCATTGTGAGTGCGAGCGAGCGAGCTTCACGAGAGAAAAAGAGATGACACGGGGTTTGCGCACGGCAAAAGCCCGATGCGGCGGTAGCTTGTGTGTGTGTGTGTGCGGACTCGCGCGAACGAATAATAGGGCAACGCGCGGTGAAGAATAACACACAGCCACCGAAAATTCCTCGGGTGTACTCGTTGGCTCGTGCTACGCCCGACCGCCGCCCGTTTGAACGTGGGAATATTCCCAGGCCTTACTTTTTTTTCGTTTTTCTCTCTTTTTTCTTTTTTTTTTTTTTTTTCAAGCTGCGAGAGAACCCGGCGTTCCGAGCCGGCGGATACGAGGGCCCACAACCACGAACACACACACACACACACACAGACACACACACACACGAGAGATGTTCGCTCATACCTCTCCCATTTCTACATTCTCATTCTCGTACTTCCTACAGCATAATACAACTATAATACCCCACCCCCTCCCTCCCCCCTGCCACCCGACAACTATAATAGCAGTCCGGGGAAAACTGCTTGTTGCCCGAACGACTTGTACACACGTTAGCGCAAGTGTGATCCGTGTGATTCGTGCATACACTCGAATTTTGTGGATTCACGTACAGTCGTTGGCACTATTGCCAAAGGGAGACAACGTCTGGCCGGTCTTCAACGGGGAAGTTGGATTTAACGTTATTAGTGCGTGTTGTTGTTGTTGTTTGGTAGAATATTTGAGATTAACGAAATTTTATTGATTCATAATATTGGGACGATTTTATGGAAAAATAAAATTTTTTTATATTCATTTTTAAGCTTGAAAAAAATGCATCTTGGTTCAAATGGAAATATTGGATTTTCCGAATTGTCGGGTTGAATGTGTTTTGGAGATTGGAGATAAAAAAATAAATTATTCACAAGAAATTAGTTTCAATAATTTTGGCTGACATTTTTTTTTACGTTTTCTTTTTTTTAATCAAATTAAATTGGATTTTGAAGTGCGGAAAATTTTTCGGCATATAAGCTTCGTTTTATAAATTAGTGCAAAGAAAAAAGAAGAAGACAAAAAATCTGAGTAAAATTATTTGACAGAAATTCGTGTAAAAGCACGGAGGCCAATGACTGTGTTGATCTGACGATCGTTGACCGGTCAATGACTGTGCGCGTGGATAATAGTAGTTCGTATATCTCGCTCACACGCCGAAGGGGCCCCACATGACCGAGCGCACCGTTGCGCACCCGACCGTGAGTCCTTAGTTATATATATATCGCGAGGCGCAGCGCGAAATACGAACACGCTGTTTGCATCCTTTTTTTTTTCTCTCTCTCTCTCTCTCACTCTCTTTTTCTCTCGGCAGTTGCTCTTTTTATTTTCTCTTCGCATCCTCCTCCTCCTCCTCCTCCTCCTCGTTCGCGACTTTATTCTTCATGGCTGCGTTCTCGACGCCCATCTCGACGATAATGCAACTTCAGTGCGAGAAAGATTGCCGCGCGTTGCTCGGGCGCGTGCGTTTCGAGAACACAATAATGCACAATGTGACCGTCGTGAATACAAGCACGGGGCACACCGCGCATTATTATATATTTCCCGTTTCGCCGGTGGCTCCCTCTCCGGAACCCGTCGGGCCCCCGGACCCACGAGGGGGGCCTCATCAGCCGTGCCCCACACGTCACACGTATCTCCATCTCTCTCTCTCTCTTTCTCGGTCTCGCAATTCCTTTTTCTTGTCGATTGCGACCTCGGTCGCAACGACCTCACATAGTTCGAATAAACAACTCGAAAATCCCGTTTCTCAATCGTTGTTTCAACTCAAATATCTGTCCCGCCATAATCGTCGTTCATCCTGCTTGGATGTTGTTTTTTTTTTCTTCACATTTTTTTATCATCGTCACTGCCGATTCATCCGGCAATTCTTACATCTGCAGTATGTAGATACAATCGGGAGACATCGGTCAAAATTTAAAACCAATCGGACAATATTCAGAGGTTTCTCAAATTTGATTTCGTCTTTGATTAACACGTGAATGAATTGTTTTTATATACATATTTTTCTTTCAGTCGCAATTACATTTTTCAGGTAAACGAACAAAGTTTCAGGGATGCAAAGTAAATGCATGGTATCGAAGTAAATAGCAAAATAAATCTACACATGGTATCAAAGTCACTCGATATGGGTGATATTTTTTTTTTTTTTTTTTTTTTTGGTTTTACAATTTCAAACAAAAGTTAACCAACTTTGTCGGTGAGTTTTACAAGTTCAGACAAAATTTAACAACTTTATTTTACACGAAAATCATTGAAAACTGACGAGAACCAAAAAATGGTTAATGGTTATAAAATGGTAATGGTTGACTTTCTTTTTCGTTTTTTTTTTTTATTGTGGGTACTTTTCCACGTGGTCGCCGAGGTCAATGAACTTACATTGACGTTAATGTTATCGATTCCGTTGGAAATTGATCGATATGTGTGTTGATGGAGAAACCTATATTGCACCGAAGCGAGTGGCGTCGTGGACGTAACGACGTAGGTTTGAAACCGTGTGTGCGAAATGGAGATGGACACCTTTATACGTAATCAATTGCATTACGGTACAAGCGGTTGTTTGTGGAGAGTGAGCGTTCAACAATGAGAAACGAGCGAGTGTGACGGTACACACACAAACGTATATACATATATATATATATATATATATATAGTGTCTATGCTGCCGCGTGCCATGCCGCTCGCACGCTCGGCCGTGATTAATTGGTCTCTCGCGCGCGCGCGCCCGGCGTTAAAACCGCTTCTTTACGTACGCGCGAGAGATATCTCGGCGGCGAGTTGGCATCGTCGTCCTCATCGTTTGTGTCGTTTTGCGCAACACGACGAAACGGTCTCTCTCTCGAGTCTGCGGCGCGACGGCTCAATTCGTTCGAGTGAAAGCGTTCTAACCGAAAGTTTCAATGAAACACCAAACCGAACGTAACTCATATGCAATCTGTATCACAGTCGCGAACATCTTCGACACTTCCGGTGTCGATGCGCATCACGAGCGTGCGAAAACGTAAAATCAACGACAATTTATTTGTTTGAAAAATATCAGAAGAGGATAGGTAGAAAGAAATTATGATGATGATGATAAGATGAAAAAAAAAAAAAAGGAAGTTGGTTAACTGCACTTCGACTTGATTTTGTATACGACAAGATTCTGTACTAAATTTTTTTTGACAATACTTTTCTCAAAAATTCCTCTTCTCTTTTTTTTTTTTTTTTGCGAAAGAGATAAATACAAATTTTAACAGCATACAAAAATTAACAACGTGCGGGGAATATTATCGTCGGTCTCGGACTCCGAACTCACGTGAAAGAATTTTTTCATTTTTTTTTGTTTTTTTTTTGTTTCGTTTCGATGAAAAATCGAAGTAATAAAGTGCGCTTGTTCGAGAATAAGGGGAGCCTGAGATGAGAAAAGGGGGGGGGAGAAGGGATGCTGATGTACTTCTGTCGACTGTATACACAACGACGGGAATGTATAAATCGAATATATCTTCTTCCTCGACTTCTCCATCTTGTTTTTTTTTTTTTTCAATTTTTTTTATCCACCGCGTATCTTCACCACTAGTTTTTTGCTCCCCCGGGAGCTCTTTCGTCGAACGAACGACCTGGTGTCCTTTAATTACGATCGACTACAACCAATTTGGAACGCACCAGATCGTCGTATCTGCGTTTTCAAAGATTTTTTATCTTTCCTCAAAGATTTTCATCTCATGCATGATAATACGAAAAATATATCACATATGTCTCTCGAATTACTTTTTTTATTCGTCGATAAACGGTTCTTCGTAATTTCAATATCATTGGTCTTCGGTCGAAGTAAAAAAAAAAGGAAACAAAACAATTTTTTCCGTACCTTACAACAACGAGAGTCAACTGGTTTCAAATTTGTACTTTGAGCCGACGGAATTCCGTTCGTTGCGTCTGGAAAAAAAAACAAAAACAAAAAAAACCAAATAATTATAATTCTCAATGGCTTGTTATCACAGCCAAACCAAATATTTGAAAAAAAAAAAAAAAAAGAACGATAGAAAATGACCACTCGAGACCCATCGTAAATAACGTAGCTCGTAGAATTTATGAAGAAGAAGAAAACGCATATTCCGGTCATGGGCGATGACCGTTGAACATCCTTGCATCGGACTCGGTTGACATTCGAGCAAGACGCACGAGTGAAAACTGACCAGCAAGGTATGACTAATTAACGTCAAGTCGGTCGATCCTACACACCCACACGGTCCTCCTACCGTTGAAAAAAAAAAAAAATAAAAACGAAAACGAAACGCCTGGAAAAAGAGAGCATCGATTCCAGATGTGGTCTATACACTATCACTCACTCTCGACCCTACAAAACTCACACCAAATACACACACACACACACACTCCGAGTGGAGAGCTTTAAGCGTTTTCAAAACCATCCTGTCAATGGCGTGTCTGTGTTGTTTCTAGTTCGCCCTTTCACGCTCATATCCACAAGCGAAACCCAACAGAGACAGAGACAGATGTAGAAGAGAGTAAGAGACAAATGAAGTGAAAATAAGAGTTTGAAAAAAAAAAATAAGTGCCCGAAAAAAAAAAATAGAAATAAAAATAAAAACGAAAAATCCGACACTCGGTAAGGGGAAACCCCCCCCCCCCCTCCTCGTGTAAAGTTGTTCATTTCGTAAGAGACCGACGATAACCGATGCAACACCACATCACCCAATTTATTTTTCACTCTCTCTCTCTCCCTCTCTCACTCTAAGATTATGTGCGCCTGAAACAGATTTTTATCTTCGTCAACGACGTTCACCCTCGAATCTCTTAACACCCTCCATGTGCCCCGAGAGATGGGTTCGTGGCCTCGGGGCAGCTTGCCTCAGGCCCCATAGCCCTTCTTACACACACGTATATACATAAATACATGTATATAGGTGAATATATACACGTATCGCCCTGTTGCAGGAGGCTCTTGTGGCACGAATCCTGGTGTCGAAGACTAGCGCATCGGCTTTCTCGCTCGCTCCCCTCGCATCTTTTAGGGTTTGTCTGTCGTCGGTGGCGAGGCACAGGTGGTATCGCAACTCGTGGGAACTCACGGACCCGAATCTTCCCGTGGCCCATACCCTCAGAAACTCATATATATATATATATATATATATATATATATATATATATATACAGAAGGACGAAGAAATAAGGAACATCAGCAGCAGCAGCAGCAGCAGTCGCATAGTAGAAAAGCCGTGCAAGTGTGTCAGCTCCACCCCCCTTCCGCCCCTGGGGGATTGGCCCATTCTTTGTGGGTGTCGGTAAATAGGTCCACCATGGGCCCCAATACCTATACTCATGAAACCCCTGCCAGGGGCCCCACGTTTTACCATTTTCTCATCTCTTTCTGCGTTTTTTCCTCACATTTTGCCCCCTTCGATCTTTGCCATAACCATCACGAGCCTCGTTTGGTTCCTCATTGAACTTCTCCCCCTTCGACCCCTTCAGAAGCAGTGTACCCATAGCGATACACGGAGGGGAGGCTCGCTTACTTTTCAGGGGTTCCACCCGAGGAACCACCCTGTCTCTCTTTCTCTCTAGCTTATTTGGCTATATACCTTTCGACCCTCGTGCTGCACTCGTGACTGCCTCGTGATCGGCACGGACGTTGAACCGCATGGGTGCTTTATTAGAACTACGAACCCCCCACACACGCACGGCTCGCTCCCGGATCGTGCTTGTAACACCATAGAGATTTAGCAATTCAAGGGCGGCTTTCAACTGGTCGGCCCCCTTCTCATTCTCATACTCTTCGTGAACAATTTGCCGGATCGTTGCTTCTAGGTTGACTTTTCACTCGTTTATCACACGACTTGTTGTTATTTATTATAATAAGAAGAAGAAGATTTATTATAATAATAATAATTGTTGTTGTTGTTGTTGTTGTTGTTATTATTATTATTATTATTATTTAATTTAGTATTCGTAAATTTTGAAAATGAGTAATTACCACCGAAATATTAGACCGAACTAAAAACGGTTGAAACAAAAATTGTCTATTTTTTCACACACGATACGAATCTCTAAAAAAATATGTGGGTATCCATTAAAAAAAACGAAGTTGACCTTCATTTGACCTTGAACTCTTCCATTGACTTGGGAAAAAATTATATCCATTAGATCCGGCTTGAAAAACGATAAAAAATTTTGTCCGAAATATTTTTCACGAAAAAGCTTGAATTCCAAGTTATTCGCGTTTGTCGACTCAAATGCCTGACCCTGTATAGTTATATCGAACATTGAATATGCAGAAAGGGTTGAAACTCGCGGTCGGGACCACCATAGGTGGGCAATCCTTTTTCCTCATTCGTAAAGCCACGCCTGATTCATTATAAACACTCGTGCATGGACCTTCGTGAGAATCTCGTATTTCTCCACTAGTTAACTAGTTTCCGATGGAAAACCGGTTAATTACCGGAGGGGTCCGACGTCGATGATGGTACAACGAGGGTCGAATCGGCTCCACAATAGAAGAAAAGTCATCGCAGGATGAACGGAAGAGACGCGACCGGTTAATTACACTCGCGCTGCGGGGGAATGAAGCGAAACTCGGTAATAACGTTGGAAAACACGAAATAGATGAATCTGTATCGGTTGAGCATATATATATATATATATATGTATATATAGTTTTTGTTGATCATTCGTTCGAAATAATGTAATTGAAAATGCTTCATCACCATTAACCGAACCACTGTTATAATCTTGTGATTCATCATTAATAATAAGTTAAAACCGGTATTATTTCAAAGACGAAGAAACAGGTTTTTTTTTTTTAATTTTTTTTTTTTTCGACGGACAGCTATTATAAAGCAATCATCGTGAACGTTGCCATCGGAACGCATAATTTCTTACGGAATATTAAATACGAGCACGACAGGCCAATCAATAAATTTCCAATGATAATTATTATTATTATTGTTGTTGTTGTTGATATTATTATTGTTATTCGATTTATGCGAGACGCATAAATTGTTAACAGAATATTCAATTCGAACGTCACAGGCCAATTAATGAATTTCAAGAAATAATTATTATCATCATTGATCTTATGATTATTATTATTATTATTATTATTATTATTATTATTATTATTATTATTATTATTATTATTATTATTATTATTATTATTATTATTATTATTATTATTATTATTATTATTATTATTATTATTATTATTATTATCATTATTATTATTATTATTATCGGAATGAGAATACGTATGTGGGAACATGTCAGTGAAGAAAATGTCAGTTGTTTTTTTTTTTTTTCCGAGTCGAAGCGACGAGAGTCGGCTGGGTCTCGTTTTATCGCACAAGTCTCAAATAACGAACGAGATAAAAATTCGTCGGTGGTAATTTCTGTGGATCGATCTTCGCGGTGCTATCTACAGCATTCGGAGCCACGTGACGAAGTTGATAAGGACTCGTGACCGAATGTGGAAACTGTGTTTCGTTTACTCACAAAGGGGCGCGCATGCGTACTGAGAAACGGGGAACGAAACGACCCACCGGACCAAAAGGACCCACAGTCGTATCTTTGATAATAGTTCGATCGATCATTTGAAACCTCTGTAGGAGGCACTGAGATTAAAAGTAAAAAGAAGAGTCAATTAGCGTGTTGGGCACATGATAGGGTTCTTTTATATTTTCATATTATTATATTTTTCGTAAACTGTGTTTGCTACAGTCGTGTTCGTGATTAAATGTACCGATTGAGAGCTACATTCTCAAATTTTTTCAGATTTTTTAAAATCATGATTTAGAAGTTAGAGAAGGAGGAGGGAGAGGGGCACTTTTATGACGACTTTGAAAGCGAATATCTCGTGACCGAAGCGTTGAAATGGGAAATGTCTTGGAACATTTTAAATTGCATTTGAGGTGACCTATCAGAAGACACCTCACTCGATGGGGTAAGCGAAAAAAAAATTTCGAGTTCACTTTTTGATGTGTCGGAGGGGGGTCGGAAAGTTTTTTTATTATTTTTTTTATCATTTCTAGTTTTGGGTCATCGATCTACGTCTGTGTGCCAAATTTCATTTCAATCGGTACATAAATGAGAGAATGGGATGACTTTGACATACAGACAGACGGACTGACCGAAACCATAAGGGTTTCGTAGATTTCTATGGAACCCTAAAGATCACCCTTTCTAAGGACCACTACAATATAGTTCTTCCCAGTTACTCCTTCTCCTTCTCAGTCAGGCCGTTTTGCCCCCGGTTACCGAACACGCACGCGGATTGTCAATAAAAAAAACAACCAAAAGCTTACATTGAAAAAAAAAAAAAAAAAAAAAAAAAGCTTTTAAAATGTAAGAATGTAACGATAATAAGTCGAGTTGTCGTGTGAATAATTTTTCTTCGAACGAGTTCGTTTTTTTTTTTTTTTTTTTTTTCGTGCACGACGTGTTGCACGAGATACATGTATGTACACGAGTGATGCGGGTACGCGAACTCCATTAATCATTGACGTTGTAATTCACGGTTCGGATAAGTGCGAAATTATTGCGAAGATGAGACAGCACGGAATATTGAATATTTCGATGTAAAGAGCCGCGCGAAAGAGCCAACGTGATAGTCGGAACAAATGACGGGGTGTGGTTACAATGTCGAACAGACGTATTATTCGACGTATATGTCCGACCTCGAGAGTCGGGCGCAGAGGCGCAGGCTCGTGCGCTCTGCTGCCGCCACCGCTGAAGCACGGACTACCGGATTTTACCGCGATCAACGAAACTACGAAGCCACCGCCGATTTTCTTGGTTTTAACTGCGAAATCGTGAGGAATTTCGCCTTGGCCACATATGCGTTGCCGCAACCGTTTGACCTTGACGCGCGCATACTCGTACACGCGAATAACTTTTTTTTTTTTTTTTGTTAAATAAGAAAATTCACAGAAATCGTATTGATTTTTATTTAGCAGATAAAAAGGGAATCAATTAATTCTGTTGTCACAATAAAATATGAATTTGGTGTTTTTTTCAAATATTTTGAAAATGATTTTGACGTTTGGATGTTTTTTTTTTCTCATACACTTTTTATATCACGCGAGAGCCAAATTTTTGAATCGCTCGAGTGATAATATTCTTTTTATTTTTGGTCATTTGGAAACAAAATGATAAAATTCGAACCGCAGCTCGAATCGTGACGAAAATTTTATTTAATAAATATATTATAGAGCTCCACCAAAAAAGTCTGAAAAATGTTGGGCCATATCTAACAATAAAATGGTTCTGGAGTTATACGAGTTTGAATTTTTGAAGGTCATTACAAGGTCATTACACACACAAATCCGGATATTTTCTCCAAATGTGTTTTCTCAACGTTTTGGCAAATTCTAATCTCCACATAGAAAAAAAAAACAATCGATCGCTTTTTTTACTCCCAGATGAATTTCCTAAATATTAAAAAAATAAATAAACAAAAAAATAAAATAAAATAAAAATAACGACTGTTCTGCCACCGAAAAAGACGTATACATATATATATATATATATATATATTTTTTTTTTCCATTTATTTTCAACTTCGAACGACCATCCGACTTTTATTCAACCGCGTGCGTGGAATGTGCGCGCGTGAATGCGCCCATACCGTGGCGTACAAGTCCGGGATTGTTTGACATGTACGTGACAGCATGAACATCCGCAAAGACAGAGGCCGTGCCTGCGGCTGCTTATCTCGAACCATCCACCACGAACAACCACGTAAGATTTAACTTTTTCAACTTCCGTCCTTGCCATTCGATCGACGTTGATGTTTTTTTCTTCTTACTTCACAAACGCACACACACATATACACACACATATATACATATAATTTTTTTGCCCCCGGCGAGGATAATAATTGAGGCGACATTTTCATCGGCGTCAATCAGTCGTTCCACGCTTGTCGAACGCCGATTCAACTTTTTCACTTGTAATTAGCGGCTCCCTGTAAAAAAAAAAACAAAAAAGACTATACACGCATTATAAAGTAAAAAAATATATATATATATTACGAAGGCTACTCGTGAAAAAAAGTCGAGATAATAATTTTACTTGCGGTAACAAAAAGCTGATGGGGCGGTTTGCAAGCTCCATCTTGCAATTCGGATCTATAAGGTGAAATAATTTGAAAGATAAGGTGAAACATTTCAACTCTCGGAATGGTTTTAATTCGATAACAAAAATTCCTTCCTGCTTATTTTTCTTTTTTTTGTTCTTTCAGTACGCGCAATGCGATTGGTCACATTTTTCACGCTCGGTTAGGCACATCCACACGTACTCACACACACACACACGCTAGATGTGTGCACAACGACTGCACAAGTCCCCCTCGTGCGCAACTTCGGCCACATCGTCGAACGTTTCGTTTCGTCGTAATTCTGGCCGCAGCGTCTCTCGACCCGCGGACTTCGGACAATCGTTCCGAACAATCGTGAATGCGCGACGTCACACGTCCTCCAACGGCCTCGAGAGAGAGAGAGAGAGAGAGAAAGAGAGGAAACGAGAGAAAGAGGAAAAGAGAAAAAGATAAAGAGAGACGGCCAGTTTAACGATAAACGATGAAAGGACGGTGAAGGTGGGATGAGGGTAAGTGAGTCGGGCGTCGAGGCGGAGGCGCATGCCTTCACACCGTGAGTTCCCATGCGCGCGGGCGCCGCGTGCGCGCGCGCGCGGGCGCCGCGTGCGCGCGCGCGCGGTGCCATTGCCCGTTGTCGCGCGGGCCTCGCTACGTGTGGCTGCTAACCCCCCTCGCCCGAAGATGGGGCCCCCCCCCGAACGAGCTCGTGCCCTTTTCCGCTACGTGGAAGTTTTCTCGTATCGCGTATCGGCTCCATCGACCACCCCCTCGACCCCTCCGACCTACCCCCCCAAAACGTCTCGGCGAGGCGAACGCTTCGCGTCAATCGGATTCTTTGTGGCATCTATCTTCGGACCTGGCCGATCATGTACGCGGACGTACGGACACCCGATGGCACGCGGTTTGCATGAACCAACGATATTTGCCAGTACCGGTATATAAACATGAGAAAATATATATATATATACATATATGTATCGTTGTACCGGGGTCTTCGTAATAACGATTAATGAGACTCGGCTGTGCACACGATAATTTATATATGTATTTACATACTATGCAAATATGTTTAACCAAGGGGAAAAAAATATATATATAAACAATTGATAGATTATATATTGAAGTGGTCATATGTTTTTTTTTATATGCAAACTATCCATAATCTGCATAGATACCGTAGATACTTATGGTAATCTATGCTGATTATTTGCCATATATACGTGTGGTATCTATGCAGATTACGTATAGTTTGCATATAAAAAACGTATGTCCAGTTCTGAATATAATCTAACAATTGTTCACATATTTTTTTTCCACTTGGGTATGACAATTGTGACATAAATATTCGTATGACACTTGTACGAAAAACGTTTTCCGGACTCTCGTGATTGCAACACACGCCTTGAGCTCGTTCTACAAACTCAAATTCGTAAAAAAAAAAAAATTTTTTCGTACTAGTATCATAATATACTGTATGCTAATATGTTTTTCCTCGTCCCCCAATTAAAAAAAAATTATATAAAATCTATATATGGGATTGGGCATATATAGTTTAAATATAGATTATATATAGACTATATATAGTCCATATATAATCTATATATAAACTATATATGCCCAATCTCATATATAGTTTTTGTATAGATTATATATAATTTTTTTACTCGGGCCCTCAACAGAGATGCGGGGTGGAGGGAGAGGAGGGTATATTTACGTCCTAGTGGTTATTTCAGTCACTTTTACTGCCTGTCTGCCATACCGACAGTCGATATAGTCGCGAAAACGCCTAGCTTGCCTACCGAAAACACGCACGAAAAAAACGAGGAAAACATGATTAGATTATATAACCGAAATAAAACATCTTCCCGACGAAATTCGTCGATGGAAAAAAAAGGCTCTTCAAACCATCAAACGCGAACACGTGAATTTACATGGCGGTTGATGTGTGGTGGCGAATTGAAAAAAAAAATAAAATCGTTACGGCTCGTGGCAGTGACCTTACCGGTATTACACGAGCGCAGTTTTTTTTTTCCACCTTGTGTTTCTTTATCCCTGAATCAACAACGGTCGGTCGCGGTTCGTCGTCTTCGACCCGTTTTTTTTTTCTCACCTTCTTCGCCTCGTCTCTGTACTGTAAGACCGCGAAAAAAGAGAAAAAACAACGAAAAAAAAAAAAAAAAAGCGTTTATGCACGGTCGAGACGAGGTTCTCACAGCGACGATGAAACACAAACTCGTTCGAGTGTGGATATTGGTTGTAATACAACTAACTATATCGGCTCGAGCCACGCCGATTTATTTCGTGTTATTTCGTATTCGTTACGTTTCGTCGTTGAGTTTAAACGTCGATCCTTCGGTCGTCCTTTGGTTATTCGTCCAAAGCTTCACGGGTTGCAACACGTAGATTATGATTTACTCAGCTGTGTGTGTGTGTGTGTGTGTTACAAAACGCGAGACCGATCGATCTTTCGTGCTGCGTATCGGCGAGACGTAACGCTGGCTACCCACGCGATCGATCGATCGACCGATCGATCGGTGAACGAGGCAAAAAATCGTGTGGCGAACGGACGATGAGCCTCCGACCGTCAACATCGGCTTTGGTTCGTTGCACAGCGGACGCATGGACATTCGTTCGATGAAAAATCAATTTACAAACACTTTTATTACTGTGTCATTGTGGATTATAGAACTTGATCGATATTGGAATCGATGGGGAAATATATTGGGAAATATCGATAAAACATTACTGTCATAGAATTGTGAAGGAATTATTTTTTGAGCGATGAAATTAATCACGATTTTTTTATCAATGATTTATTTGACCGATCGCGGTCACTCGGGGTCCACCGGACCCCGGGCCAACTTCGTGGTATTTATGCAATGAAAATTCCAATGAACGATCGACATGATTTTTTTTTAAAGCGGATATGCGCTTTAATTATAACTCAGACTGTACTTCGTTAATTATCATCGGTAGATTTCACACGTGGTTTTTTTTTTTGTCTTATGATTCCGGAAACCGACAAACAAAAGACACAAAACTGCTAACGATAAATTAGTACAATGGCCGATGCAATGAAAAATAATTAATACAAATCGATTCTTTTGTAAAGCGGATGATGAATTCGTTCCGGAAAAAAGAAATATTATGTTACAGGCCCTCGGTGTACCATTGAAAGACTCTGAATGAACGATAACATTTTTTTCTGCCGATATTGGCAAAAAAAAGAAAAAAAAAACGTGGAAAAAGTTTGAAATTTAGGTGAAAAAGTTCTCACGCTTTATAATTAATACGAAGGGAAAAAAAAAATTCGGAAAGACAAAAGAAAATGCAGCGTGTCTGGAGTAGTGTTCTGAGGACTGAATGACCAAGCAGCTTACGTTTTACCTTTCCTTATTAGCCCGAGGCGAAGAAATGACTCGAAGAGTGCATTATTATTATTATTATTTTATCTTTCAGGTTGAAAATCGAAGTTACGAAGCAAAAGCGATTCATGGGGAGTACACAACGAGCCGAGTCGAAGCGAATCGAGCGTATGAATTGGAAGAGTCGTTTAGTAAAAAGATGGAGGGAGGGGGGGGCGGAGGGGAGAAAGAGAAGAATCTTTAGTTGCCCCGGTTTAAAGGATAGCGCTCGAACGTTTTGATTTTCGAAAATAACTTATCTCGTATTAGGCATCAGGCGCGATTCATCTTTCACGCCGATTATTTTCGATCGCGATACTGTGCCCAACGATATCACGGCACCTTCGAATTATTTTGAAACCGTTTGATTTTTATTTCACTCGGATTTTTTTTCCGTATTTTTTTTTTCCGTAAGGTACGAAGATACGAATCTTGATCGAATATTTTCGATGGAATCGAAAAACGTTTGTCCGTTATTTTGCTTGCTCATGGAGGACGAAGATGGAGTCTGTGCACTGACCCTTTAGGGAACGTTTTTTGTAATGTGTTTTTTTAAAAGTACTTTTGTGTAAAATAAACCGAAATTAGAGAAAATTTGTGATTTTGTTATATTTTTCAGTATTTTTCAAGTAAAAACCCTGATTTTTTTTGTTACTAATATTTCCCTCGAGATATACATTTTTCACTAAAGCTCCTTTTTTTCCGTCGATTTCGTTCAATTAAAATAGTTATAGCAAATTAGATTCTCAACAAATTATTTTAAACAGCCATTGGTACATAAAATAGAAACCCTGAGAAGTATTTCAGATGTTTTTTTTAAATTTTCTTGAAGCTTTTTACATAAAAAAATATATATATATAAATAAAAAAAAAACCATCGACAGGATTTTCTAAGGTCATTGAAGGTCAGACATTGTCCCCAAAAATACAGTGTACAAACGGTCAAAAGTTGAGGTGGAAGGGATGACTTTTTGTGAGATATTCATTTTTTTGTTGCCTTTGCCGATATAATAATAATTGTTTAGATATTATAATAATTATTCGGTAGATACATGTAGATTATTGAAATAAGGTCCAAGATTGCCGGTGGTTACGATCGTGTTAACGCGCTTCGGAACTAATAGCATCGGTTCGATAAAGATTTATCGTTCAGGGATCACAACCTAGAGCCACGGACACCGAGACGGAGTTCGGTGACCGCGGTAGCCACAAAATATATTTTTTTTTTCTTCTGCTTTCAAAGATCCATCGTCACAGAAGCTACCTGTGTCATGCGTCGAAAAATTTCTTCCTACATCAATCGAGCTTACGATATCACAAATAAAAAAAAAAAAGAATATCCGATCGAGTGTTCGTTACCGAGATCAAAACCCGTCTAATCGACAAACCCCATCGGCTGAGATATTAATTAGAGACCCAAGACTTGCGTCTGTGAAGACAAAACGAAGACAAAAATAAAAAAATAAAAATAAAATAAAATAAAAAAAAGTCGACGATGACGACGAACGTCTTTCGGTTGGGTAACTTCTTTTTGTCCTGTCACTGCAACACACGCGATAATATCGTCACGATCGACCTACGAGATAATACAGATCGGTATAAAATTATATTCTCGAAATTAGTCCTCTTGCATAGAAGGCATACAAAAAAAAATTTAAAAAAAAAAAAAAAAGATTCAATATCGAGTCAACGGAATACCAGTAGCCACGTGAATGACTCGAGGATCGAAATTTCCGGGGGATCGAGAATGCCTCCGATCTTCGTCCGATAAGACACCAGTCGATGCTGCAGTGTGATACATCAGATGCTATGAAGAAACTGAGTGAACGAACGAAAATCGACGATCCAGAGATATGCCGAACGGACACGAAGAAATTACGACGACGAAAAAAATTTTTTTTTTTTTAAATAAAAAAAAATTTTAAATAAAAAAATCCGTTAAGAATGTCGATATCCGTCGGGGATCCGAGCAATGCCAATTGCCACAGCGACGAAACATAGTAATTAGCCAGTGTCGGGGCCCCAAAAAAATGTAAAAAAGAATAAAACAAAGAAATCAAAAAATCGTCGGACGAAGAGTCACAATCGTTGATCGCTTATGTGGAAACGTTTTGTTGTTGTTTTTTTTTTTTTTTTGTTTTTTTTTCTCGTTGCGCGATCGATGTGTGTTCATCGTTGAGCTCGAGTGGCCAATCATCGGTGACGCTGACCGTACAGAGCTCGATCGTGCGCTCGTGCACCGGCAATTCTCGGATATTAAGGGTGTCGGCAGAAGCAAACGTACCGTCGACACGATCGTCGCCATCGACGACGAACTCTCGGGGCGATTCGACGAGAGGCGAGTATGAAATCGTTAGCGATGGACCTTGGCATGAAAAACCGGGTAATTACACGTATGTGTGTGTGTGCGTGTGTATATTTATATATGAATATTAGGGTGGTCCTTATTTTGTTTTTTTTTTTTCATTTTGGTCCTCTTAGAAGACCAAAATAATAGTCGAAATAAAAAAACCTATTTTTAATGTAGAATGAGTCAGAAGAAATAATTTTTTATAATCTACAGTATTATTCATGCAGAACTTCAGTCATGATAAAAAAATGTCTGAAATATAGAAAAAAACGCGGTGTTATTTAAATGGGAATTTTCGGTAGGCTGGCGGCAGAGTTAAGAACTGAGATAGGGACCTCAAATTTTGAGGATATTTTTTTCAATTTATTTCTGACTATATTATCTTCCGGGAGCGCCGAAATTTCAAAGAAAAAAACAAAATAAGGACCACCCTAATAATATATATATATAGATACAGATATGGAGTACGAGTTGAGCCAAATTTAAAACGACTGTCGCTCAATGACGCTCGCACTTTTCCATTCATCCTCTCGTTATCCCGAGTTAACAAGGCCCACCTATCGACGCTTCGCGCGGCTTGATCAATGATTCCGCAAATTCGCATTATCGCCAAAAAAGTCGCGCAAGCGCAAAATGTGCGATACCTGTATGGGGTACGGCGGCCGGACGGGCGCACGTAGATACATAACTACGGTGGGTTGTCGAGTGTGGCTAATTGAGATTCCGCTCGAATAACGATCGCTTACGAAACTCGTGAGAACAAATTTTCGTACGAGATCCGGTCCCGATGTCTCTTCGACAATTTTTTTTTTTGCAAAACCCGTCGGTCGACACGAGTTTCTTCACACGTCGCCGGCTCATTATCCCGTTTTAATATCTTATCCCAATTTATTTTGAATATTATCTTTTTTTTAGGTGCGCGAGGACGCACCTAAAAAAGAAAATAACGACAATATTACAATATTGCTGGAACAAAGTTAGACGAGCGTTAAGTTGAGGTTTTATTTGACTTCATTGACTTCGAAATTGTAAAAAAAAATTATCCTGTCATTATGTGACGTCCCCAACGAGCTTATCGATCACGTATCGTTAAAATTACATCCTGCAACAATAACTCCACTTACAAATAATTTTTTTTTTCTTCATCTATATAATAAGCAAAAGAACAATGAATAAGAAACAAAATGAAAACCGGAAAACCATAAAAAAAAATCCATACTCGTTGCGCCATGCTCGAGTGTATGTGAAAAAAAAAAAATTAAACACTGGTCGCAGTGTATGTCATCGCAACAATGTCGCATTGTGACACAAACTGCGGAAGCAGCCAATTTACATGATAATAATTTACATGATGACAATTTTTATTGAATATCGAATGACAAAAATAATATCACATCGATGTACAATAATTTTGTCTGTGGTTTGGTGACTGGTCCGGCCACGTGGATTTCAAACATTTATCGACATACGATTCTCTTTATCGTCGACCGATGTCGTCAGCCGGAGTCACGAGGCGACACTGGGAAAACCATTGTCAGAAACGACGCGTGTATTTTTTTATTCAAATATTAAGCTAACCTTCGTCAACAACGCACTCGTGAAATTATTAGCTGTGCAATGTTTTTGCGACATTCTCGGAAGCGAAAAGAATAAGTTTGTGCAGTGTTTCCATTTGATGCTGCATCTCAAATAGCATCGGATATTCATTGGTCACATCAACAATCAGAATAAATCTGAATTTTTCACAAAATTACTTTTTCGGCGTGTACAACGAAATTACGATGTGACCACCAGAAAAAAAAAATCCAATCACTCTGATATATTCATAAACCATATATATTCTATATACCATATATATTTTTCAAGTACATGGTATATGTATGCATATTTGTTGTATTTGAAGTGTCAATTTAATCGACAATGTTTTTAAGTAATGTTTTAAAAATAATTCTTCTTGGGTTTAATTTTTATTAGGGTTCGTATAATATGATACTAGGAACATCGACATATCTATAAGACAATGTACATTGAATATTATGTAAATACGTTCAATGACGTACGTTGACAGCCACGTGTATATTCCCAAGAGAGTTTTCTCCGATGAGTGACATGATAAATTATTCTCGTTGGGTCACGACCGTTTCTCATTGATATTCGCATTATATCGCGATACAACCGGACAGCACTCACTCATCGTCATACAAACCGATCACGAACTTGTTTCATTGATTTGCCGTTGGGATTTCCCCAACGGAATAATTACATCGTCAAACACCCGACGTCTTCGCACTCGGTGGGGTCAAACAATCATCATTCATACGCTGATGTAAACCCATTTCCATTGTTTTTTTTTTTTTTTTTTTTTTTTTTGTCTTGTCGTTTCGATTAATCGTGATAACACTTGGAAACAATAACGATGCGTTCTTAACCATTCGAACGACTTATCAAATGGATTTCGTATTAATGCAATTTATTATTTTTAAATGTACGAAATTCGATTTAATTGAAATAGATAACCAAAGTTATTGTGAAAGTCTTTAAAAATCGAGTGGTTCATTTAGTTGTATAAAAAAAAATTGTTTACAAGCTTGTGTTAACGGTTTTGGTAATCGTAGATACAAAAAAACACACACACACACCATTGACAATAAAATCGATAAATGTCTAAGCATAAACTTGTGAAAAATTGATTCGCAGATGTGTCTCATCGTCTTCACCGATTCAATCAAAAACTTGTTAAAAAAATGAATTGTAAAAAAATAAAAAATTAATTTTTTTTTAAATTAAAATAAAAAATTAAAACTTATTAAAAAAATTTTTTTTTTAACTTAAAACATTATTTCCTGACGCTTCTATTATACCTGTATATATAGAGTCGCTTTCTCTCGCTCCCGTGATTGAGACGGAAAATTCTATTCACTTCTAACTATTTTTTCATTTTTTATTTATTTTTTCATTTTTTATTCACTTTGTTTTTTTTTTTTTTTTAACTCAAAGAAGCTGAAGAGCAGCGTGTTCAACGCTCGGGTACCTCATTCGAGTCGCGTGACATCTTTTTATACCCGCGCAACTGTGTTGCAAAGTTTATATAACTCATGTGTGGAGTATGTGAATGAGCGAACGAGGGAGGATGCAGATAAAAGAAGGACGATCGCTGTGCCAAGTAGCGTGCATCGCTCGTTCCACTCGTACAATATTCGAACCTTCGGCTCGTGCATTCATTGCAACGATTTTTTTTTATTTATTTATTTTTTATTTTATTTTTTTTAATGTACATCCCGCTGCAATGGATTGCGGGCCCAGCGAGTAAAATACTACGATGCACTTGCTGCTGGTTCTATGGAACCACAAGCGTGGTCCGTAGATCGTGCACGGATGCTTCATCGACGCTGGGCAATGGAGCCTCTCTCTCTCTCTCTCTCTCTCTCTCTCGCTCTTTCTCTCTCGTCGTTGCATGTGCCAGACCCATTTACTTCATACGTGTTGGCGTCGGGATGCGTGCCCATAGCAAAAAAAACAATTTTTACCCGGGCGCATCTTCCGATGCGCAATGTTACAAGCGCGGTTGTTTCAACTATACTCGAACGAACCGACTCAGCATCCGAACATCACGAACACCGGACTCTCTTACCGATAGAATTTATATCTCAAAATTCAACCCCGCGCGTACTGTAATTCGCGCACGAACCTCGTAGCCACTTCAATCTCGTTCGTTTTTATTTATTCGACGATATACACATGTGTATATGTTTGTATGAATATTAGGGTGGTCCTTGTTTTGGATTGTGGCGCTCCCGGAGAACAATATGGTTTGAATCATATAAATAAAAATATCCTCAAAATTTGAGGTCCCCATCTCAATTCTTGACCCTGCCGCCGGCCTCCCGAAGTTTGCCATTTGAATAACAAAATGTTTTTTTTTTCTTCTTTATTTCGGGATTCGCTTTTATCACATGACTTTTATTATCCGGATATGTATGTGTATGTGTTTCATTTTATTTCATCGATGCTGGTATATCTCGGGTGTTCTACTACACGATTACCATCAATGTGTTCGAAGTACTTAACAATTTTTTGTTTTTTTTTTATTAATCATATATTTTTTTTTTTCAAAATAATAGTTCGCGTGGAGTTGGCACATTATCGTTAATCGTCAGTGCGAAGCACACGAGAATCGACGAAACAACTTTTACAGCTTGACGTGCTCGTGATGCCACGGAGCGATAACTGCAATTTTACAATGTAAAAGTTTCAATCCCCGATTGGACATAAAAATACGATATACAGCAGAGTAGCAGACTTGAAAAAAAAAAAAAAAAATGTTTGTAATTACGATGATAACTGAAACCCAATGTCACCAACCCATCAAACCCGAATAACAAAAATTTCCCATCCTCCACGAAAATAAAAGACAAAAACCTCTCATCATCGATCCTAATCGTTCCCTCAACCATCCACCGCACGTTAAAAAAAAATAAAATAAAATTTGAAAAAAATAAAAATAACAACAACAAAAAAAACAACGCACACAAAAAATCCAGCTTCGGAACACGTGCAAAAGTAGTTCCTCCCCGAGATGACCCGAATCGCTTGCCCGCGTCGTTCGTGCATATCTTCCAATACGATGCACAAGTCCGAAACGCGCTTGCGCTCGCGTTGATGCATTCGAGTTATCGCGTGTGCATAGACGTTCGTTCGAGCATCCGAGTCGTTGTGTTTGGTCACACACTTACACGACGAAAGCGATATTGCACTCTCGCGGGCATTTGTGAAAGGAGCAAGCGAGAGCGAGAGAGAGAGAGAGAGAGGGGGAGAGAGAGAGAGAGAGAGAGAGTGTATATACAGCTTTTGGCCTTCTCGCTCGTTTCGTGCGCGATTATCAAGAGAGGGCCCCCCGACACTGTCGGTGCAGCACTCGACATCGCGTATGCGTAATGCACGTATGTGCATGTGTGTGTGTGTGTGTGCGAGGTAGCGAGAGAGCCCCGATCATCCGCGGGGACGCGCGCGCGCGCGAGCGGACCTCATCATGACGTCACGTCCGGCGAGCGCGAGGGCCCCGCAACGAGTGTGGGAACCGGCGGCAGGTGCGCGTCCGAGAGTCAGTCAGAGATCGTGCGCCGAGGGTCGGTCGCGCGGACCGCGGAGGCCACGGGGCGAGCGAGGAAGGAGGGAGAGGAGGAGGAGGAGGAGGAGGGGAGGGGGTACTCCCCTGCCCCGGCGGAGCATTGGAAGGGCCGTCGAGGGAGGCAGGGAAGAGCGTTCACGGCGAAGGATAGCGAGATTAAAAACATCTCTCTCTCTCTCTCTCTCTTGCTCTCTCGCCTAAACACGGTGCGCAAACGTTCTCTCGCGCTCTCTCGCTCGTAAGAGAGGATCCTCTCTCGGGAGCGGGGACGACGCGCCATCGCGGACCAGTAGTGGGGGCCAAAAAAGTGGAACCCGCGTGCACTGCACACGCTCTAGTCTCCCTCCGAGTGCGTGTATGTGTGTAAGTGTGTGTGTGTGTGTGTGTGTGTTTGGGAGGAGGGGGGGGGGGGGGGGACGGAGGGGGGAGGAGGTACTTGTGATACCGAGTCTGCGCGTGTGTGCCACGCTCTTCGCGCACGCCGAACGCGTCACGCACGCTCGTTTACACACACACACACACACACACACACACTCGCACACACGCATCGGCCAGTACGAGCGCAAACTATACGCACGCAAGCACGCACGCGCATATGTATATATATATATATGAATATATGTTTTGGTCCGTGAAAAAGTGCGTCACGCACGCTTCGCGGTGCGTCCCCCGTGTGTCTGTGTGTGTGTGTGTGTGTGTGTTAGGCGTGCTCGCTTTAAGCGTATATCTATCGTTCGGATTATTTTTCGCTCGAGGATGTATGACACTCGTGGGTGGGAGAAAACAATGGAGACGAATTGGGGAATTTTTACATCTGACTTTCCGTTCTTGTTACGTTTTTTTTTTTTTCAAATAGTTATTTTTTATTTTTATTTTTTTATCGTTTCAAGTCGTCCATAATTTCGAACGGGAAAAGTGTCGAACGATCGCAGTTTTGAAAAACAACAAAAAATAAAATGATCAAACATTGAAGATTTCGAAACTTCGAGACACAATCCTTTTTTTAAATTTTCTTATCGTGTTCCGCCGATTATGCAAAATAGTGCAGGAAAGAACGAATGGAGAGACATGTGTCAAAGAAAAAAATATTATGTACCGAAATGTTCTTCGAGGTTTCCGGTGGCTTGTGTTTATATGTATATATCGAAAGTGTAATAATTCCGATGATCCGGACAAACACCTGTTACAACACTGGATCACGAGCGTTTTCCGAGGTCGCGATAACTTTATTCAGCCATTGACAAATATTATACACAGCTTGACGATGTACAAAGAGTCGCGGAACGACGCGGGCGACGCTGATGAATGATGTGACAGGTCTTGCGAAAGACGACTAAACAAACTTTTAATTCTTATCTTATTTATTTTATTTATTTATTTGTTATTATTATTTTTTAATTCTCGTTTCGATATTTCACGCACTGCCGACGATTTATGTTAAAATGTTTGGATAACAATGTTTAGAGAAGACAAAAAAAAAAAAAAAAAACATTGCAACGAATTACAATCGTTTATCGTAATGTTCATCTTATATTCAAACTTAAAATTAGTTCACCTTACAAGTTAAAATTGGACGGTAAAAAGTGAGTTTGAAATATATTTTCACCCTCGTTTCAACCTCAATGCAGTGTCGAAACTTTTCTTTCATATTTTCAACCCCAAGTGTGTCCAATACAACATACACACACACACAAACAAACAAACAAATTTATATACATGTATGACATGGGGTTACATATAACCCCATCGGGCCGAGAGTGAACAGCGATCGAGTCTCTTCACGATGCAGCTGTGCTGCTGCGTGAGACACGCATCATCGGGTCAAGATTGCCACTGGTTCTCGTTAAAAATGTCGAAATAAAAAAATTGAAAAAAAAAAAATAATAATAATAATAGAACAAAAAAAAAAGAATTATGTAAACGAATAGGAAAAAATAATGGAACAAGAGAGTTCTCAATCGTAACAGCATAATGTCGGCGGAACCGGAGATGAAAAAAAGAGACGAAAGGGTTGTGAACGAAAGAAGCGAGAGCGCATATAAATTCGATTATCGGCGAAACGTACGAGCCCCACGTGTTCATTTCAGACCATTCGCTCTTCGCATCCCCTACACGTATACATATATATATATATATATGTGTATATATATTCAATACATGATGTTCATACATCGTGTAAAAAAAAGTGGCGCGAGACGATGTATATAGGACCCGCTGTCCGTCGTTATTAGCGTGATCCCCAGGGGGAAAAACGCAGTGCCCCACCCTGCAATCACACACTTGTTACCTTAGGACCAATTTACCGACTTTTGTTTCGTGCATTACGGGTTTTTTTTTTTTTTTTTCATTTTTTTGTTCCTTTCAAAATTTTTGTTTCGTTTTCTTCATTGCCCCTTCGCTAGTGGACTCGATGTATCGAGAATGCCAGGGCTCAAAAAAGCAAAAGCGATGAAACAAAATTAAAAAAAAAAAAAAGGAAATAATGAATGAAGGCACCACCGGCAATTACCCCAGAGCGGAGTCTGGATACACGCGTTGGGATGTATATTATATATTATATATGTATTTCTATGTATATATGCAAACTGGTGGATTTACACTTGTTGCAGCAAAAGCGGTAGTCGAGATGGGGTTCGGGCCTTGTAAAACGAGCTTAATGCGTATGAACATCGTATACGTACTCTCTTGTGGTCCAAATAGGGTGACCAGGGGATAGATGGCCATCATTTTTTACTTTTCGACAATTAAATCAATTTCTCTTTTTCTTTCGGTTTAAAACAAAAAATTCTTTTTTTCGGGTTAACAAAAAAATCTTTATATCGGTTAAAAAAAAATTCTTTATTTCAAATATTTTAAAAATATTTTTTCAATCGCAAATTTTTATGTCGTCAAAATATTAAATGACTCTTCGGAGTTAACGATATCGATCTGAATCATAACCCTGATTAATCCAGCGTGCAATAACCAAAACGACATTTTTTTTTCATGGAAAACACACGTGTCGTCGAAATTAAGTATTTGTTCGGTCGTTGAAGCGAACATCCCGATTCCCGTGTGAGTCGAACTGAATCAACGATTCTCGGCAATCGTCGACAAATATTTCGTGGCAATGTTATACACTGTTATCAATTAATATCGGGACTTCCTCATCGTCGCATATATCCGTATACAGTTAAAAATGTTTGACACATGAAAATATTTGTGTATTGAAATATCCGTGGCGTAGAATATGTCGATCGTAACCTCGACGAATATAATCTGAATGAATGCATCATCCTTAAGGGGGCTGAGTCACCTAAAAAAATTGCAATATTTTTTTTTTTCGTGAAATGATCAATCCAAATTTGAAATCGATTTTATCCTTACAAAATACTTATACTCAGCTATCATTTAACATTTTTTCAAAGCCATAAGAAGCATCTGGACGCTTCAAGATGAGTGAAAAATTTCGTGATAAATCTTACACCGTTCAGATGCTTTATATGGCTATGAAAAATTTTGAAATTATAGCTGAGTATAGCATATTTTATAAAGGTTCAATCGATTTTAAATTTGGATTGATCATGTCACGAGAAAAAATTTTTTTTAGACCACTCAACCGCCTTAATAAAGTCTAAATGATGGGCAAGTCAGGTTTCTGCAATGTTGGTATTTCAGCGACTGGCCATCTCGTCCGGAATTGCCGCGTGGCTCACGTGGTGACCATTCGGAAGGATCACAGGACCAGGTGGATGCATGTATACATATATATATATATATACGTATACATTTACAGATGTATGTTATATAGAATTTCGATGCTACCGTGTGCATCGTAACAGCGATACAGGATGAAGTACGAGAAACGACTCGCAATTTGGCCAATTACGGAATAATCATCCGGAAAGAGTTGGTCCTCTTTCCGTTTGATGACCATGCACTCTTGACTCTCCACCATTTGCCCCTCTCTCGCTCTTTCTCGCTCATGCGCGCTTCGTTTTAATTTCACGGAGTCCGACTTCCACGGTGGCACAACGCAGATTCGTATTAACCCAAAGCAAACCCACGAAGGCTCTTTACCTCTCGTCCTGTGTACGACGTAATTGGCACACACACGAACCCGTGTACCAACCCAGAAAACTACAAACACGTGAAGCTATTAGCGAATAATACATCAACGACCACAGGCACTTGTAATTATTAGTGCACCCTCCTCTCGACTACCCTCCACGAAGACTGAGGAAATATATATACACATATACATAAATATGTGTATACAAATATCATATATCGATGGGAAATTCGTAACATGGGGTATCGTTGAATTCGTCTCGAAAAAATGCACATTTTCAGAGAGATCGAAAGTATTTTTTCTTATTTGAAAAAAAATGACGTTTATCTTTTCATGCTTGCAGCGTAAGAAGATAAACTGCAAGAGCATAGAGCATAGATACATTGGTACTCACAATGAGTTTTTTCTTTCGAGCTCTACAACTTTTATCAGACCTATACTGTTGTCACTCCTTTTCCCGAAGAGTTATTCGACCATATCTTTTTAAGCGGGACACCCTGTGTATGTGTATATGTACATATACATTTTTTTCCATTCAAAGACACAGGGAGTTGAGTTAATTATATTTTAGGTATTATTTTTTTTATTGCCGGATGTGCGAGACAACAAAGAATCGGAGTTACAATGTTTGCACGTCACACGTGTGAATTATAATTGCAATGGTATAATTGCAATTACGCACGGCTAAGTCTCAATGGTGGAATTGTTGTTAAGCCTTTTCGATGTTCACGTGCGATTTCTCGAGATTGATGGATGCGATTAAAGTTTATGGTTGAAAAAAAAAATATATTATTGAAAATAAAAACTATTGAATGATTACGAGAGGTGCAAGTGCGTAAAATATTTTTGCATAGTATCATATAGCATAAGCCAAAAAGACATTCGAAATGACTGAAAAAAAAAATCTTTGGAACTTGAGATGTCTACGACCCCATTTTTCAGCTCTACATCAATGTGACTTAAAAGCTTCGGTTCCCATCATTCGGCTGTCTAATATTCTGTCATCTACGACGAAGCCAGAAGCTTGCGGTCGACAGATGACGACGATGCGTGAACGTAAAGCCGTAGGTAAAAGGGGTTAAAATAAATTAATAAAGCTAACCCCTCACTCACCAGCTGCGGTTGAGGCTAAAAAATTAGCCTCAATCGTATTAGATGCCTTTTCTCGCGGAACGTCACGTATAAACCAGTTTGGCAAAACCCGGTCGAACGACTTGCGAAGAGAGACGTGCGCTCGATGATTCCCAATTTCTAAAACCACGCACGGACGTTCAAATTTTAAACGACAAGTTAAAATCCCCGTTAAGTCCGATCGTGTGCAAATATTCCCACCGAAATTGACTCCGAACGACAAGATTAGACGGTCGAATATGAAAATCGCCGTGGGCGAGGAAGTCGTGAAACTTTACGGGGCATATACATACCTATATACATAAGGGTGGTCCTTATTCTGACTTTACTTAAATTTCGACGCTCCCGGAATTAAATATGGTTCGAAATATATAAATAAAAATGTCCTTAAAATCTCAGGTCACTATCTCAATTCTCGACCCTGCCGCCAGCCCGCCAAAGTTTGCAATTTAAATAACTCGGTGTTCCGAACATTGAAAAAATCCAAAATAAGGACCACCCTAACATATATAATGTACATTTTGGATTGGCATTCGCGGTATGTCCATCGAAACATACAGACGCTGAGAAATGCCGTTGACCGGTGGGGATCTTCGAATTGTTCCCCCGGCGTGTTCGTGTCTCCCGACTGACGACTGATACCGGATAAACTTCGGCGACGCGATTGTTATCGCGTCGGGAAACAACCCCGAAGTCCGTCTGGGCTTCCACTCGGTCGAGAAACATTCGGACTCGAGTTCCCAATTAAAATCACCGGTTTTCGTACCAATTAAACGGTATTTATACGACCATCCGGGGGTTTATTTATACGAAAAGAAGCCAGTGTAGTAAGGTGAACACCTGGCTTGTGCCAAATTGGGACGCATCGCGGATCATTCGACCGAGAAAAAGGGTTGCCGCGTCGCGATAGCTCATGGTTAACCTTGCTGTTTCGCTGTATACATATATATTTATATGAATTTACGAGCTGGGGGGTCAAACTGACCAGACAACATAAAATCCATCGAAAAACGAAATTAAAAAAAAAAAAAACGATTGGGACTGAGTGAAAAACTGAGTTCATCGAAAGATTTTGACATTTTTATAAAACGTGTTAATCATTGATTCAAATATTTTTAAACAATCTTTTCCCATCGACAAGAACGGAAAACTGAAAAAAAAAAAGAAAACAGAGCTTAGCACTCGTCCGCCAATAGCCGAGTAAACCTTCGAAAAGCTCTCCGGCTATTATTGGCCTCTCGTGGGCTATCATCGAAACAGCCTTCTACTCTCCCGATCGTGTGTCCCGACCGCCCGCGCTTTTTCGGCTCCAAATCCGCCCCTCGAAATAGATCGACCGCGAAAGCTCCGAGACGAGACGCGGAGAATCGACGAATTGTCCATCGTCGATGTTTTCCTGATTCCGGGGGCTGTTCACAAGCAACCGCCGGGTCTTATCGAAAGCTCCCTTTCGTCGACACCCGTTTTCTTTCCGAGCTTTTCTTTCTCGCCACTGGAAAAAGAAACTTCGGGGGCTTCTGATCCGGCCATTTGCGCAAGCACAGGGAGAAGGCTTCTGAATTATATATATGTAGTAAAAAAAACGTGTGGCAACCCCATCCTTGGCTTAGCCAATCGATACTACCCTCCGTACTCGCAGCATGAAAAAAACACAAGCGTAAGCTCATATCGACAGCCCCCCCCCACCCTTTATATACGACGGAACAAATCCAATGGATTTTATTTACGTCTGTCTGGGAATAACATTCTGCACCCTCGTGATTCCCAGATATTCCGTCAAAACGACCATCGCCCGACGTCTCAAAATTCTCATGTAGATACGCATTGCGTTGTCTCAATGTGATAGCTTTTATCCTAATGCTATTCCCCAGGTCTGAGATAACACGAGATACCAAGCACTGGGTTATAAAAAGCTCGAAGAGTTTGTTTCGATAATACACGAAGCAGCGTTTCAACACTGCGTGAACCTCGTGGCGACCTGGAAGCCACTGTCACGACTGGGAGGGGAGGGGGTAAAAAAAATCGAGGCAGCTACACCGCAACGTCCCATGTGTTCCTAGTATAACATTTTTATACTGGTCGTCGGTATGACGAGTGCACGATACACTCAAGAAGCAAATTAGTCGGTTATGCATGACGAAAAAAAATACATATATAGTATATATATAATGGAACCAGTCATTTTGATGAAAATTCATGACGCTGGTCGAGTCATCGATGCCAGTCATTTTCCACCGTTTTTCTGCTCGGCTCTTCGATCCGTTGGAACCAGACCAGAAAGCACAACACAAAACCAACACCGCACTTCTGTGATCCTGTTATCCAGTAACGCCGCGAAGTGACAACGTTTCGCGTAGGATCAGCCCTCACGTCTGACGCCACATCTCTTCTTCTCCAACGGTGTGATAAGACTGTCATTCGCCATTCGTCTTCAAAAATAAATAAATAAATCAAATAAAGATGTCACCCATCAACGTTCCAATCCACTCCAACTTGTCATGTAGTCAGAAATGAAAATCCATCTTTCTTTGATTCAATAAAAATCGATTGATAATAACGAAACCAAAAAAAAAAAAAAAAAAATCTAGACGTCTATTGAATCGAGTACAATATCGACGTTCCTAGCAGTGTCGTGTCATTTGCATATATGACAATTCAAACGAACTCCTATAACATCATGTTATCCGGATGCTTTGTCTCAGCAACGACGGAGTACCGTCACTTCCGTCAGGCGCAGACTCTTCTTCCGTCCTCCGATGCGAGGGAATACTGAGCTTGCAACGACTAAGCTCCCCCTAACCCAGCCATCAATGACAAACCCAAAAGCTCATGTTCTCCCGATCCGAAGGTTTCGTTCGATGGTCGACCGCGTAGTTCGCACATCGCGCAGCGTTGTCATCATCAACGCGGCAACACAACCACGAAGCTCTTCTCCGAGCTTTCAGGAACGCATCTAAAATCGTCTCCGTTTCGCGGGAGCTCGAATCCCGCAAGCCCGGGGAAACGGAACGACAAAAAAAAAAAAAAACAGCCTAGCCGGGTACGGCACTGTACAGGGAGCTTTTCCCAAGCTTCGGGTCGACCAGCACCTCTTGATAGTCGCCTGGTGCAGTGCCAGTGCGTTTCTCAACCTGCAACTCGATTTCGCACAGGTGAGGGATACACCGGTGTGTTTCCTCCCTTCGCGTAAGCTTTTCCAATCCCCACCCCGGAGCTTTCCATCGTTGCCCGAAATTTTTCACGTAGATGAACCTGCGGCCATAGGCGCACGACGATAGTGACCTGGACGTCACCGTCGTCGTCAACGATAGCCGTTGCGAGGCCCGGAGCTTGCACCACGAACCCTCCCCCCATCGAAGCTCGGGGATTCGGACGTGGGCGGGCCGGGATATCGGTTGCCCGTGACCACCTCCGGGAATTCGACGAGAAACTGCCCAACTGTCGCTCACCGTTTGTCGAGGCTCGGTCGCGTCGGGTTTTCCCACCAGGAAGTCATGATAACGTTGGAGGTGTGTGTTCCAGCGCTTGCGGCACGCTCGGAGGGCTGAGCTTTCGGGCGTCGTTGAACTTTCGTCGCCTATGCACTCAATTCCGAATTCTCAAATGGTCTTCTCGGGCACGAGACTCTAGTAGCGCTAGTCCTCTGAACTCTCTGAACGCTAACAGGACAGCAGAAAGCTACAGGGGCATGAAAAAAGCTCGGAAAGCTTGGATTGCGCACGGGCTACGTCGTGTCACGCCCAGGGTTTGCCGCACGTCGACCTCTACTACTTATGATTCGCGGGGGCCGTCGCACAACATTTACACCTGACCCTATATACACACATTGAAGCCTCTGTTCCACCTACAATCGATATTGTTTCACGTGTATTGCGCCCGTTAGGCACGACCTTCACGGATGGTCCGATCAATAACGAAGGGCTACGTAACCACCCCCAACGAGTGGAACCGGCTGAACAGAATCAGAGAACCCCTTCCCCCATTTCGCCATCCCTCTCTCGCCCCAATGAACGCCCACCAGCAGCGTGTGTTCGGACACCCAGCCGAAGAACCGCAAACCCACGACAGACGAACCAGTGGTACGGTAGTACGGTTCGATCGTACGGACACTCGCCCCTGGGGAAGCACCACGGCGCCCTAGCATCGCGAAAAACTACCCGGGGAGCAGAGCAGCAACAAAAGGGGGCCACGGATGTGCGACCCGTGAAGCCACCACACGTGAGACGCGCGGTTCCAGTCCAGTTTGACGTCTGACAAAGCTGCACGTCAATCGAAAAGCGTCGTTCAACGTACCACAAGCTCCGGGTAACACGCGACGAAGGAGGGTTGCAAGCGTCGCGACGCCCGCGATTCAGTCGAGCTTGCAACGTATATGCCGCTTCGTAGGACATAAATACGTATATACATGAGATCCGTAAGCGCTGATCAACTTGCGAAGCATTTCCAATGGCCGTGTGAAAAAGCTTTGTCGGTCGGGATTGCGATACGTCGACGACGTCTCGACGTAAAGCCCGTGAGAACCCGTCCACGTCGACGTCTTGACGGGGCCGACGTCAAGCGTCGTTATAACGGAGTTTCGTCGTAGGAGAACAGAACGAACGAGGAGCGTTAACTCGACGTTATAGGTCGCAGAGCTGCCTACCCGTATAATAACAGTCTAACGACCTGGCACTGTGTGCGTGTGTATCTGCGTCGACATGTGTTTGTAACGATTATAGATTTTCGGGCGGTGCCAGAGTCGAGTCGAGCCTTCTGCGCCCCCCCCCCCCGAGGGTTACGGGGGCTATGAAAATAGAACGGAGACTGCGCGATGAGGGTCTCTGGCTAGCCGACTCGGTCGAAAACGTTCATGCGCGTTCGAGTCGAAAATGCCTCCTCGCGTCGTAATCCGGCGCAGTTCAACATGTGGGCGAGGGTTGACGTCCCACAAAACGCGTCTCGTTATCGCCCCTGGCTTTTCCGTCGTCGGGCTTTGGAGTCGAAGCTTGCGAGAAGCTTCGGTGTTGCGACTAGCGAGGAGAGACCAGGTTGGCCTGAGGTGGAACCGGGGTTGCTTATGAGCTTTCCGTCTCCGTCGTGATTGCTACACCCTGCGGAACCAAAAGTTTTCGAGCTTTCTGACGGTGCCGTTGTATCAGGATAACAGAGGTGACGCGGGGGTGGAATAACGGAACGTCGTGGCAACGAGAGAGGCGGGTTATCTATAGACTCGTGCGTCGAGTCACCGCCCGAGGGAAGCTAGAGGGGTGCCAGGCGGGTGCTTTATCGACGCTACGGAAAAAAAACACCGCTCACAGAGCCAATGGCTGTGTCCGATGAGATTCGGATTTCACACAAAGACCCTGAAGCAACGTTTCGCGTTTGAGCAACTTTTTTTCGGTACACGGTGAATGCAAGGTTGAGATTGTTGAACATAAATTTTCCATCGGTCTCTTTGATAATGATTGTATTTTCGTGACGGCGATAAGTTCTGTGCTTGGGAGATAATTAACGAAGACTCGGGGACCTCGGAGCGGATGATTGTGTTCGTGATGCGATATGCTCTGAGGGCTGGCGGCTACTTGTTGCCAACCGACTTGGCAGTCAAGTGCGAAAGAAAGATGGAAGATAATTGAGAAAGAGAGAAAGTTCGGGGAAGTTGAATTTATCGTTTTGTTTTAAAACGAGCGAGGCAACTCGTATCCTACGTTTGTCTGAAATAAAATTCGTCGAGATGAGAACCTAAGAGAATATATATATATAGAACACGCACGGTGTATTGCGCAGCAGCACACAAGAGAGAACGGACATTACTCATTTGAGAATGGGGGTTTATGTATCACGGGCACGGTGGAGAGAGTGGGCAGTGGCAATACGTTTAATGGCTTTGCCGGCGGGAGACTGGAGCCCCCCACAACCGGAACCCAGCGCGAACTCTCCCGTGTCGCACGCCGTTCGTTATATACCACTTGGCAAGTGGAAACAAAGCGCGGGCGCGATCCGCCCATTGCGGAACCTCCTATCAAGACTTCATGAGCGAAGCGGAGCTTTCGTTCTCGGACTTTAATCGCGGGAGCTTGCAAGCCCCGAGACGATTAGTCGAAGCTTTGGATACGATTTGGCTCGGTGCCAAAAACTATAAAGTTGCCAACTAACTTTTTTATCACACAATTTAAATGGAAAATTAGAAATTTCAAGTTTTTTTTTTTTGTTAAAGTTTAAGTGATCGTTGGTTTCACAATTTAAAAATGGCATTAATGATAATACAGAAGTTCTGAAAATGGAGATGGTGCATGAAAAAAAAAATTGGTCGGTGTACAGACCTGGAAGGCTAACAACAGAATCAGTTACAATATAAATAGCTGACAATGTTGGCAAATGAAAAAAAAAAAAATAATCTTTCAACCCTAACGACAAAAAAATGTAAGCAGACCGTTTAACTGGAAAAAGAACAAGTTAGATACGCAAATTGTATTTCATGTAAGTAGTGTATAGCAGTGAATAAATTTTACTCCGTCGTTTGAACACATACTTGAGTTATGTACCAAATAAGTACCCTGAGATGCATCGAGTCCCGCCCATCGTGCTCTCGCGACTCTGTTCCACGACTCTCACGATCTCAAGCCATAATTTCGATACGGTAATTCAATCGATCTCCATTCCTTTGAAAATTCCGCGTCTCGAGAACAATTTGCCATTTTGTTACACTTCACACAACAACAACAACAACAAAAAAAAATTCTTTGTCAATGTATTATTTTTCATTGTCTGGTCGGAATCGCATGCGGCCAGTCAGGCTTTTCAACGAAATTGTAGCATTCGCAGATAGAGGGGCGTCTCACTCACCGACGATGTGTTTCAGGGCCATGCGTCAAGTTTGACATTAAGTAGCGTCTTGAAAAAAAAAATAAAAGATAAAAAAAGAAATATATGTATTCTCGTTGGGGAATGTGGGTAAAGTAATACGAAACCGTGAGGAGGGCCATTCTCACCGCACATGCGTGCAGACACGCTCGGGATATACACAAGAGAGACATTAATTTTAAAAGCGTTGATACGTCGATATCGTAAGACGTACGATCGTTGCACGCATACTCGACAGGAATGAAAAAAAAAAAATGAATATATAAAATAAATATAAGCAAAAGAAATTTTTTTTTAATATTTATTTTATGGATCGACTCGGTCGGTAAGGCCGCAAACGCTGTGGACAACGCCTGGGATGACGTTCGCGCTGCGGGTAGCCACATTTACATACCCATTTATACTAAACCGTGAACCAATTTAACGCGCTACTTAATGTCCCTTCAAGGCCATTCAACAGCCGCGTTCGAAGCCATATGTGCTTCACGTTCGAAATGTGAAATAATCTGAATCCCGAGCACTCTCGCGGAACGTTAAACGATTTAAAAGAGCCTAAACGAGGGAGAGATTTTTCATTGCGATAAATAACTCGGTGCTTCGTGAATTGGCAATCTTCGATAAAATCGCTTGGTGATCTTGATCGTCGGGAACGGAAAATACCGTTCGCGACAAACACCTATCGCGCTCGTACGCAGCACGTGTTAATGAATAAGCGGGTCTTTCGCGACATGCGCCAATCGCGATTATCGATAATTACGGGTTTTTGCGTGTTTGTCACCCGCGCGCGAGCGCTCGCGCTTTTATGCCGGATATACGTGTAGGGGTTTGATCAACGTGGCCGAAATGAGAAACTCCGGAGAAGATGATGAAGTATGACGAAATTGAAATTTAAGGGTGGGCACACTTTTTTTTCGGGGTGGTTTAGAGCGGTTTTTCAGGGTGGTTGCATCGATATCGACGAAAATATCGCGACACTATTCTGCCATCACTTGTGAAATAGTTCAAACTTTATTTTTTTTTTTTTTTTGTCCGAACTTGAAATTAGAATGATATTAACCATTTGGAACTGGTAGAAAAATACAATAATTCTGTTTGGGCTGACGAAGTTAACTTTGGCCCTTCAAAAGCATGTTGTCGAGTAAAATTGAAGAAACTTGTCGAGTAAAAATAATGAGATTCGTCGAGTAAAAATAAAGAGAGACTCGTTGAGTAAAAATAAAGACACTCGACGAACCATCCTGCCCATTTTTTAATTTTTTTCTTTTTTTTTATTATTTTCAATTTCATTTTCACGTTTTTTCTTTCATTTTCGTTTCTCTTTGAATTTACAGACGCAAAGGCTAGCCGAACCGTGAGGATGCCACGGCGTTGAATTTACGTGACGAAAAATTGATCATGATAACAAAACAAACGCAAAACACGTACGTACCGCGAATCGAAAAAATAAAGAAATAAAAATTTAAAAATAAATAAAGAAGAGAATAAAAGTTGGAGGGCAAAAAGGCGAGTGCACGAGCGAAGGGCGAAGGCGAGAATGCGAAATTGCCTCGAAGGGCACAACGACGACGACGAAGTTTCGCCAGGCCAAGGCCCCTCTCGCCCCAATCGAAAGAGAAAAAAAACAAAAAAAGACAACGAAAAGTAAGAAATCCTGTAGTCAAGAGAGAGCTGGCTCGTTCTCGCTGAATCGCACAGTGCGACAGTCGGCGAAGGGCACCTGAGACCATCGACGAACGTATGTATTATGTACGAGTGCGCAGAATCGAACGGAGCCTCGAAAACAAAAAAAAACATAATTTTTGTTTTAAATTTTCAATACTGAAAAAAAAAAATTAGAAAAAAAACCAGAACTAAAAATGAACATAAATAAGTGATAAAATCAAATAATCACAATCAATCTCATCTCAATTCAACATCGTTAATCTCTACGAGGTTCGTCATCAAATCATGGTCTCTGATCGATTCACGATAAAAAAAAAAAAAATCTGCCGTTGCATCAAACACGTCCGACCGAAAGATTCGAGCCAATTCAACGTCAAATTTTGGCAAAACTCATAACCCATCGTTCTTCCTCCTGGCGGGCAGTTAAAAGTTTGAAAGAAAAAAACTAAAAACAAAAAAGAAGAAGAAGAAGACGAAGAAGAAGAAAAAAACATTGAGGATCTTGAAGAGAGATCGTGAATCGGCCGAAACGGCGAGCCAATGGGAGTGAAGACCGAGGGATCGGCAAGGCGTGGCGAAAGTACGACTCTCGTGCCTCTCTTGTTTCAGAATGACCAATCCCCGAGCCGGGAATGTACCTCCGCGGTCTTCTGAATTCTCCCAATTGCGGTCACGCGTGTCCGAACCAGTAGAAGAGGAGACTGGTTGCACGACGCGGTAGCCGGTCATCAAGCTCGCTGCCTTTATTCCTTCGGTTCATCCTCTCTCCGTCCTCCCCCTCTGCCCCCCCCACCCCACCCTCTCCGCACCGCGGATGCATTCAAATTCGACGCGTTGTCTTTATTTTATTTTTATTTATTTATTTTTTTTTACGTTTTTCCTCTTTTATTTTATTATTTTTTTCTTTTTTCGACTCTGGACCAAACTAGAACGCACCGGTTTGCGCATTATACACACACACACACTTATACCACTGAAGCAAACTCTTTTTTTTTTTTTTTTTTTAGATTTTTTTATTTCCGAGAAATCGCACGAAACCCGAGAGCGCATCCAGGCAGCGAATCCAACCACCGGACTCAACCCCCCCCCTCTCTTTTCGCCCTCCTCCCTCTTTGCGACGAAGCTCGAGTATAAAATATCCGCGCGACGTTTTGTCCGTTTCTTCGGCAAGCGTAATTATTTACGAACCCCACGATTAAATTCACGTCGCCCCTTCGACATTTGTGAAATCATTGCCCGAAATTACACCGAAAGAAGAAAAAAAAACGGACGTGATACAAAAAAGAAACCCCTTTCAAGAGTCAGACTCCTTAATCTTCTTTTTTTTCTGTTTTTTTTTACAGCTTCTGTGAATCCGGGACCATCGCTCGATTTCGGAACCAACGATCGTCCACCATGTCCAGGTACCAGAACGCGCCCCCACCCCTCCGTCCCCCTCACCGTCAGCCATGCAAGAAAAAAAAAAAAAAAAACCCCAAAACTCACATGAAAAAAATTACCAATAACGATAACAATAATAACAATAATCCGATCCAAGGGCACAACAAAAAAAAAGAAATAAAAAAAGAAATAAAAAAGGTATAATTTTCTGACCCATCGACCAGAGAAGCATCGACCGTGAATCGTTAATCTCGTTCGTAGCAAACTGCCCATCGCCGAGGGAGTCGTAGCGAGCCCTCCTCTCTCTCACTCCGCGCACCGCCATTATGCACTTTACTCACGGATCACAATTCGTCTCGATTCAACGTCGCCCCCCCCCCCCCTCCCCCGACTTACGGTCTATGGACTATGGGCATGGATGCGTGGCAGTGTGTGATCTGTGCACCTGCGTAGCGAAGCCTCAAAACACACACGGACAATGCCACTTGTCCCAACGACTGTGACAAGGACGAGAGAGAGCGAGAGAGAGAGAGAGAGATAAAGATAGATAGAAACGGTTAGGGTGGAAACATGCACTCCCTCGTGTCTCCCCTCTCAACAATGGGCATTCGGTTATTCGAGATTTTCCAGGCCACGGTCTACCGTCTCCCCTCCTGAGGCCCCCCCTGGTCCCAAACATTATTTCAACGGGGGCCCCATCGAAATGAAAACGGATTTGGGCAGAGGGGGGCGAGAAAAGAACGGAGAATAGGGAGAAAAATCGTGCAGGGATTTCGAACACGTTTATTATGCATACGGATTCTTTTTTTTTTTTCGTTCGTGTAAATAGAAAAACAGGGTTGACATGCGGTACCGGCATTTTTCTATGCATATAGACATATAGCGGTGGGGGGAGGGCGGGGGGGTGCTCACGATGCGTGGAGGCATTCAACGGTAGAGGCCAGAGGCCAGATTCACAATGCCCGGAACGTGGTGTTAGCGTTGAGCGAGTTTCACGCGATCGTGGGGAGGTCCCGCACACTTATTAAGGGGGCCCCCCAAGCATGCACATATATATATATATATATATATATATATATATATATATGGTTTTTCTTTCTCTCGCTCTCTCGGAGCGACCCCTCGGCCTTTTGGCCGCGGTGACACGATGCTCTTCCGTGCCAGGACTTATTTGTACGTTCTAATGACACGGAGAAGACGGAGACAAACCGATATGAAGCTTCGTGTGCGACATGCGTGTTGGTTACTTGCATGTTTCCGTTTGGTTCCACGATGGCACCAACAGCACCACCAGCAGCCCTTTCAGTGCGACGCTCATCGAGCGAGACGGGATTATGCGATTTTTCATTCTTCTCATCCGCCATCTTGGATGCAACGAGCTGCAGCAATTGTCTCGTCGAGGCGTGGAGGCAAAAGAATCTACGGACGCACGAATTTGTAGTTTCTTAAATGGCGACGTGAGTCACGATGATGAAAATGGTTCTCGGTGCCTAGTTATCTTACGATGACCACATCGGGCGAGATGATGCGCTCTTTTTTCGTTCCACATTTTGTATGTATATATATATAGATATACAACGGACATCGGTAATCGTCGAACCTCGTGAGGATAATGTACGGTCGCACGAATTTTTAATTAATGGATCATCGTCGATCAAGATGAATTAAATGTTTGTCTCAGCTCGAACCCTTCACGTCCCTTAAACTTTTTTCATTCGTGGTGCGTTACAATAACACGAGCTTGTATTTTTTCATCCGCCATTTTTGATGCACCGGACACAACGTTACCGGTCGAAACTCGTAAGAATAAAGTACGGTCGCCCGAATTCGTAATTTTTCGTGTGTACCACATCGCTTATTCCCGATCATAAAAAAAAAACAAAAAAAAAATGAATCAGGTGCGCGCGCAAGTGCTGTGCTATACACGAGTCTCGAATTGTTCGGTCATTCGCTGACGCGAAATGATCGTAAAACTCCGTGAGAGAGTATACACGTTTGGTTTCTTCGCACCGTGTTAACCCTTCCTCTCCCCCCCCCTCCTCAGCGGCTCGTCTTCACCGAATAACATTTCTCTCACAACTTCGGAGCTCCGATGTGCATTTGCATTATCTCAACCCGGTCTCGGCAAAGATTGTAACGATTTTTCAACTCCTCTCTCACTCTTTCGAATAGACATATAGATACACTTGGGGCACGCTGTCGAGAATTTAAAACGGCTATCGGTATCATCGTCGGTCGAGTTCGTGACGGGGGAGAGACACACAGAGAGAGGGAGGGGGCGAGGGGGGGTGGAAAGTGAGTTCCCAAGAGCTTTTGAACGAGACGACACACGCACAAAGAGTGAGACGAAAACGTTTTTTTTTTTTCGACAGAGACGAGAGAGACAAGCAATGAGATATCGGAAAGGGCTTACATCGTGCTTCACGAAACGAAAATATCCCAAAAATAAACAAGTGCTCCCCCCCCCCCTCCACCCCCCCCCCTCCTCGTTGTACACGTGTGCCGCGGAGACGAGGACGACGCCGCCGCCGCGGTGGCGACGCGACCGCGACGCGTCCCGTCGATGAAGGGGAGAGAGAACCGAAGAAAAGAGAGAAATGAGAAAGAAGAAAGAGTGGGGGGGGGGGGGGGCGCGGGGTGCGAGGAGGAGGTTGAACGGAGGAAAGATGAGGCGAACGTGAGTCCTCGGCGTGGGAATAAGCGGCAGGTGCGCGACGGCGCTACCGGGGAGCCACTTGAGGGGGGGCGGGGGGACCGGAGGGGGGGCAAGGCCCCCGCTAGCTCTCTCGCCTCTCGCTCCCCTTCGCCACTTTTACATCTCCACAAGTTCCTTGCACCACGGACCGCACAATATAACACAACACCACAATCCTCTCTCTCTCTCTCTCTCTCTCTCTCGATCTGTGTGTGGCTGTGTCTCTGTCTCGCTCACTAATATTTATATACCATACCTTTATATAAAGTAATCAAAAAGTATTGCAGGTGTAAAATCGATCGACCCGCCAACGAGGGGGCCCACCAGTCGTCGTCGTGACCAACCGGTCGTCAACCTTCGGTGAAATACATCGTAATCGATGATCTTGGCTATCATCGGTTAATAACCCTGCACAAACGTTTATCTCTTGAAAAACATGGTTTTTTTTTTTTCGACAATTGGCAAATATAAAAATTTGAATGAAAAAGCTAGAAGTTGAAACTTGTGCAATTTTTTTTCCTGAATTGAGGTGAACGAAGATTCTTCTGTGAGGAACCAAGTTTTTTTTTTCTTTTTCAATCAATTTGGCCTCCTCAAAGAGGAATCTTCGGTCACTGCGTACGATTCGAGAAAAAAAATCGTATTGCAAGTTTAAACTTGCAGTTTGTTCGGATATTTGAATATTCATCGGTGGGTGTAGAAAGTTTTGATTTATCGTGAGATTTGTCAAGTGGATTTTCGTTGATTTATGTGAATCTTTGAGGTTGAACTCGGCAGGTCAAATATTTCCTAGAATAGGCGGAATATCGAAATTGAAAAACCAGAATTTATGTCAAAATCGATGCGTTCTCCAAAATGTGTAACAAAAAAAATGTGTAACAAAAAAAAATTATGACACAGCTTCCTCCACAACGATGTCAGAAGAAAAAAATAAATTATTCACTCGACTCACGGTGTTCCACATTGATTCCGCTTATGTGTGTCAATGACAAATCCCTGATTATATTTATTCTTTCGTTTTTCAATCCTTTTTCGTTCGTCTCGTTACCCTGAAACGTTTTCGTTGGCTTTTGGGGTTTTTTTTTTTCCCCCGTTTTTTCGTTTCTGGTCTTCAACCCAGAATGTTATTGCTTTCGAGGAACGAAGAAACGCAAGGCCCCCAAGTCTGTAATTCATTGGGGACTACTGCGCAGCGCGAGTCGGACCCCAAGAAGAAAGAAGGGCCCGTGCGCGGTGGTGAGGTCAAGGATATCAGGGAAGGGGGGTAAGTCCTCGCGCGTTCTTGCGCTTCCGAAGAGAAAAGAAAAAAAAATGACTGAAAAAAAAAACACAAAACACAAACAAAAAAAAAAACAAAGACAAGCCATCAGGTGCACAACACAAGCGTTCTACTGGAGATCGCCCCAAGGTGGAATTTAATTGTTGTCGTAAATTTTGCAGCCAAGGACGCCTCTTCGTACGCCTCGCGTGGTGCCCCCCGACGAAGGGGGCGGAGGGGGCGGGCTATCGTCCCGCAAGGTCGTTCCTTCGCAATATAAAAAAAAAATCAAAAAAAAAAAAAAGAAAAGTCCTCGTAATATTTCTCCCTTCATTCACGCGATCCGACATGGATCAAAATTTCATTTTTTTTTTTTTTCATTTATTTTTTTTTTTCACATTCCAATATGTTGCGCCACAATATTTTGTCTGTTTTATTTTTCATTTATTATTTCGATGATCCACACGTACGATGTAAAATCGATTATCTCTCGTAATTTCATCTCGTAGACCGGTATACGGTTATGTGGGGAGGAGGAGGAGGACGGGGGGGGGGGTATTTCGAACACCTGCATGTGGCCGAGGGGGGTTGAGCTCGATCATCGAGAGAACGAACAATACGTACGGTGTCGGTGCAACCAAACCCCCCGAAGCTCGAGTTTGAATGTCGTATGCAAATAGACGATTGAAAAAAAAAATAATAATAATAAAAAAAAACCATCTCCCCCCTCTCCCAGCTCTTCCTTCACCCCCCGGGTGAAACGACTATTGCGTGCATCGCGCGGCTTCGCGAGAGGGGCAACCCGACTAGATGCAACCAACGTACCGAGTATATATATATACGTTGATTGAACTAATTTATGGGCAACCACGGTGTTTGTTACATCTGTTATTCCCCGGGTTGAAATTCAATGCGAACGTTCGCGTCCATCGAGTTGTACGAAGAAATGGTCGGTAATGGGGCTGGACGAACAGAATTTACCGCACCCCAGATGCATATGTAACGTCGGTGCATCGACGGGCAAGGGCGATGGGGTACTTCGGGGTCGTCGCAAAGACGATGCGATTGAGAGAGAGAGAGAGAGAAAGAGAGATGAAGAAAAAAAAGAAAAAGCGTTTCTCAAATTTATCTATATATGTACCTACATAGAACATGATTCGCCTATACAGTAAAACCTCTCAATAGTCAAACTCGCGATTCTCGAGAATGTAGCGCCCCCTCGCGGAATATTTTGTGATTAAATGCAGTAATTCACAAATCGAAAGTGATTCGAGATGTATCTCAAAAATGCAGACGTTACAAAATCCCAATTCACAAATACTCGGTTGTTTTCCAATTTTTAAGCAATTTCACAACAGAGAGCTATAGATGAAGATTCTAAAAATATCAAAAAATATTTCCTACAAAAGTTGGTAATTTTGACATGACAACATTTTTGGTCCGAAGAAAAAAAAAAGCATGGTTTCATTAGATAAAAAAATATATCCACCTTAGCGCGGTCGTTTTGAATTTTGGACCCAACAAAAATGTATTGGTACGTACCCTCTTCAAACCTTTCAAGTTTTATAATATTCAACAATTGATCTGAGTAGTATTCTTCAAGATAAATCAGGTGTAAGATTAAAATGGGACACCCAATATATTTAACAGGATTATTCATATATTTTCAATGTGCTTATGCAGTTGACTTTTATCGAATAGACAGTTCGAAACAATTATGAAAAAAAAAAAATTATAATTTTCATTATCACTACCCTCCACTCAACTTTCAGTCGGTTTACATTACATATCACATTTTTTGTCATCCCTTCGATCGTTCTATTAATATTTTTCCGTAAATCCCACAACCGATCCACATAACTTATCAAAAATGCTTTGATCCGAGAGTCACCGGTTTCATGTCAACAGATACCAAAACAAATACATGGAAATCTGTTTCAATCAATTTTGGACTATTGAGAGGTCATACTGTAAACGTAGCTCCGGCTCTCTCGGGACTCTCACAATCACACCGTGCTCGAATCCTCGTAATTTTTTTTTTCGTTTCTCTCAATTCTGCATTTATAACGTCGCACGAGTTGAACGAGTTAACGCGCGAGCGCGCCCGTACCACTCGTGTCTCTCGATGCTCATGCACGAGAGCATCGTAAAACATGAAGTACGAGATCGCCGAGTTCACCAAGATGGGTTGTTGTTAATGCATATATAATAAACGTATATTTTATGGATCGACTTACGGAGATACGCGTGGTTATGGTAACACGTAAATGTGGTAGGTACCAAGTGCAAGTACCATCGGACATGAATGCGCAACGTTGTGTCCAACATAGGCCCGCCGAGTCGCGAGAGTGTATGTAGAAGTCAGCTACCCCCCTCCCCCCCCCCGCACCCCTCGCGTGCTGACCTCAAAGCCACACGCCGCGCGAAGATCGGTAAGCCATAAACATTTTCAACACGGGTAGCGCTCCCCAACGTATATTAACGACATTCGCCGAAACGTTTTTTTTTTTTTTTTTTTTTTAATTTTATTTTCTGTTTATCACGACTTTCGATCGGGCCACACAAATTTTTTAATCAACGATCGTTTCCGTTCCATCGTCCCCCCCCCTCCCCCCTCGCCCCCCGTCGAGTTGTCGTTCGGTATGGGACTCTCCCGATTTCCCTCGTAAGTCAACCGTCTTCGTCGTACGTGAAAATCGAGCAAATTTAATTACGCGCAATTGCGCGCGAAATAAATCCTCTCCCCCCCCCCCCGCCGCCGCCCCTCTCGGCGCGTGGTCCATCTCTCCCAACGCTCGATAAACCGGGCGCCCGAAAATCTCACACTCCATTTATTTTCACGCCCACCGGCGTGTACTTCGTTCTCTCGTGTTTTGTTTTTTTTTTTTTCTTTCAACTTGTCCATCGCTCCTCGCGATATGCGTTCGCGGCTACCACTTCCGTTTGGTTACCAACACCTCGGGCAAACAAAATCCTCGCCGCATCGTTGTTCCATCGGGCGAGCTTCGTATATAATTTCAATGGTAAATTAATTTTTACCTCGCGGTCAACGCGGGAGATGATAAAGTACGAAAGACGAAGCACGACGTAGCGAAGGGGGGGGGGGAGGGGAGAGGGAAGAGGGGGTATATAATGATAAAAGTAATGCGAAGAAGACGAGAAATCCGCGAAAGATGGTAATGAGAACGGGGATCCAAAGTCCTCCGGAGAAAATAAGTTGAAATAAAAAAAAATTTAAAAAAAAAAACACAAAAACAAAAAATTATGTAAAACGAAAATAAATTTGGAAAGGTCGGGGCGATCGTTGACCGTCGTTTGACAACGCTGAAGGGGGTGGAGAGAAGGGACGTGGCGGGGTGGGGGGGGGGCCCCGTTAAATCGCCGCCGGAAATGGCCGAGCGGGGGCCCAACGAAGACGCGAGGAGAGCGCGAGAGAGGCTCGCGCGCGGGGCGCGCGCGGAGTCTGTCGGGGCGAGCGATCTCGTGGGAAAAAGGAGCAGGTGTGACTCGACCGGAGAGAACTACGTCGAGAGCCGCGCCACGACGCCGGGCTTACCGGGGGCAAAGAGTAACGCGTGAGAGGAAGTGAAACGGCGTGGAAGTAAGAGACGGAGCGAGGGCGCCCGACGACGGGAGAGCGAGAGAGAGATAGAGAGAGAGAGAGCAGGGCAGAGACGACGACGACGAAGAAGAAGGACGGAGCGAGCTCTGCGGGGCCTGACGCGATGCACGCACACGCTTACACACGCGCAAGAAGCGTGTGGAACACGTGGTCATGGGCCCAGTGGGCGTTCTCGAGCGAGAGATATAAAAAAAAAGAAATAGATGAAAAAAAAAAAAAAAAAAAAAAAGAAACGGTCGAAGGAACGGATAGAAAAGGATGAGGAGGGGGGGGGATGAGGAATCGAGAGACGGGCGCTCTAGGCTAGTTGCGCATGCGCGAGAGAGAGATGCTCAACAAGGCGAAAGAGAAAGAGAGGGGGGGGGGATGAAGGGCGATGCCAGAAAAAGGATGCTTGAAAAGGAGAGCGAGAACTGATATAATGGGCATGGTCGAGAGAACATGGGCAACGAGCAACAAGGAAAGGATAGACGAATGTAAGAGAAGGAGAGATGGAAGAGGTAATGAAAGCCGGACACTCGCCGTTGGGCTTGTTATGTAGACTGTTGTACGTTATTGTGGGGGCTCCGGGGATCCGATTCACGCGGATTAATCAACGATTTTTGTCGAACACGATTTTCGAGAGTTCACCCCGGGCGATGACGATCATGGGTTAGGGCGTGGGGGGGGGGGGGGGGCGGAGGGGATGATGGTGCGAGATATTTCGCGGGCGATGAGATTGCGCACACATCACAGGAAATCCGAATCGGGGATGGGCATTCGTTCAATGAGAATGTATTTCGAATACTTTTCGGACCGAATGGATAACGAATTTTACCAGATTTATTAAATACTTCAATTCATCGTAAAATTATGATTCGCACGTAAGTTGGTCATAATTATTACAGAAATGTGGAAATATTTATTCTTGCATGATAATTAATCATAGTTGTTTGTTTGATAAAGTATTTGAAATACATTTTTATCGAATGGATGCCCGTTACTGCATCCGAATAAATAAATTCGTACGCTGACTTTGGTCGCGTTTTGATTGTTACCAAACGACGATATTTACTAGCGGGAAAAAATTAAAAAAAAAACATTTCAGTACGATTGAAAACGACAAGTCTGCATCAAATGACAAGAGTTTTAATTTAATTTAACCCTAAAAACTTGCAGTTATTTACCATTTTTTTGTTTTCAAGTTTAGATGGTAAGTAGCAGCACGTGTACAATCGGTAAAAAATATCCCAACCAAGATCTGTAAAAGAATAAAAAAAATAAAAAAAAAAAAAATTGAAAAAATTAAAAAAATTCAACACCCGAACGATCGATGGTATCGGAAGCCTGTGTGTGATCCACGTTGAGCTTTTTTATTTTTCAATCTGACCGCGCGCTCGTATACGCGATAGCCGATCGTTTGGCAATCCCACAATGGCGTTTGTGTAACGACTTAATAGCACGTTATAACCCGTGGGCTATTTATAGCGAGAGCGCAACAAGCGCAACAGGTTACCGCCTACGTTTGAGGAACGAAGTGGAAAACCCGGGCGCCCCGAGCCCGGGCAAAGCGCGCGATTAATCGAGCAAGGGCGTTTTGTATGTATATATATATATATATATATATATATATTTATGTGTGTATATGTATAGACGAGAGATGGCTCGGGTGATTAGGCTTGAGGGCAAGTTTCATTTTTTAACGAATATGAATTATACCCTGGCACTCTGGGTTCGAGAATCAACCGAGTTCTGTTGCCTAGTCGCATCCCCTCACGCGCGCTATAAATATAAATATATATGTGTGTGTGTGTGTGTATGTATGTATATTTGCGCCCGTCAAAGTCCGAGTCTATTTATGCATCTTTCCCACTCACGTGCGTGATTACACCGAGAAAGATAATTTCTTGCCGCGGATGTGAGCAAATATACTTGTCGGGTGAAAAAAAAAATATATATATATAAGTATAATAATAATGAGTTAAAGATTGAAGAATGGAAAAAAATTATTTATTTTCTTCAGAAGCTTTGGCGATGGCGACCGTATGTATTATGTTTAATATGGCTGCATTCCTGAGATTCTGTGTTTCACTTGAGATCTGAGGAAGAAATGATTCTGCATTACCGATGTTATCGGATGGCACATTTTTATTTATTTATTTATTTATTTTTTTTTTTTTCAATTAATTTGTATTCGTTGATCATACCTTGTTTCATGGATTAATTAAGAATCAATGGAGAAAGCAGAATCAACGATTTTTAATGAAAATTTAAACGTGAAAAAATAAAAATCATGTTGCATTAATTTATTAAAAAAAAAAAAAAAATGTCGTTCACGTTCGAATTTCTATTAAAAATCGTTGATACTGCTTTATTGAATAATTATTAATGAATTGATGGAATAATGTATGATCAACGAATACGAAACTAATTGAAAATGAATAAATGAATATAAATATGCTTTCAAACCAGATTTCGAATCGAATATAGAATCTCAAGAATCTAACAATATTAAGCTCAAAAAAATCGCCATCGCCAAAGTTTCCGAAAGAACGAAAATAATGAACTTCGAACAAAGCAAACATTTTAACAAAAAAAAATATTTAAGTATATAAATAATAAAAAATCTATAAATATTAAAAAATGATATTTTCGAATATTTAAAAAAATATACTTCACAACACTCTTCACACGTGTGAATAGCTGTGCGTCGAAATAAATTGATTATCGAAATTACATCGATTACCACGATAACATATGTTATTATCATGTTGGGCTATCAGCAACGCCTTCATTCAAAACTATTCGACGCCACAGGAGCGTGCGTAACAAGTACACAAGTGTGTACGCATCGTCGAATCGCGATTTGCGGAAAAGTTACGCTCATTGGACAATTTTCCTCAAAGTTGTAAAATCGTGAATTTATCCGGGACGGCCACAAACGGCCGGACACGACGTGTTCAACGTGAAAGTCTGGAAAGAAGAAAAACCCCGAGTTTACATTACGCGTTAACGTACTCCCGCAATGTATAATATGGTACGTACGTAGTCCTGTATCAACGTGTCCTTCTTCGCGTCTGCTTCACTCGGTTGGCAAACTTAATTATGCACTCGGTAAAATACATACTCGACAGATGAATCGCACGAGATACGCGAGCGTCTGTCTGAATCCGAGGTGTGTCGGGGGGGGGGGGGGGGGCTATGGGACCGCGAGGCCTCGGCCCGACGGATCGAGCAAGCCCCGAGAACTTCGAGGCAACCGATGCAGAATTCCTTATGCTAATTGCCACGCTTTTTTCTTTTTTTTTTCATCGTCCTGACAATGCAACGTTACGTCTCGGAGAATCCTGCATTTTATTGCATATCGCGAATGTTGAAAACTTGGAAAAAAAAAAAAACTTTACAAATCGTGAAAATATTTTTAACCCTAGATCCCTTCGATGGGTCATTGAGAGTTCTTCATTATATGTTTATTTTGGAATGAGTTTTAACTGGAGCAAGTTTGGAAGTGTCAGCTAAAATAAAAGTAAAAAATAAAAAAAGTTTAATTATGCAGAATCACCACTTTTCCGAATTTTAAAGTTTTTCTTTTTTTTAATTTTTATTTTCGGGGATGAAATATTTGGTTCGGTTTTGAGGGGTGAGTCGGGTTGGTTCAGATTTTTTTTTTTTTTTTTTCAATTATGCAAAAACATGGCAAAGCGTCGTTTCTGCGTCTTTCATACATTTGCAAAGTTTTGCATTACTGCAATTATTTTTTTTTTGTTTTAATAATAATAAGAAATCAAAATAATCCACTTCACTAACCCAAAGAACCCAAAAGACTAAAATAATCGAAAAACTGTCGACCGTCTGCACAAAAAAATTGAGAAAAAATCGAAAGAAAAAAACCGGTTCGAAAAAAATATTCCCATTATGATTTTTTTTATCCTGGACATCCAATTCTTCAACTTCCTTTTAACATTCATTAAAATGAATGATATCCAAAAAGACAACTCGATAGACTGTGAAAATTCGTAAAATCCGTGATACTAAATGCGTGAATGTCCCGAAAAAAAGTAATAATAAAAACATAATAAGAACGTTAACGGTGAATTTATCATTACGCAATATTTGCCAAATGTACGAATAGCGATAATATACGAAGTAACATCTGGAGATGGACCGTTTTGTTGCCTCACGGTTGTGTTCCACTTGTGCGATTTGCCGAACTCGAGCCCGCGACCGCGAGAAGACGAGTAAAGTAATCAAGGGCCCAATTACGGAGGCTCCTCGTGTTTTTTTTTTTTCTTACAGATATTTTTTTTTTTTCCCTCGCACACGAGAGAAAAGAAGTTGCACCGTATTACCCGGGTGTTTTTGGCAAATATAGCGCATGCTCCTTTCCCGCCCTTCTCGGTACTTGGCTGTGGCGAGCACACGTGCAAGACGTCGAAGAAGAAGAAAAAAACAACAACAACACACGGACGCGGACGATATTTTGGAAGTTCGGACCATCGCGCCCGTCCGGTTTGGATCAAGGAGGGCCCCGTTATGCCCAGGACCTCGTTACGGGTCCGGCCCATTTATGCGCTTCGCAAGAGTGCCAACAACCAACGGACGACCGCTCGTGGACCAATTTTATATTTCTCATATCCGTTTAACGTCGCAATGAATTCTGTGGTTTTTTTTTCCCAATGGGTCTCGGGTGTCTCGTGTGCTTGTAGGTTGTGCCGGTAGCTTATGGAGGTGTGCTATCGAGTGGTTATTGAAACATATGGGATCGATATTGTGGTTGGGTTTCCGATCGAACGGATGTCCCGCCATATCGATAAACGATGGCTAATTGATGTTATCGCATATATTTAACAAGGGCGAAAGTACTGTGTTGTCGTGTGGCTAGTGGCGTGACGGAGTGATGAACTTTGTCGTTCAATCGAAAATTTCATCATCGAAGGATCATCGAATACCTGTATTTTTAGGGTGTTTCAGGGTGGATTAGGGTGCTTCGATATAGCTAGAATTTCGTGGAAGATAACGAACAAGTTCGTCTCGGAAAAATTTCAAATTTTTACGTAAATTATTGGAACTACAATTTTGCTTTTGCAATTGTCTCATACTAAATTGCATGTAAATGATCACAACTTCGGAAAAAGAAAAAAATAATAAACCGTGAAGCTTTTTTTGACGATAGAACTTTGAATCCTGAAAATTATTGCAGTGTTAACATGCTTCCATAAAAAAAATTATGTAACTTGAGTTTGTTTTCATGTGCAGCTTCCGGGAATCATTTTTTTTTCCGAGAAATTCAGCTTTTTATAAAAAATAGAATTAAAACTGCTGATCTTGCAGCAAAAGTTTAGATATCAATTTCATAGGAAATTCAATTCTCTACAAATATTATTTCACACAGATTAATCTCACATTTTCTCCGAATTTCTAATTTCTATTTTTTATCTTAATTTTCTTAGTATTAAAAAAATCGACAACGTTAAAAAAAAATTCTTATTCATTTTGTTTCAGCAATTTTTTTTTCTCTGTATTTCCATATGTGATTGTGATAAACTCAGTTCGTTCGATAATAAGTAAACCTCACTGTCAATCAAAAAAAGACGTCTCAGTTAATGTCCATAATTACACTTTGCTTCTTATTCCCGACGTGATATTATTATCATGATTTTTAACTGTCCGACTGTCTCATCGTTTGAAAATTCTTTATTCATTTTTATTAAATTGTTCGTTATGGGTGTGTAACGAGGTTGTGTATCTCGTGTAAATATATATAACCAGTAGAAAATAATATTCAAGGCCGAGGTGGTTGACGACGAGATGTTAACGCATTTATCCCGACACGAGAGTGGGACGGTCTCGGATGATGTTCGATATATATCTATATATCTATATATCCGATGGTCGATCTTGTCCCCGTTTGTTAAAGTCGAAAGAGAGTCGAACAACGAGATGAAATACAACTAAATGAACGAAAGACGAAGTAACGATGAGGGGGGGGGGGGGGTGCTGTGGAGTCTCTGACAGACGGTGAGGAGAGTCCAGGCTCCGGTTCTACCGGTCCTGTCCCGGGACACATACTCGCTGATACGCTCGAGACGACGTCAACGAGCCGGACGAGCTGTCCGATCGGTTTGACGTGAGGAACGCGCGACGCGTATACAACCGAGTCATCGGCCCTAACCCCGGCGTGACTCTTTTCTCTACCTGCGGTACTAGCGTTAAAAGGGGTTCCTCATGTACGATACCCGACCGTATACACGACCCCCATACTTATATGTCGAGTCACCACGTGGCGAAGTCTCGCCACTTTTAACCACCAGCCGGACAAAACGACGAAACGACTTGATTTCATTTTTTTTTTTTTTTCATCTATTCTCGATCTTTTGTCATCTGATTAATACTTTTACGAATAACAGATATATGAATTATTTTTGAAAACACATGTCGAACATATATCGACGCAGGACGTGGACTCAAAATTATTGGCCCACCATTTTTCTCATCAATATGCGTCGAAAACGAATATTTGCTCATGTATATTTAATATAATTTGTTGATAATATTATTTTTTTCAATTATAATTGTTCTTTTTTGTGAGAATGTCTTGGGTCTTGGCCTCGATTGGTCGTTGAGTTGCGTCAAAAATTCTCATAAATTACCCGTGATCGAGGTTCCCCGAGCCGAGATACATGTTCGTCCGTCGTCGTGCTCGCGATCGAGTCTCGTCAAAAGTCACGGACTCGGAGACACGCGGATATGAATTCTACACATTCGAACGAACGGGGCAACCGAGTTTCTCCGGACTCGGCATGCACCACACGAGTTATTCATGATTTCGATTAATGCGATTTCGTTGCGCATTTCATCTCTCGACATCGGCATCGCAATGTCTCGTAATTTTGTGAATTCCAGATATTTAATCCTCTTCGACGTTCGTAATATCGACTATACCTATATTTAAATATTGCCTATATATATAACAAGGCAATACACTGTCGCAGAAAATTTTCAACCCTTCCACTGTAACGAAGTGTGTCGATTCGACCCAGGCAAAAATTTCAAAGTTGTAAGTTGCATTTTTTATTGTAAAGTAAAAATTCTGAGCTACATGTATGAATTTTTTTCAGATTTTTCGGATGTTTATTTTTATTTTATTTTTAAAGTCTTGAATCGATTCGACACCCCGTTACAGATAATAAAGGGAGAAAAAAAGCGTTACACTGAAAAGCTCAACGTATTGACATAATAATCCCGATAAAAATTATTGGGACCGTGACACAGCTTCCTTTATGGAGAAGCAAAAATTAAAAAATAAAAAATAAAAAATAAAAAAAATAGTGTTGCCAATGAGAGTGGTGCGATGGTTATCGATCCTGACCGGGTTCCCGAGCGAGCAATTGGATATGTAAAGTGGCGGGGGATCATGCGAGATGAGGGCATCTCTCGATGCTCTCCGCCCGGGGATAAAGTATTTCGAAAACGTTGAGGAGGCGGGAGGCATGAGAGTGCGAGGTGCGCGAAACAACGGAGCAGCGGTAGCCGATGTTTCGCACATGTGGCCCCGCGGTGTGCACGGTAAGTTTTTCGATCGGATCTGCAAACACGTTCATCACTCACCCGGGGCAGTAGCCGTAACAGCACCACCACCGTAAAACCACCATCATCCAGAAGCAAAAGTGGCGGAGCAACAGCAGCACCGGCAACATTAATCCGCAAGTGTATATCCCATTCCATCGGACAACGCGATCGGGCAACGAATGAATATATATATATATATATATATATATATATATATATATATATATATATAAAACCGTACAACCGTTAGCAGCTCCAATTTTATTGTCCGGTAACGCGCCAAACCGATGCGGATACGTCGATCTGTCTCTCTCTCTCTCTCTCTCTCTCTCTCTCTCTCTCTCTCTCTCTCTCTCTCTCTCTCTCTCTCTCTCTCTTTCTCTTTCGCTCTCTCATATTATTTTTTTTATTGTTATTATTTATTTTGTTACATCTATTTTCTAGAATCTTTATTAGTTATACTTTTCTTATTATTTTGATACATCTATTTGCTAGCATTATTATTAGTTATACTTTTGTTGTTATATTTTGATACGATTTTTTTAGCTTTATTTTTGTTATGTATATTAGTTATACTTTTGTCATTATTTTAATACATCTATTATTATTATTATTTTTGTTGTACATTTTTTCATTCTTATTTTCGTTATTTTATTTTTTAATACCAAATTTGCCGATAAGTACCACTCGGACATGATAAGGAAAAATTAAAAATAAAAACATCTCCCTCTCTCTCTCTCTCTCTCTCTCTCTCTCTCTCTTTCCCGAGGGACCTCGTTATTCACCTGACACATCGACCCATTCGCGATTAACACGACTCGTAACGCTCGGGCTGAACGTGAGAGCGCGCGAGCCACGCTTGGTTGTGAAATCGAGCCAGATTAAATAATTGATCGAGGGTGTGTGACCGAGAGTCAACATCCGTTCGAGTTGGTCGGATTCGTCGCAAAAAAAAAAAAAAAAAAAAATAACAGAGCCATGCAAGATTTTCGCACTTTTCAATCAACCACTAACAAAACTTCTTCTCAATCATCCCGAAAATTTTTATACAACTTTTTCACATATATAAAAAAGTTATATAATTTTTTTTTATTTTTTTAATACATATTTTTTAAATAACAAATTATTACGAAAATGTAAATGCACAGACTTACACACCACATTGTGTGAAGAAGGGAGAAGAAAAAAATATCCCTCGTACGAAAATTACATTTATTTCGTGCGTTGATAAAAAAAAAACAACAACAACAACAACAAATTAACCGTTAAATCTGGAAAAACGATAAGACGACTCGGATAACCTCAACGGTGATATAACGTCCACCCTATGTCAAAACCCCGACACTCACCAAAATCCTCTCTCCAAATGTCCCCCCATTGTCAGATTTTCAACAACGTACAGTCCACCGGAATTTTCCGGCTCGAGGATCGTCGAAATAACGCGTCCGCCACACACACACACACACACACGCACACGACTATATGTGTACGTAAAAACATCCACGTTTACCGCACACGACCCCCACGTTCCGTGCACGCTTCCTTCCTGAATCACCGCGACGCCATTTCAACAGCCAAATATAATAAAGAAAAAAAAACCAAGAAGAAGAAGAAAGAAAAAAAGTGAAACGTGATTATAAGAGTGGCTCGCAGTGAAGGGATGCAAACGAACACCCCACACACACACACACACATAAAGGCCTGTGGGGGGTGGGGGGGGGGACGTCCGTGGGTTGTAGTTGAGTTACTCGTACGCATTATCGAAATAGCAATAGTGAAATGAAAAGAAAGAGACACGCAGGGGTTGACGCATGACGAAAAAAGGGCGAGAGCGAGGGCGTAAAGCGACGACCCGAGCGAGATACGTGTGCGTGTGTGTGTGTTGTGCGCGTATGAGAGAGAGAGAGAGAGAGAGAGAGAGAGAGAGAGAGAGAGAGAGAGAGAGAGAGAGGGTGTGCTGGGGCACGCAGTTGCCTCGAGACCGGCACGAGGACAGGTGGCGACGGGAACCAGGGAACCTCGAAGCCACCGAGTTCTCACGCGCGAAACTCCAGCTGCTGCCACGAGGCCCAGCCACCACCACCACCACGAGGATAACCGAGGAGACGACGAGAATCTACGTTCCTCCTATGTGAGCCCCATCGGTTCGGTGATGAACGAGAAAGATGTCCTCTGCTCTCTCTCTCTCTCTCTCTCTCTCTCTCTTTCTTGCCTGTTGATGTTAAAGCTGTTGTGTGTTACTCACCCTCTTCGTCATCATCCTCTTCGAACCCATATCCCATCCCTCGCACTCGAGTTCACAACTCACACACATGAAGCCCGGCACACTCGCGACACGCGTAACCCATGCGTACCGCGAATACTCTCATTACCCACCCAAACTCCGTGAAGCTGAGCATGCGCGAGGAGGGTAGTTTGCACCTATAGATACTTGGACGTGGCTTCGGGATTGGGGTGATAAAAGATGTGGGTCAAGTGAGAGAGTTCGATGCGGAAGATTTCGCGCCAATATTTTTTGATATTAATTTTTTCAACCTTCTGTTTTATAATTTTTTTTTTTTTAATGATATGGGTATATGAAAATTAAAAGTGGACAGGCGAGATGTATTCGCGGTGGGGGTTGGGGGAGGAGGGCTATCTGCTAAATCAGTTTGTAGTCGTCTGAAAATGAAGATATAAATTTGTTAAATGAGTTTCCAGAAATCTTATGACACCCAGAATTTTTTTTTATTATTTTTCCGGTGAACTTTAAGCGAGGCGTTGTATTCCCTGATTTTTTTAAATTTAGGACCTGTAAATTTCATGACCAATTTTAGGACCAGTAGATTTTTGGACCAATTTTAGGACCAGTAGATTTCAGGACTCTGTTTTCGTATATTTTTTTTAGAATACGTTTTTTTGACGACTTTGGCCTGAAAACGTGGGTCATTTATTTCCTGACGTTTTTTCAACTGTTAAGATGCTGCAAAGAAATCTGTAAAAAAATCACGAAGGTTCTTCAAATCTTCAATTTTGAAGTCTCAATTATGAAATTGTAAAAAATACATTTTCCAAATATATTATTGATGCAAAATATAAGAGACGAAAATATAAATATCCGACAAAAACGATCAAGGTTTCCAGACTAAGGGTTAAAAATTAACCTAAGACATTCTAAGTTCTAAAAAAATTATATTTTCGTGTTCCACAAAACAAGCCCGTTCAAACGATACCCCGCATGATACATGAAATGACATTTTTTGATTTCGACTACCTCATTTGTCCGTTTCAAGTCTCCTATGAATATTTTTCAAATGTATCTGTAACCTGGTTCAAAAAATTGCGAGTTCATGATATTTCATTACCGAATTCCGTTTGTTTTTGTTCCGAGGGTGCAGAACCCTCCGAGAAACAAAACGAAAAAAAAAAATTGAACGTTCGTTCGTGTAAAAAAAAATTGCGAGGGAGTCGTAACGTGACGAACAAACCAGACGGGTGTGAGGGGTGGTGTGGGGTTGGTCAGGAATCCGAGTATCGCAAATGAGGGAGAATGGTTGAACGAGCCACGAAGACCACACCATGAGAACCCGAAGGAGGGTCGTGTGACCTCGCGTCCCTTCCACCCTTTTTTGCCATTCACCTTTTCGCACGCCACCCCCCCCCCCCCCTCCCTCACCTCCCGCACCATTGACCAGCCTGCTGGCGCCCGAAACATTGCACCAGCGCCAACTCGTTAGTCTCATTGCTCAGGGTCAGTTTTACGAGCTCACCGGGATATCCGGCAGAGGCCTGCCCGCCTCCCCCCGCCCCCGCCCACCCCCCGCACGCCCTTTTACGTTTGACTCGCCTGAGCCCTCCGGGCTGGGCTTCGAAAACATATATCTAAACGGTTGTGTGTTTCACAATGACGACTGTTACGACCTCATCGCTGATGTTGGGTCATCGTTCGCCATTGGCTTATGCTTCGACGGATGATGACCCACACAGGCTTTGATTATATTAATGGGCGAAAGCGGATGTGACCGAGTGAACACGAGAGTGATTATGAGAAATCGACGTAACGGAACGTTTTATGACCGGTGGTTAATAGTTTGTTTTTTTTTTTGTATTTTTTAATTTTACGGGTTTTTTTTCGGTTGGAGAAATTTCGTTTGTAAATCACTGCTACCTGAACCGCTCTGCGCCTCTGAGACGATGACCCGTTCATCACAGACGCAATCTGGGCTGCTTCGGGCATCCCCAAATTCGCCTTTATTGTTCGCGAAAAAAAAAAAAATAAAAAAATAAAACAAAACGAGGCCTACAAAATTTTCAGACGAGCGTGTTTGTGCCAGATAAGATTGTTACGATATTTGTCAATAACTAGATTGTCAGGCTTTCCGAGATTCGTGTCAAAAATACAATATTATCTGAATACAATTAATTTTCTTATTCGAACAGTCGAGTGATCGCTTGTTCATTCGGAAAAAGTTATGAATTAATTTCTAATTTGTTACAATCAATTTTTAACATTCATCAAAATTCGAAAAAAAAAAAAAAATCTCAACAATTTGGTAATTCGTGAATTTTCGAGAAATAAGCGAATTGACAATTGACAACCATTTCGACAATACGAATTCTAAAAATCTAAACGAAAAATCTAAACGAACGATATAAAGATAAACAATCGCAAACAAACAATCACAAGATAAATGATGTTAATAAGGACATTTTTATTATACTTTATTCGCCATCGAATCGATGAGATTTTCATTTTCATTTTTTTTTTTTTTCGCAAATTTATTCATCAAAATACGATTTTACATATTGCCCGGACGATCGTGTTCGATTATCGCTCTACATGTGCCAAGTAATCCACGGCTCAGCGTGTCTCAACCCTCTCCCGATATACTCTCCGGCGTTGAATCGTGCCCTAGCTCTTTGTCGGACAAGTACGTGACTCATTACTCCGTCCTGTTCTCGGTACTGCAAGAAAATCCATCTACCGTATCTAATTCCATCTCCGTCACTCTTTCGATAACATACTCATATATACATACATACATATATATATATATATATACATATATGTATATATATACATTATAAGACCCAACCTGTTCTATCGATATTCCCGACTGCGTCCGACCCACACAAAAGTTACATAGCGCCGTCCTCGTCCGATGGCTCGCTGCTCGGTCCGGGCGAGAGCACACGTGCACAAACAGGCTCGAACGCGTTCGCCCCCCCCCCGCCGCCCCCTCCCACTCCCGGCCGCGCTCGAGCCCGGCTCGCTTCGAGCACAAGTCCGGCAAGCTCTTTATCGCCTTCCTCGTTCAGCGCACGAGAGAATGCGGCCTCTCCGCCGCGGCATGCGCCGCGCATGCGCCAAACGGCTACCGTGCGCTGCTCGTGCTGCGCGCGCGCCGTTCGGCATCTCCTTTCTCTCTCTCTCTCTCTCTCTCTCTCTCTCTCTCTCTCTCTCTCTCACCCGTCGTGCAGCGCCAGCTACTGTTCTCCAGGTTCTCCTTCTCTCGCTCCTACCGGCTCCCAACACTCTCTCACACACACGCACACACACACACACACACACACTCACGCGTTTGCGTGTAGGAATTTACGTCTGTGAGGGTCCTCCGTAAAACGTGAACCACTGTGGCTACTACTACTACTACTACTAACACCACTACACAACCTCGCCAACATTCCCCCACCTCACACCTACACGCTCACGGACATCGAAGTTTTTTCCGTGTGTGTGTGCGTGTGTATGCGCGCGCAGGTTTCTTTGCCACCCCATCTACCCGTGTTTTACGCTTCGCTCGCACGCTTTTACCTGCGACCCTGCGAGTCAACGCGTCGGTGTGTTAGTGCGAACGCCGAGGTTACACACCATCATAGCCATTGTACCACGAGCCCGACCCTTCACGAGTGTGGGTGCTCGCACACACACACACACACACACACACACACACAGGTTCGACGGTGTTGCACGTGTGCACCACGCTTCCATATATACCTGTGGCGTCGTGTGCGCGCGCACGCATACACACCGACGCACGAATAGGCCCACGCGAGCGCGTCTTGGGCTCGTTGTTGCAAGCTCCCCCGACGAGCCCCCGCGCGCATGCGTCGCCCCAACGGGTATATAAGACTCGGAACGTCTCGTCGAAATCCACATTCAATCACACCCACTCGAAACGTGAGCAACACGAGGCCCCGAAAAAAAAACCAGTCCTAGAACACTTCGGCTACAACCTCGTGGGCTTTTCACGTGACACAGTCCGAGAACATCCTCTGACGGTCTTCGGCTTATTCACATCTGCACGTGTGCCGATTGATAAGACGAAGCGACTCGTCATATATATATATATATATATATATATATATATATATATATATATACATACCTATATATATATATATTTTCTTCTTTTTCACACCGTTTTGTCGCTTCTTTCTCGCTCTCGCGAAACGATCATTTCGCACTGTATATATGTATATATACATACATTGATATCTGTATATACATATATATATATATACAACCCTTCGATCTCGTATCATTCGTGATTAATCGAACGATCATCACGATGATGTCAACGGGCAACAAGAAAGTGCGCGCTACCGAATTACGTTTGGCCGGGAGAGGAGCCAAACTGGCGTTGATCACGTTACGACGATGGATCGTCAAGATTCGAAGAACAACGTTGGACGGTGTGAAAACCGTGGATCGGATAACGATCGATCGTACGGCCGATCGGGAAAATCAGATTAACGAGGGACGAATCGATGGTACGAAGATGATGGAACAACACGTGGAACAACGGATGACAACGATCGGTTGTGTTGACGATGAAGAATTTCGTAAAATCGTTGACGAAAATTCGGAGAACGAGTTGAGGGAGATGATGTCCGGAATCGCGATCGATGATGGTCATTGTCGAGCTTGAAATCAACGAAGTACAACGATATCGTCGACTCACCGTGACTCGGAATCATCGAAACAACGTTTTGGTATGGATTGGTCGTTGCCGGGACCGGGTCATCGGATTCTCTTCACGATTCGTTACATCGGAGGCGCGGGACAGTTGAAGGAGGGTCACGATGGGGTCAACAAACTGCTGCTGCGATAACCAAACAACAACAACAACAACAACAAGGACAACAACACAACAGCAACAACAACAACAACAACAACAAGGACAACAACAACAAAAGCGAGGACAATAAGGACAACAACAACAACAGCATTGGGAACAACAACAACAACAATAACAACAACAACAACAACAACAAAATAACGAGGTAACGAAGAAGACATAAACGCAACATTGATGTGATAAGAAAAGAAAAAAAAATAATTGATTAACCGTTAGCTTTAAACTTGACTTTAATTGATTTAATTGTTGGTTTTTTTTCTTCTTTTTTATTTTTCTGGGTTTTGATAATTGTGATTTTACACGATGATTTTAATTTGTTTGTGATATATATATATATACATCAGATTTTGCAATAACTCCTGGTAGGGAGCTTTAATTTCGTAAATTTGTATTGTGCGTAAACGTAACGTTTTAGAACTAATTTTTACTATGATGAATAATTTAGTTTTGATTATTTGTGAAAAAAAGGGTGCAATATTCGAAGGTTTTAAATTGGAACTTATTATGAGAATTACGATTAGTTAACGATCGCGTATGTAGTAATAATTTTAATTTTCGACTGATATGAAACTGTGATATTAGTTTATAGTTTTTCGTCTGATTTTGAAATAATTTTTTAATTTTTGAATAATTTTTGAAAAAAAAAAAAAACAATAATAATGAACCGATGTTCAGTTTAGAATTAACGTTAGGTTTTAAAAAAATGTTCGAACATCGTTCGACGTTATAGGCCGCCCAGTGCATATTATATATGTAATGTGAACATCTGTGATACTGATGAATTTGAAAAAATATTATATTACCACGTAAGGAAAAAAAACTGTGATCGACCGAAAGAATTGTGATAAATTGTGATATCTATAGCTGTAGGGAAAAAACCTGTGATAATCGAATAATCGAAATTGTGATAATCGAATGATCGAACGTGATACGAAAGCTTTAACGAGAGGAGGGAATATATATATAAAAAACAAATTATATCTAAAATTAGAAAAAAAAAACGTCTTCCAGCGTGCAAGTTGCAATATTAGAACAATGTAATAAGGGTTAAGCGATGAAATCTGTGATAATAATGCGATCGTAATTAATATGATAATTTAGATTTAAGTGAATCACAGCTCGAGCGATGCATTGTGATACGTAGATCATAAATCGTCGAACCATCGTACCGATTGTTCACGGTCTAAACTGGATTTTTTTATCATTCCCCTTCGATCACCCAATGTAAGGGGTTAAATTGAATTTCGTGTGTCCAAAATTTCGTTTGGTTTACTTATTTTTCTCGTGTATCATCGCACTTTTATGTCTTATTCTACGCACTTGTATATTATCATTATTGTGTTGAATGTTTTCATTATTCATTTGGTAAACTTTTTGTGACTGCATGATTTTGTTTTGTATTACCGATTTCGTGTGCTTTAGGTTATTTCTTATAATCGTGGTGTTTTTTTTTTCGTCAATAAATTGTGTGAAAAATAATTTTCCGTACCATGTTGTTTTATTCCTTGTCCTGACACCTTCGTAATGTAGATTTAAAAAAAAATGTAAAGAAAATTCAAAGGCCGAGCGATCGATCGAAAAAACAATATCTGTGGGTCGACGACGCTTGTGTCTGATATAATATACTCCGATGATGAAGAATTGCAAATGGTTCATCAGTCATGAGTTTATCGTGCATAATAAAATGCACAAATAAATTTATCATAATTTCATAAATTTCGGATGCGAAAAAAATATGAAATATATAAATTCAAATAAATAATAGAATATCATTTTCAGGTGAACAATTTTTTTATTCCTTAATTTGGATATAAAATACATATTTTCGACATTAATTAGACATAGATATCGTCGAAAAAATATATATATTTTAGGTGCGACCGCATTGCCTCATAATCAGAGATCGGTTCTGGTCAAAACAACACACGACGAAAAAAAAAAAAAATAAGAAAATACAAACATAGTTGCCTGAAGAGATGAATTTGAAAGGATCAGGTATAAAGGAGAAGGAGAGAAAAAAATCCCCCCCGCTCCGTCATCCCACGGGTAGTTTTGAGCACCATCTGGTTTGGACTTTTTCAACCCTCGTGGATCTCGGGGACCTTGACGACTTTCACGAGAGAGGGCGCGAGAAGCGAATTTTCGTTGCAGGATTCTGCAGGAGCGAAATTCAACGACGAGATCGTGGTTGTTGCCGTCCATCCCGCCTGTTCCACTTGATTTGGCTTTGCGGAGTTAAAAAAGTGTTGCATGTTCGAAAAGCACAATTTTCTATTACATTGATCGAATGTTGCCTAATTGTTTGATATAATTGGGCAAATGAAAAGCAACAAAAAATATTTGAACTAAATGAAAAATTTTGAAAAAAAACAAAGAAGTTCATAAAATTCTTTTTTTTTTTTTAACAACGACTTGAAAATAATTGTTGTACTACAATGTGACAAGCTTGTTATTCATAAACAGAAGCATATACTCGCTTCATAATAATTTCAGTGTGCAACCTTAATTAAATTCAGCTGCCTCAATTTAATCCAGTTTTGTTCAACGTGACATAATGGAAGGAAAAAAAATCACGTTTAATTGAAAAAGGTCGACCGAAAATAGCGAAAATACGGGTAGGCGAATGACAGTTTCTCTCGAGAGTGAAAAAAAATAAAAAAAATAAAATAAAAATAAATTAAATTCCTCGAGGTCAGATTACGGGCATTAACCATCATTATATGGGTAGCCAACTACCTGGAGGATTTCATTATACAATATACGATTCAATACAATATTCCATTAAGATTATCGTTTTGATCTTCGAGGATCTGCCCCATCGTAGGACCCGACGAACGTCACCCCAAGAATGCAATACGACACCGGTATATATATATATATATGTGCCCCATCCATGAAGTAAGGAAAACACACTCACACACGCTAGCACATCTTTGCCTCGAAGATTTTACGCCACATAAAAGAATTCTTTCTTCATACGGGGAACCCTAATCTCTTTCCAAAGTGGCAGAGAGTATTGGGTTACGTATTTCTTTTTTTTCTATTTTTTTTTTCAAAACTTCGGAAAATATTGTCAAATATTTGGTCTTCGTGCACACGCGAAAAGCTTTTATGCCTCATGCATCAGAATCTTTTTCCAATGATGTGCTCGACGTGGAAAATGTAAGGTGAAGCTTATCGGGGGGAGGAAGAGGCGAGGGCGGAGGGGGGGGGGGGAAGCCAATACGACCGTATCGAATAACCTGCGACACGAATGAAATAAATGTAGACAAAATTGTGAACACTTCGAATCAGGTTACTGGTTATTCTAAATCCCAAATGCAACACGAAGATTAGGTGTCCCTTGATATGATCATTCTGAATTTTTTATGACCTCACCTTCTGGAACGTTTCAATATAAATAAAGAAAAATCTGATTGAGTGTTAACATTTCATTTTTTTTATTTATTCATTTTAATTTTGATATTAAATTTTTTTCTTTGTTTGAAATATTTTTCTTTTGCAAATGGGATGATTGATTGGAAAAGTTAGAAGCTTATTCATCTAGGGGGTGGTTTTTTGGCCGAAGGGTCGGCCGAAAGACCACTTAAAAAGCACCTAATTCCCCCAATATTGCACATGTTTTTTTTTTACAAATGCTGCCGAGCCAATATTTTTCAAGCACCATGAATTATAAACCGAGCACCAAAAAATTCACCTAAAAATCATAATAAATTCAAAATGAAAATCTGGCCGCAGCTAGCTCGACGGGGCCGAAGAAGGTTGGCTCTGTCGCAGTCGGCCAAGTATTATGGAGTGCTTTTCGAGTTATTTCGACTCTGAAAGGCAAGCCTCGCGGACAGGGTCGTCCATTGTACGAATTTTTCGTCCATTGGCGCAGACTCACAGTTTCAAAATATCAAAATAAAAAAAAAAAACCACATTCCACAAACATTTAAATCCAATCGAAAGCTCGCAAATTTATACACACAAAATGTTTACAACAATCGAAAAGTGAATAATCGATTGTAACAAAAATATTTGATCGACTGGCGAGGAGCCCGAGCAAAAAAAAAAGGAAAAAGGTTGGATCTTGTATTTTTGGATGCGTACGCCAATGTCACGAGGTTGAAAATATAGTCTCCGAAAAATAGGTGTCCCTCGAGTTCACCGGTCCGTAACCCGAGGACAATGATACCTCGCAGACAAATTTCTTAAAAATTTACCTTTTCGACTCTTAAAAGGGACAATTATTGTATTATTTGACGCCGTTTAAGGCTTACCAGACCGAACGACGAGAAATCTGTCGGTCGACCGATTTTTTTTCAACTCCCACGACTTCGGATCACCCGCTCGAACGATCTCGCACACTGTGGATAACGTTTTATTATTATTATTCTCATCATTTTTCAATAGATCTCGAAATCGTGCGGAATATTATTTTCGTTAAATCCTACGGAAATATTTGTCGAGATAAAGGACCTCGAGAATCCCCTATCCAGGTGTCGGCATGGCTTATTGGCTTCGATAATAGACATATTAAGTCAATTCACGACGTTAAATTCTCTTTCTGCATCGCCCCCCGAGCCTGTGAGCCTGTCACGGGGGGGACAGGTGAGAAAAAGTTTCAAATTTCATTTTCGTCGGGCTTTCAATTATTATTATTTTTTTTTTTTTTTTCACAAACGTCGAACCAAAGTTATAACATCACGAGAGATCTCATCGTTTATCCGGAACAACTGACAAAGCCCGAAAAACTCTCGGAGCGTTAACTTTTTGCTAATATGTCAGGTCGAGTGGTTCACCAAAGCTAGAATAACATTTTTATTCCTTTCTTTTTTTTTTTTTTTCAAGTCACACCTTCGACAAACAATTTTCGTCTGAAAACTCGCGAACGAATATATAAGTCGAATGGATGAATAAATTACGTTTTTCCATTCATCGTGATAGTTTGTTCAGCGTATTGGCGGAGGTTAAGTGTCGAACCAAACACGAGTCAACTGACTGACGTTGCAGGCAAAGCTGTACAAATTATTATTTTTTTTACAACTCGTCAAAAGCTTCCACACGAAAATCCGGGATAATTTTTTTTTTTTCACTTACTAAATCGTTATTTCAACCGTCAACTTGTTCAACACGTTGATCGACGTGTATTGACTCGTAGACTCGAGTGAATTGAATTTCGAAAAAAAAAACAATAATCATTCGAACGATCAAACGATGACAAATCGGTTATCAAAACTAGTCCCAAAAAAATATTTTTTCTTCGTCAATGAAAAATTCATTGGTTATTCAGTGGTATTGTGATTTTCTATCGTAATAGTGACATTAGCTTATCACAACAGTCTCTCTTATTAATATCCAGCATCTCATTTTAGAAAAACAGCATTGCGATAGAAATCATAAAAAAAAAAATATTGCAGATAAATCAATAAATTCAATAAATAAAATTCCACAATAACAAACGATATTATCTTTCGATCCTCATACTCGAATAATCATCGCGAATGAATAGACAATTATCGACATATCGATACAACATTAGTGAACACACCGTTGCCCCTCGTAAAATAGTTCAATACCCAACCATTCCAATACGAGTCCATTGAACGACTAGAAAATTTTCTTTTTCAAAAGTTGTGCCCCCACAGCAACTATTACGCATTGGTAATAAAAGGACACGATATATCAAGTAGTAGGTTCTTTCCACTTACGTTTCGATTTCCATCGAGTTTTCCCCGGGCAATTGGTCCACCCAAACTACCGTGGCCTCGCCTTTTTCACACACACATGCATTTTAACATTCACCCTCCCACATATTCCGGCCAATTGGTACAAAAAGCAACCTACACACATATATTCGTATATATGTGGTATATACATATATATATATATCGGTAGGGACGTGCTGTGCGTTTGTAATTCACGTGAATGGTCGTGTCTCGAAGACTTCGGCCTTTGAGCCACTCATCTTTTGTGAACACGTGCACGAGAAAAAAAAAAAAAAAAATCCGTAAATCGTAACCGAAGAAAGTGGTCTCACTGAAAAACCCATAGGCGGCGTATATGCGTCTCTGTGGGGGCCCCCGTTCGGGGTTTTTACGGTTCTCCGATATACCCCTCGAACGTTCGGAAATCTATATATCCCAAGTGGATAATGGGTCCAATGGCGAGCGTATACATTTTTATCGAACCTACGTTCGCCACGGTGAATTTTCATGGTCTTGGAGTTTCGAATATTCACGCCAATGCATCGCCAGGTAACTTGCCTCATCGAAAAAAAAAAAAAAAAAAAAGAAAAGTAGAAGAAAAAAAACACAGTTCTTCGACGTACTTTTCGGTCAATGGACCGAAAAGGTTCGCCCACCCCTATTGTCATTTATTGCCATTATACACGAAAGAATGATAGAAATATTTGTATCGTCGTCGTTGGCATCGTGGTACTCGATCGCGAGTAAAAGAGAGAAAGAGAGAGAGAGAGAGAGAGAAACCGAGCGGGACGCCTCGAGAGGACTCTTCAAACCGAGTGTCCGTGGTGCACTCGATGCGAAGAAAATGCCGATCATCCTTCTCTCACTCGATACTCAACAAAAAAAAAAAAATCATTCTTCAACGACCTTTCAAGATTTTTACGGTCTGAAGACGATTGGCGCGCAGTCAAAAAATTTCGGCGAATTACCGGATACCATGGTAAAACGTTCACGGAGTCTCGCACCGCTTGACCATTTTTGCCGAAGACTTTTCAAAACAGCTGTAGCCGTGTTTGCCACAACAATAAAAAAAAAAAATCATTCGAACGTCTGTGGACAAATTTTGCTCGGGCAATAACAAAAAAATGAGTTGAAACTTGCAATTTCGCTTTCTTCGAATTCGAATGAATTGGTTGTGAAATTTGTCTGTGGGGAAGCATTTTTGATTTTTGTTTTTATCGTTTTCGAAAAGAAAAATCTTTTTTCGTTGCGAATAATTCCATAGAAGCAAATTGCAATTTTCAACTTGTTTTTAATATTTCAATATTGATCGATGGGTGCATAAAATTTATATTTCACGTCAAATTTTCACGTGAATCTAGATTTTCAACGAATTTAATGATTACTATTAATTCTAGGTAATCGTTAATTCATGTGAATTCATGATTTAAAAATTGACAAACATTAGCCCATTAGACTGTCGTACATACATATTCAGTGAAGAATTATTGCTCGTGATTAACCGCTTGACCATTTTTCTCACAATCATCAGTCGTAGCTCTGACACAATTTTTCACGAAAATAATGTGAAGCAGACTCCCAAAAATCCATCATCACAGTCAAACGGACAATTTTGAAGAATGGTTCTCCCATTCCATAGCGTTCTAATGGTCCATCCTAGACCCCAATAAAAAAAAAAAACAAAAAAAAAACATCTTCAGTCACGTAACACCAACAAAATATTCTCGCGAAAAAAAAAATCCATCATAGGGTAGCCTAATGATTCCCTTTCGTCGTCGAAAATTTTCGAAAAATTACAAGTGGCCAACTTGTAACGTAATCACGTTCTGTCCCGAAAAAAAAATCTTTTCTCTCTCTCTCTCTCTCCCTCGTTCTCAACGCTCGTTAATCTTCGGACCTGTCGTCCACGTGTTCACGATACGGGAGACGCTCGTTTTCCAAATATATCCTGTTGCAGCGAGAGTCCGTGGGCCCCGTCGCTAGAATTCGAAGGGGGGGGGGCCCCCCCAAATTTCCAAGGGTCTGAAATCTCGTCTCGTCTGTCGAACCCACCGGACTATGTTCCACAGAAAAGACAGAAGGAACGAAAAATAAAAAGAAAACAGAAATAGAAAAAAAGAAAAAAAAAATGTCCCTGTCCGGTTCGGGCAAGTGTCCGACGTTTCGTGTCGGCCACCGTGGCGACAGTTATATATTTGTCCCCTGTTTCTTCGCCCGTTTGCACGCTCGTACGTATAATATAATACACACACACACACACACACATATATATTGGTTGGTAGGGGAGGTCGTATTCTCGTTTCGACTTTCAACCACGTGTGGCTCGCATTACGGACGTGGAAGTTTTTCAGGGTGCCCGAATTTCGCGCACATGCCGAACGACACCGAGAGCAAGCCAGCAGCCACATCATAAGAGAGCAAAAGAGCGAGCAAGAGAGAGAGAGACAGAGAGCGAATGGAGGGCAAGTTGGTCAAGTGGCCAGAGTCGACCGAAGGAGGGTCTCTCCTCCCTCTCCCTTCGACGGTCTTGCACACTCTTCTCCCGGCAATTATTGCTTCGGTCTCGAGTGACCACTTCCGTTCGAGACGAGAAAGAGAGATTCAACAGACCCGGCGAGATGTTGGCAAACGCGCGGAAAAGGGTGAAGACGCACGTGGGGGCGAGCTGGAGAGCGAGGGGGGAAGTTGGGGGGGGATGATGTTGCCTCGTCGAATATTCTTGCTCGATCCCGAAACTCGATATAACACTCTCGCGCCATTTTTTCCTTCTTCTGTTGTTGTTGATGGTCATCTTGGATGTTTTTTTTTTGTTTTTTGTTTTTTGTTTTCTTTTTTTTTTGCCCCCGTTGAGCTCGACGCGGCTCGTTACCCTCGCGTCGACGTGCAACGTGCCCCCTCGTTCTTTCTCCAGCGACTGCCTCGCAGCCGCAACTCTTCTCGCCATTTCTGTATCATCGAGAAGGGGTTACCGTGTACCGGGGAACGAGTTTGAAAATTGCCTCGGTCCATCAACAGCCATGAATGCGAATGCGAATAAATAAAAGAGAGAAAAATATAATAATAAATGAAGAGAAGAAAAAAAAATACAGACACACACACACACACACACAGCTTATGGATATGTATGTATGTATGTATGTGTGTGTATGTGCGTTGTACTTGCACGTGCGCTGATGACTCTTCGGCCACTGACACGCGAACCACTTTCGCCTCAATCCTACCAACTTGTGTGTCTCTATCTCTCTCTCTCTCTCTCTCTCTCTACTTTTATTTTTTATATTCTTTCTGTGTTTTTTTTTTCGTTCGTATCTTAATTCGATAAGATTCGTAGAAGAAAAAAAATTCGTGGTCGTTCGATGGCGGGTTATCGGTTTTTTTGTTGTTGTTGTTCCCTTTGCCGAGGAAAATCCAAAATCTCGAGCACGCGTCTATTAATAGATAATCTCGTTCATCCGTGAAGAAAGACGGATCAAAGAGCGGGAAAGAATGTGAACGAAAAAAAATGAAAAAAAAAAAAAAACGAGGATATTGCGCGTGTCGTTCACGTGGTTGCGTGACGTAAAAAAAAAAGAAAGAAAGAAAAAAAGTGTTCCGACCACGTGCAGCCGTACACGTGACGTCGTGGGAAACTCAAGAAGCCTGTGATATGGAAAAAAATCATCGAAAAAAAAAAATGGAAAAAGAAAAAGATGAAGAAAAAACTCGTAGAAGCAAAGAAAAAAAACGAAAGATGATGAAGGGAAGAGAGAGAGAGAGAGAGCGAAGAAGCGGTGTCGATGGATAATATAACGTATTAGAAGGGGGGCCCGGGCAACGCGTCGAGAAACCCATAACTCGAGGGTTGTAGGGGGCGTCGAGGGTTTTTTTCAGAAGCCTTTTTTTGGGGGGCTCAAGTAAAAAGCCACAGCCTTTTTTTTTTTTCTCGTTACCATCGCGAGGAACGGCTCACAGGTGAATCGAGATTAGTTTTGAGAACAAAAAAAAAACGACAACAACAGGGGGAACGGGGAGGAATTCGATTCAGGTTGTTGTTCTGGTTTTCGTTGGGCCAATCAATCAGGGCACACAATGGAATTTGATTTTGTTCATGGGATGAATAAGCCGCGAATTTGCGGATGTTCGCGTCGAGTGCATTATCGCCCCCTCTCTCTTCTTTCCTCCTTGCCAGCTTGCCTCTCTCGCTTTTTTTTCGATACCACCGTCCCACCGACCCCCTACACTCTCGATCATCGCCCGTAATAAATATACTGCGTCGAGTTTCAAAGGGGTTTTACCACCCGGGGTTTCACTTGATTAACAACCCTACGACGAGTCCTCTTTGCCCTTTCTCTCACTCTCTCTCTCTCTCTCACTCTCTCACTCTCGCCGTATCTTCACCGAAACTCGATATTTACCTGTGCCTATTGCAATTTGAGGAGGAAAGAAAAAAAAAAAAAAGAAAGAAAGAAAAAAAAAGGTTTCTCCCAATTTAAGTTAGTAACCGATGAAACTGGATATTCCAAACGAATTTACAACCGTGCTCTGTGCGGTCGCGATTGCGTTCGAATTTCAACCTGTGACCGTGACAGCGGTGGACGAATATAAATTTTTTTTTGTCTTTCGATTTTTCTTTCATTAAAAAAAAAAAAAAAAAGAGTTTGGATAATTTAAACGTGAAACACCGAAGTCGTTGCAACGTTATTCGATCGAATTTTGTCTTTATTCGTATATCTCGTTCTCGACCCTCCCCGCCCCCTCTCCTTTAATTCCTCTCCCTTCACGGAGATTAATGTTCGGGCCTCGGATATAACATTACAACCTGACCCCCAAAGTTCTTTGGTTTATTAATTATCGTAGTCAATTCGATTTATTAATAAAATATTATTTACATTAATGCATATGGAAAAGCGTGTGTTCCATCAATTCAAAATTCGATTACAACCCGTATCTCAACCCGTCGGGATAATTTGATATCACAGTGTGCTCTATCAATTTTCCAAAGGTCCGAAAAAGGTCTGCAGGACCATTAGAATTCATTAATTCATCACCAACACATGCCATATGTGTCTCATTTCGTTACAACAGTTTCGTGACTTCCAACATTTGTCTTTTTTTTTGTTGGCGTTGCATTAGTCTAATTGGGGGGGGGGGGGGGGGCTCGATGAGAGTCTTCGAGAAGAAGATAACAAAAATTAGTCCGGCTGGGACTGGACAGGATACCGATCTTCGGCTTCGTCGAGTGATATAGTTTGCTACACCCACCCTTTTAAAATTGCGATAACCAACATTTTGCGAAATACTATACGCTCGCACCTGCTTCGGGAAATCGCTCTAAAAGCCCCGCCCCCCCCCCCCGCTCGCCCATCGCAAAAGAGATTCTCGTGAATCCTCGTCGGCGATGGGGAGCAGAAGCGACCCCGACAGATAACCCAAGAACGATTCCTAAGTACCGTCTCGCTACCTTTTTAAGTTGTACCACTCAAATTACTACAATTGGATTTAGTTTTTTTTTCTTCTTCTTTCGTAATTTTTTTTTCTTTCACTTTTTTTTTTTTTCATCGTGAGTCGGAGATGCGTCTCGGACCGGCGGGCGACTAATCCGATGATGGTCCGGTGCATCCCCCGATGCACCGTTCGATGCGCCTTCGCACCGGACAGGAAATGCTTACAATACACTTTTTTTCTTTTTTTTCTGCTGGGCTCTTCCACTCTCACCTATTTTATTTCGCTTCACTTCGCGGTGAATGTGCGAGCGAGCGAGCGAGTGTTTGGTGCCCTCTTTGAGAAATCTCGCGGGGTCCATGGATTTCGTAATCCCAGCATCCGGTTTCGTCTTTCCTCGCAATGTTGAAAAAGATCCGTCGTTCGTCCCCGTCCCCCCTCCCGGCTTCGTGCTCTGCCGATTCTCCGCCCATTGTCCGTCCAGTTTCTCTCTCGAATTTTCGTTTACGATCTTGTGCGCGATCCCCATAACTCCATAACTCCGTGATTCCGTGACTAATGACCGAACGAATCACGTGGATATTAGTCGCTCACCGGACGCGCCCCGCGGTCCAGTCTACGGATTCTTTATTAATCATTCGTGGGCTCTCTCGTCTTCGGCGATCGACTTGAGGCACACCTGCCCGCTGACCCATCGGTGAAAGTTTCCACGGTGATTGAATTATCGGATGTGACCGTGATACGTTGAAAATCTGATGTACGATTTTGATATACAACCAGATTTGAGATTTCACTTTTTCGACTGGGATATAAGATCTTTTTTATTGGAAATTGAAAACATTTTTAATTAAAAAAATTAAACAGGAGTTTTTTGAATATATTTTTTTTTTTTTTCAATTAAACAAAACTAAAAGTATGTAAAAAAAATTGTTTAACCGAATATTCTCGAGTACGATTTAGGATAAACAATTCAATGCATTTAGTCCCACCTAATCTTATTACGTCATTAAGTTTGTACCGTGATTAAATTTATTTTAAGTATCAATCCGACCCATACCTCGAATTTCATCGAAGCACATTTTTTTACGCAGAATTTATCTCTCAAGTCCACGTAAATATTTATAATTCACAACTACATAATCACATTCTACAGTAGTGTAAGCAAATCCCTGAATTTTTTTCAGATCGATTGATTTTAGATTTTTTAAACGGTGACTCATAAAACCCAAGCAGGGTCATTATGACCCAGTGTGTAGTCGACAGGTTAACGAAGATTTTGCATCGAAACGCTAACCCGTTGAAAGACCGTCATCCATATATCCATCATCAAAAATTATTCACTTCCCCCACAAAAATTCATCTTCGATCTAATCTCATCTCAGTCCCTCCCTCTCCTCACTCCGACGATTCGAGTACCGACAAACGCCTCCGAGCACCGGTTTCCCCGTGAACAAACGAGAACCCCATAGACGTCCCGTGTTTAATCCACCGTAACGCTCTCGACAGTTTCGCGCGAAAAAAAAATTCGCTCTTCATTCATCCCCATAATACCGAAAGTCGTCGGTATAACGTGGCATACATGCTTTACGGTCCCGGTATGTACCAATCGGGAGCATTATAAATTTTCGGTAGCGACCAAAACGTACACGGGTAGAACTTATGAGACCCAACACAGTGGGGAGTCTGTCAAGATGCATTATATCCCGATTGCTTTACCGCCACCACCCCCGTTACGATTCTGCATTTTTTTATTCCTCCCCCCCCCCCCCACCCTCCTCTTTCCTCTCTGCCCCGCACCGTTGCTTTCTCCCTCATTCACGTCGCTCTTACCGCCGCGGTGGTAAAATTTCGTTAAATAGATTTCCAAGCCTTACACGTGTAGAACCAAGCGAGTGAAATAGTCGTCAGTCCGTCAAGCTACACACGGACAATAGCCGTCGATGTGCCCTTCTTCTTCTTCTTCTTCTTCTACTTCTTTAAAAAAAGAAAAATAGAATAAAATAAAATCGTATACAAAACGTTTTTTTTTTTTTTCCAAGTCTCATAGCCATAAAGCGAGAGGACAAATTCACAATATATCTCATATATATATATAATGGTATATCCACACAGCGGTATTACACTATGTCATAAAGTATAATGCTACTACATACCTACACACACACACACACATATATAGTATATAGATTTGAACTGGCTTCGCCTTGTTCGTTCACTATGGCACATGCTTTTCTAACGAGTGTATATTATACCACCATGGGCTACGTTACACACCCAGCCTGTATAGAGGCCAAGGCGAGGGAGGTCGGACTGGGCCAGAAGGGGGCGCAAGAGGGCACAGACAGGGGGCTCTGGCTCTGGGGTTCATACAAATTTCTGTCCCTCTCGATGTTTTCATTTCCGTCCATATTTTCTTCATCTCTCTCTCTCTCTCTGTCTCGCTCTCTTTCTCCAAATCTTTTTTTCCACCGACGCCCGTGTTTGGTTGTGTTTGCCCATACCCGCGGAAAATCCATTGGGTTGATGGCTCAACAGTGCACGTTCCTCGTCGCCCCTGCACACTTCCAGATCCCGTAGACAATTTTACCTCGAAGACCTCGACATTGTGGGTCCCCACTGCGTTGTTATGGTTACCCGAAGATCGTCGTGGGCCCCCGAGGCCCTGTCTCGTTTAGGTTTCTATACCACTGGGTAAGCAAGAGGGGGAGGGGGTTGAACAGGGCTTGGTGACGGTGACGGGCGAAAAGCATATAGTCAAATCTCATGCACCTATAATCTTTCTTCATAACGACTGGGATGCATTCTTTCGTCGTCAATCCCTCGCCCACTGTACCACCAGCAACGCCATTTTAGGGATTACAAGCGAGACGTTCGTTTTCCTTGTTTTCTTGATCGTACGCACGTATATCCTGTCCAGTTGGTACGTGATCCTTCGTCTTCCTCGTCTACTTTGTCGTTTCAATCGACCCTCACCCCCCTAGAGGTTGCTTGGTCAGCATCTACGTGGTTCCCGGAAGGAAATCCGTCGCCTGGATCCTTTAAGTTCCGTTTATTCTGCGCACGAAACGTCATCTCTTTGTGGAAAACCCTGAGATCCGGGGACTTTTTGGTTGGCAGGGCTCTATACAGTTTTTCGAATGAGGATAAAGGAATCCGATGATTGGCCGGATTTAAGCGGATGGTAATACAAATATTGGCGTATATTCGACTATAATGACAATCGGTTGGCGGTGACTATGAGTACGAGAAATGGAGATGGAGTTTTTGGGAAGAAGATACTTTTATGGGATTTTTTTATGTGTATAGCTCGTCTATGCGGTCTATGTGAGGCACTCCGTATCAATTCGGACGGTGAAAACTCTGAGAATAGACACCTAGCGAGTCAGTTCATGATGTTTTGATGAAATCATGATCAAGACAGCCCCCCCCCAATTTTTTTTCAGGATTTTTGGATCCCTCTACGACCGTCAAGAAAATCAGAAACTATTCTTGAATAAGGAACAACGTGCTCGGACATAATTAAAAACTTTGATTTTTGTTTCTGTGATTCCTGCAGGTCGTAAAAAAATGTTTGCCAACATTTTAGAGTGTGGATCTTCATTGCAACAATCGATCAACCTCGCAAATGGACGGAATTGAAATCCCACCCATTGTTAATTCCGATTTTATATAGACTATGAACAATTTTTAACATATTCAAAATCCATCAAGACTCGATTTCGTACAAACGAAATCGTTACAATAAATTCGTGAATATGCATTGCAGGATCTCTATCTCTGTCTTGTCTGGAGTCGTTACGCGTGTTTCATTGAACATCACGTCGTGCGTGAGTATTCGTGACTGATACGTTCGGTTAATTCGCGAAAAAATAAAGAATTCGATGAAATTTTATAGCTTTGTGGCGAGTGTATATGGTCGTTAAACACGGGTTTCGTGGTACCCGATGCCTCAGGCTCGTCGGTGCTCGCTCGTGAGATTTTATTTTACGTTTTTTTTTGTTTGTTTCAACGCGCATGGAACGAAGAAATCACGTCGTCGATGACGCAATGGATTGCACCGCGGGCCGCGGTGTTCAAAGGCGAAACAAGTCCATCATCATCAGCGAACAAACAGCCGGGCGCTTTATTGGACCTCGACGCACGGGGTTCGGTAGCAGCCATCCGCGAATCTCTCGCGAATCTCTTCGCCAATTCTTATCCCGTATTTTTCTTGCCTTATTCGCACATCGAGTCACGAAGGCCACGTGCGCGCGCATGCCCGAATAATTGCACACGGCTTGGACCGTACGTACCGTGAAACTGTCCCGCTCGAAGTAACGCGACAAAAAAAAACAAAAAAAAAAAAAAAATCCTATTTGATGGATCTCGATGTGTCGAAAAATGCGGTGGGCAAATGCGTGTCAATTACAAGCCGGCAAACTCGTTATTTCGCACGGAATAAATTAATCAATGAGACATGTGCGGGTAATTGTTGTGTAATGATATTGTAATTGATGTCATTATTACGAGACTCACCGAAATGTCGTCGGTGGATGTTTGTGAATGGTCGATTCTTCGAGGTTATCCGGTCAGAAGTGAACGCTGTAATTGAAGGGGAAAAAAATAAGTTTCCGACGAATTTAATTTATCGAACACTTGCATTAAATAAAATATCAATTCTTTCGAAATGTTTAACAACTCAGTTGAACATGATTCATTTCTGTTTCAAGTGAATCTCATCCATCTTAAACCCAACTTCATCTAAATTACATTTTAGCAATTTTTCCAAACATGTAAAAAAATAAATTAAAAAAAAATATATTTTTGTTCCAACTTAAATTTCTGAGATTCATATTCCACGTTTACAAGTTTTCAAAACACATGTGAAAATACATAAACTTTATTTTTGCGAATGCTTGTTATTTTGAAAAAAAAATCCTATTCATCATGAAGCGTCAACGTACACAATATAACATGCAGAACAAAGTGCCAACGACGTTAAACGATACACATCTTCGTTCTTGAAAAACCGTTTTTCAATCCCCGCATGCGACGGGCAGGGCGGGTGAGGAGGGCCACGAGGGTTTTGCTAGCACTCTGGTCAGAATTGATGAATTCAATGGAACGCGACGTACACGTACTCGCCCCCGCGGTGCATCGAACAAACTGCGACACTCCTACCCGCAGTCAGGGCATAAACTTTTCCGTGTACACCGATCCCGTGTCTTCGAATAATAGCGTCGAATAACGAGATCGCCCCCGAAAAACGCAGTGACAATCGATCACAATGCGAAACCGGTCTCTCCGCGTACCCGATTTCGAACGAAAACTCGCGACACAAATGCGTGAACCCATCGTGTGCATTAGTTTCGATCGAGCATCACGTTATATATCACCGAAAAAAAAGGTAAAAATACGAGCGAGAGATCCTGGGCGAAGATTCACTTCAGTTGGGAGTCAAAAATGTGAAGAAGAAGAAAAAAAAACTGTTCCAAACTATCCGTCTGCTCTTCTTCCATTTTTTCTTTCTCTCTCTCTCTCTCTCTTTCTCTCTCTCTCTTAGACACACATCCAAACACTCGCTCTATCTTCTCATTTTCAAAATCCATTCTTCTTCCATCTCTCACGATTATTCCAGCACGTACCAAAAAAGCAACCATAGTTAAAAAAAAAAAAACAACGTCTCACCCACGTTGTCCACGAGCCCGATGCCTCGAAAAATCAGGACAATGGGAGCCAGGAATTGTGTCGCTGGACGTAACGAGTCCGAAACACAGTTGTGTTGTGTGTGTGTCTGTGTGTGTCCCATTGACCGGCGCTAGCGGGTGTCGTAAAAAGATTAAGGACCACGACGTGGCTCACCTTCACAAAGATGTCCCCGGTGACAAAAATATTTAACAACAATCCAAGCCACGCTCTGTCTCGGTCGAAGACACGGTCGGCCAATTCGACTTTCCACAGCCCGAAGACACGTTTGGGATGCAACCGAGAAGCGCAAGAGAGTCATTCATCCGGAAGGATTCACCCGGGTACGGTCTTTCGAAATCGTATCCGAGCGAAATTACGGCATTGTGAATGGGAATAGAAAAAAAAAACTTTTGGTGACCGTCCACGGACCCCATGGGATACCCATGGATTATAACAGTCGCCAACGAAGACGTTCCTACATGGGGTTCGTGGTGGCAAGTTTTAACAAAAGTTACCCATACATGTATATCAACAAACGTCGTTTCTGGCTCGTTCGCTTGACCGCCTCGGGTGTAGGCCTTTTGGCGTTTTCATTATTCCAAACATTTGCTTTGCCAGCAAAGCTGTCTCTTCTGGTGTCTAGATCGACCGAAGTTTGCCCACTGCGGGTGAGCCTCTCGCATTGACAACCGGGACAACCGGTCAATCGGTACACAGATATGTTATGTATTATTTGGAACGTGTTTTTCGTCACAGTGAGATGCCGTGCAGAGAAGAAGCACACCAACCGCGCGAAAAAGTGCTTGCCACGCGGTGCTCTTCGTCATCGTTGAAGTCTTGCTTGGTCGTCGTGGTGCGTTTCACAAGACTGAGAATTACCGGAACGCGTGCTGTGTGCGCGCCTTCGGTACAACGAAACTTCTCAGGATTCATGAGGGATAAAAGGCTAATAAGAACGCGCGAGTCTTGGCAAGGATAAAACGAGGCGCGACGCTGTGATGGCTTCTTTGGGGAAAGGTGTTCGTGAACGACCGTGATTACCCACCACCTTTCGTGCGAACAATAACGTCTTGGCTGTGCCAACATTTGACGTTGCACTGGGCATTCAAAGATGGATAAACTCACGATAGCCACAGCTGCTGCAATGACCGAAGTTCTAGTTGCAACAAAAAAAAAGGAAACTTTTCGAGGGGAAACTGCGATGCAACTATATGTTGTTCGCTGCATGCGGAGTTATGCGGATGCATGTAAATTGTCGAAGAACCGAGTGTATCTTACAATGTAAAGCGATGAACGCAATTGATCGATGTGGAGATGCATTTTTTGTTGCACTTTAATGTTGCGAATGGGCAAAATTATTGGAAAATAAAAAATAAAATTGTCATTTGCTTCATTTGAATCGTAAGAATAAGGAAGGACTTATATTTTTTTAAATAAGGAAATATTTATATTTTTTAAATAAGGAAGTACTTATATTTTTAAAAATGAGGAAGTACTTATATTTTTTATTAACATTCGGCTTCCTCGTAGAAAAATTTTCGTTTACTTATGATTCGGAGGAAGAAAATTGCTAGTTTCAACTTGCAGCTTGTTTCGATATTTCAATACTGATCAGTGGGTGTATAGAATTTTTAAGTTCCATACACCCACAGTTTGCACCTAAAGCTGTGAGTCGTAACGCAAGAACGACGAAGTAAAAGGGCGGAATAATATTTTATGCTAATGCCGGAGCTACGAGCGAGATACCTGAGCCACTCCGAGGCCCAGGAGGTGTGAGAAGATACGCAAGGTTGGCTCGGGCACAAAGAATCTCTTGTACGTGCACATCAATATTGAATATCCTGCTATTTGAAGCTCCAACAAGGCGATTCGAAGCAATTACGACGAGTTAACCGTCCGGTGTCAATAAAACCCCGGTTCCATCATTTCCCCCGATTATTAAGTCCAAAACAGCCCCACAAGCCGTTTAGGGACGTCAATCATCCCCAAATGGTCGAATTAGCAAAAAAATAATTGAAAAAAGAAAAAAAAACTGACGGTAGATGCGAGTTCTAATCCGCCAGAACCACAGCGAAGCTTCCGGCACGAGTGCCAAGTCTGACGCCGATAATCACCACCAACCGTCTTGTTTTCCTTCCGGACTCCATCATTAACCACCCTCGTTCGTCACCGAGGAAATCACACGACGACGGATATTCTCCTAGGTGGCAATTTAACCGTTGACTTCTCGAAGAGAGAGGTAAAAACAACAAAAAAAACGCAGCTAGACCTACAGGGTTGTATTATTCTAACGCCCTGAATGCCGGATCTACCGCACGCTAAGGACGGAACGACATTCGTCGCCGGGATGTCGTTTGTGGGGTCGCAAACGGTCTCGTCAAGTCGGTCGAAATAACGCAACGAAACCTTTACGAAAAGCTTTTCCTAATAGCCCAGGCCCCGTGAGCACCAGCCGGGGCAGCTAGCAGTGGCATCGTTTTCCAAAGTGGCCGAATGACCGGTCGCGCCTGCGATCCTTCAAGTTCCTTTGAGGTTTACGAAGTGCCGCAACACGATGACCGCGCCTACACCGCGACATCGTCGGTGCGATGGTGCGATGGTGTCTGGGGTCCTCTTGGTTATGCCTGTCCTCACTCACGGGTCCTTTCGGGTCTCGGATAAAAGTGCAGCCCTGCCTTCCCAACCCGCCCCAACGGATCCCCCGCTCTCGCCTGCGTTGAGACATCGCCTTGCACCGCGTGAAACAACTCCGAGTAGTCTTCTTCGGGCGTGTTAAACACACCCGTTAAAATAATCCAGCGATGCGCTGACGGCGCGGCGTCGTCAGTGTGATGTGCATCCGAGGGTACGTGTATTACGAGGACCGGGGGGCGGGAGTGGGAGCGGGATTATTACGGGGTCCCGGACACATAACACTCCGACGAAGATAGTGAAAGGGCAACTTTTCCACGCCCGGCACTCCACCGCCAGAAGCGAAGCTTTCACGCATGCGTTTAGGTGCGTCTGCATGGATGTTTGAGCGTGTGTGTGTGTGAGCGCTAAGGATTCTTTACGAGAATCGACCCAATTACCCACTTGGATAGTGAGATGTTGCGCAGCGCTGCATCATCGGAGATCAACGCTGACGCATTGCGATTAGCCGCAGTGAGACCCTGTTGATGGGGACTTTCGAAGCGGCGGAAGCGTAAAAGTGCATCGTCAAATTGAGAGCACGTCTTTCTGCCGCTCGAAGGTGACACGAGCGAAAGTGAAGAAGAGAAAGAAGAAAGAAAATGGTAGACTTGGTCTACCGGGATTTTGTTATCGCTTCGTTGACTCGCAATGATGAAGAAAAAAAAAAAAAGATGCTGGGGAGTTAACTTCTGGTCCTCAATATTTGGGACTTGAGAGTCGGACCGTCTCATCAGAACCTACCGTTGAGTGGTAATTTTTTTTTTTTTTTCCTTTTTCCTTTTCTATCGGGTATTGCACCGTTAGCTGTTGGTCGAGGATTTTTTTTTTCAGACTGGACGATAGTAATGACGGGGTGACCGTGAAATCATTTTCGAACGGCGGTTGAACGACGGATTCGGAAAATAAATATAACCCGCAAAGGGTAGAATGTAAATCGTTTGGCAATTGCCGGTCAGTGATGAGATGGGAATGAGGTTGGGCTTTTATTTTTTTTATTTTTTTTCTTTTTTTACGACAAAGGGTGTATCATCGTAACGGATTAAGGCGAACGGGGGGGGGGGAGGGGGGGCGTATCTGAAAATGGGATTTCGTCGGGGGAAAATTAGGAACCCGGGGATAATTGTCAGAGGGTTGGAGCGTATTTCATCGTGCGGTTTTTTATGTTACACGAATTACGAACGGTTTCCCGTAATGGTTCGGTCTCACTCGGTTAATTAACGGGTTCCCGGTTTGACGGGGTGTATAACCTGTTTTTCGAGGATCGCGGGGACTTCGAGACGCCGGCTTTCATCAAAAGTTCCGAAAGCCGGTTGGTATCGGGCTTGGGCTTCCGGCCCCCCGAAAGAGAACCGTTCAGAAAAGCATAGAATTAGTGCGGAACGTTTCCTGGTCGTTCGCGCCCCGGTTACGAGGGAGCCCCACTAGTTGCTGGGTGATGAGCGAACCGGAGGATAACGTACCAAAGGGCCAACGGGAGATCGTCCTTTGGCTCCGGGTTTTTCGAGCCTGCAAAGGCTCCTCTGGGCTTCGTCGTAAATTGGGACCTAGCACGAATTCTATTCCGAGCCGGGGCCCCCATGGGTTTTGTGGGCGGAGATCCTCTGCCCATTTTTGCTGCCGCTGCTACTCTTGGGTTATGAAAGAAGACGACGAGGAGGAAGAAGAAGAGAAAGAAAAAAAAAGATCGGAGATATACCTTCGTGCTCCTCTATCATTTGCGTTACTACACACTAACGGCAGGCACATATATATATATATATATATGTATGTATGGCTCGCATCTCACGGTTAAATAGTACCGAAACTAACTAGCCCGAAAAGAAAAGGGCAGGTGCTTCGATCACAAAAAATAAATCGCTGTTTAGTGGTACGATTGTCCGGATCGGCGGGGATTAATTTTCACGTGTAAATTTATGTGCAATTAGAAATGTTGTAAGTTTACTTGGTTGATTTGAAAATATAAAAATTCTTGTTTTTGAAAATTTAGTTGTTTCAGTGGGTGCATAGTTTACGAGGTACCTTTTTAACCCTCCGTCTGTTACAGTGTAAAGAACGAGGGTTAATTATAGTAGTTGTCCGATTTAGTTATAGTAGTTACATATAGTTATATAGTTATTTGAAAGCAACAACTGGCCCTGATAATTCGCAATATTCATCGAGCCAATGACATTTTTTAATTTCAATGTCAATCGCCGATTCTGGACCCGTATATAACTTGTAACGAAAATTGTAGATGCCCCCAGAAACATCAAGACTCACTTGCAAAAAAAAAAAACACATGAAAGTGAGGTTCACCCTGGGATCACCCGCATAATTCCGCCCAGCCAATCGATACCCACTCGTAGTTGCATTTCCCACAAAAAAAAGGAAAATAAAAAGGAAACAATATTTCGTCATTTATTCCCCCGGCGTGTATCACACGTGCAACTGTGAATAACAAACGCCTGCCCACATATTTTTTTTCCTACCAAATTTCCCACGAGACAAAATATTAAAAAAAAAGATAATAAATGAATAAATAAAAAAGAAATAATCCTCCAGCATCGATCAAGTACGAGGATTAAGCTCTGCAATTTTTCGAGAAACTGGACACCCACGAGATTAATATTATTTTTTTTTTTCCGAACACGTACCCGCATGATCGGTGCGTGTCGTTCTATCCGAATTTTCCATTGTGCGGAATCGCCGATGCTTTTTTTTTTCTTTCTGCAGTATTGGCAACTCTCCGTGGAGAATTTTCCCGACGCTCGGGATTTCGAACTTGAAAGTTTTGACGCAACGTGGTTGCATGGTGTTCCACACACCTATGGGCTTGAGACGTTGTATGCAGTTCGATAAAATCGCATCGTTAAATTTGTCCGTCGGTGCGGAAAACTCGTGTTTCCCCCAAACACTCGAATATCGCCTCGTAGATCTCACTTAGGCTTTTATAATCCATACCGCACATTCACATTGAGCCAGATTGAAACGACCGGAGTAAAAAAAATTACGGGAATAGGGTGTACAAACGTTTACAAAATTTTCGTTCGGCTAATCTTGCTCTGGTTTCGAAGTTGGAACTCGGGCAGAAAGGAACCAGTTCGTACTCCAACATATATAAATATATATATACATATATGTGTGTGTGTGTGTAGTTCTTCGCGAGGTTAAGCAGCCCACGCATGGTTGAATTTTCTGATCTCGAGACGTGACGTTCTTTGAGAGATGCTGTGGAAATAACCTTGCAAGAGAAAAATACCAAAAAAAAAAAAGACAAATGTCTGTATCTCGATGTTACATTGGACTTTGATGGGCGCACGCGGATCACACGGGATCATCCCGTACGAAGGTGCAAGCCTCTCGTGATCTGGATTAGGTCTCGAGATCGCGTTTGAATAGGATTTACAGGGTGTTTAGAGCACCTTCGGAAGAGAAGAAGAAGAAAAAGAAGAAGAAAACACATTTTCTTCGCGGGGATAGAATTATCGAGGTTTACGCGCAGCCGAAGCTGAACCATGTGGTTTGAATCGAGATTAAGATTATCTTTTCTGCCCCGAATGTGTTTCGGATTCTCTCGAGTATGTAGTTTGATCATTCTAATCATAAATTCTGCTACCACGGAATTATAATCGTCAGCCTGGATTAAATGTGTCACGGTTGTAATAAAAAATCAATGAAACACAATTTAGTTTCCTTTTTTTTTTTTGAATTTGGGAAATCAGCGTCGTGACGATTTTTTTAATCACTCAGCAAGCACTTGAATGTTGTGGGGCACGTTTTTTAATGAAAAAAAATATATTTCGAGTTTTTCAATTGTCTTCCTGCAAGAGAGAATGAGTTAAATATTTAATTGTAAAAAGCAAATCAGTATAATGCATGTTTTTTAATTATTCGTCAAGCTTTTGCCGAAAGGGTGCTCTTTCTCTCTCTCTCTCTCTCTCTCTCTCTCTCTCTCTCTCTCTCTCTCTCTCTCTCTCTCTCTCTCTCTCTCTCTCTCTCTCTCTCTCTCTCTCTCTCTCTCTCTTTGGAAACAACTTTTGCATTTTAGACAAATAGTAATTGATATTCCAGATGCAGTGTCGAACCGATTTCTGATGACGCATCACTTGCAAATTCTGGGTAAAAAGATTCATTAATTGTCCATTATTGGATTTAAATTATCGTAGAATGCAACAACTTGTTACAAAATTATAAGTAATTGATAATTAATTTTTAAAAATCTCGGAACAACAACACGAAATAGCCTATCTTACTTTTTCACAGAAACTAATTTGACTATCATTCACGTTTCATCTTTATCGATGAAATTTATGAAATTTAACTCCTGCAGTCAATATCCTCATTTCTCTCTCTCTCTCTCTCTCTCTCTCTCTCTCTCTCTCTATCTCTTGTGAGTCGAAATTATATAATCCCACGTCGAAAATACGAAACCAGATGCAGCGGCTTAAATGCATATAAGATACATTCGAGTACGATATTCAGGATTGCGCAGGGTATAACAGCATCATGAAGACATTTCGAATTCTCGTGTCCATGTAAATATCAAAAACCCGAGGGAATGAAGTACCGCGAAGAATCGTCTCTGCCACATACTTCTGTGGTCGAAAAAAAAAAAAAAAAATCAACCACCATCCGTTGATCCGTGACGATCCGAGTGCAGTGAGAAACCCTCTCGAATCTCATCCGAAGCACCGTTTAATTCGAGCCAGAGCACCCCCCATCCCCACGAAGTGTGTAAATACAGTTTGCCCCATCGAAGCCCTCCACAACCATCGAAATACACCGTCAACCCCCATAGAATCTCAATCCCGACCGAAAAATTATCTACTCGCGACGTTAGTTCTAGATCGAAAGTAATTTTACACGGATCGCGACACGGTTAAGCCGCAGCATTTTCGCGGCCGATTTTTCGCGGCCAATCGACGAAAATTCGTCACCTTGAAATTTCCCCATCGTCGAGCCACACGATTTTGATCCTCGTCGTACGGTTATTGTCGATGATTATTCACGGACAGTTTTTCGTTGCCCGGTGAACTTTTATTTTTTGTCAAAGATTTATCCATACGGATTGTATTCTGGAAAAACCAGCCGCATCGCGTTTACCATTGTACATTTTAACCTCGCACGCATGCGAGGTTGAAAAATCCACGACCGTACAGTTTACACAAGAATATACCGTGGATAATGTCACAAGGTGTTCGTCTAACGAATTCACTTTTATAGCGATGGAAAATTCCGCGTTTTTTTTTTTTTTCAAAGACCGCGTCACGCCGATTTCCGCGGGTCTGGCCTTCGTTCTTGTCCCACCGCTCATCCGCGTTAACAGTGGAAACACGAACAAGAGACGAAAAAAAAAAAAAAATGTAGGAACGAACGAAGAATCGAAGTAAAGGAGCGAGAGTGGAGAGTTTTGGGGTGAGCAACGACGAGGGGGGAGAAAATTCGAAAGGACCACCCGTTCCGCCGCGTTAGAAGAGGTTGCCCGGCCCCGAAAAGGCGATCTTTTTCCTTTATTCGTTTCCTTTGAATCGTCACCGATACGCCGATTATCCAGTTTCTCGCCCACGTCAGTTCTCTTCTCTTCGCGGTCATATAGGCTACTTCTCTCTCCCCCCTTTCGGTCGGTGCAGTCGAAAATGCACTCGTACGAACGAAGAACCAACGAAATCCAATGTGCCAATGCATTTTGTCGTTCGCGTCTCGTTGAAAAAAAAAAAAGAAGAAGAAGAAGAAGAAGAAAAAGAAAAAATGTGAATGAAAGAAAAAGAGAAGAGAAGGCGGCACCGCCACCTTTGTAGATGTCTTTTGGCGCGAACGTATACGTACTGCCCTAATATTCCGTGACGACAGGTCACTCCTGCGAGCTTTTGACAATTTCGACCTGAATTTCCATTCTCTCCCCGTTCGCTGCCCGGACTGTTCGTTCACGGCTCGACCTGACCACGGACAAACGTATACCCCACGGCATTGTCGTCTTAAACGTTATTTATAACGAAACGAAGTTTTTCGGAACTCGGAGAGAACCAAGTTGATGCCGCCAGAAGCTGCATCGTGATAGTATAGCACTTTACAATATATATTTTCGACTGGTGTGCAACCCAAAGTGGTTGACGAAAAGAAAAAGGAAATTTTTTTCGGTGCAGCCGTCGCGGTACTTCGAACGTTTTTCGTGACAACGAGAATTTGGAATCGTGGAATCGACCGACGAAAAACCGTAACGGAACGCGCGTGTTCGTGGTTAAAACGAAGCGTCAAATAACCCACGAAAATTCGTTACCCCAGTATTCCACGCTCTCGAGATACGTAATTTCTCACTAGCGAGAAATTATTGCGAGTGAATGACGGTCTCGAAGTACCTGAAATCTGAAGACTTTTTTTTTGTGATTTGTCGCGGTTGATCCGCGACTCTTCGTAATTGCAGCGAATGAACATGTTTGTGGATGTTTTTTTTTTTTGAGAAAACGATGAAATAGCGAATTTTAATTTTTTTTTGATAATCATTTTGACGAGCAATAACATAAAAAAGAATAGCTGGGGATTCAAATATTCATAAGCTTTTCAATGGTGCTTCGAAAGAGTTTCGGGATTTCTTTGTCGCGAAGTTGATGTCGACGTTCAATGACAGAAATAATGAAAAAAAAATTGGAGGAAGACATGATTTTTAACAAAGAAAAGAAAATCAAAAATAGCCATTTTAATATGTTTCTTTGTTTTTTTTCTTCTTTAAGTACAATTATGAAACTTTGACAAAGTACTGATTTTCTACGTTCATTTGCTCTTCATTTTTTTTTTTTTAATTTCATCGATTTGGTGCAACATCGCGGGAAAAAAAAGTGAAAGACGTTTCACTCTTAATTAATTTGTTATTTTTGTAATTTCGATAATGAAGAGCTGCCTGAATTTTCCGAAGATCGAAAAGCAAATAAACCGTAAACGTTTACAGAACAGGTTCAACGAACCAATGGAAAAACTCTTCACGGTCGTGAATTCGGTCTTTTCATCCTCGCGGTCGTCACGGGATCGGAAATTGGATGATATTTTGCGAAGCAATGGCAAGCAAGGTGGGTGGTTACATGAGCGGAACATGAAAATTACTACGAGATTAGGTACACCACGGTACGAAATGTTGTGTAAACTAAAAGGATCCCCGAAGGATCCTCCGGAAGAGCAGTGAGAATCATCGTCCCGTGAAATGGCCCACCCAGAGCCCCTCTCTCGCTCTCCCAACCCTCCGCGTTGTGTGTTCTTCGGCTTCGAGAAATTTGGCGCTTCATGAAACTCATCCCGAATGTGCAATGGGTCTTCATCCTCGAACTCGAGAGGAAGAAGATGATAAAAAAAACCAACATAAAAAAATCATATCTCTTTTACCGAAATACTCGACGAGAAAGAAAAAAACGAATTTTGGTATATCTTTTTTACCTTCCTAAAATCTGCAGTCCTGACGACAAACTCTTCCACGACTAAAATAACAAAGTTTCAATTCATTTCAATTTCTAGCAATAATAAAAACGAAAAAAAAAAAAAAAAAACAAATTCATAGCCAGCCAAAAATCCGAAAAATTTCTCAGCATCATCGTTCACTCTCGGTTCCAAAATACAAAACAGTATAATATATAGTCGATATCCAACGAAATCATTCGACCGAACAGACTGGAGAAGAACAATGTAAGGCAAAAAAAAAAAAAAAAAGAAACAAAGCGTCGAGAGCAATCTCACGAATAGAAGAAAATAGGAACGATGAAAAAAAAAAATGAAACGCTGATCACGAATATGACCGGAAAAAGCGAAAGTCCGAAGACTCTTTTATAGCCTCTGTGGTTTCGCCCACGGACTCCCACCAATTTACACCATTTCCCGAAAATCGCCACGTAATGACACAGGAGGATTTTTTTTTCGTTTTTTTTTTTTCCAACGTGGCTCGGCCACATCTCGTGAAATGCCACCAATTTGGGATAAAACCCCGGAATCATTAGTCGCGACTATACGAACCACGACGACTCGAGAATTCAGTCAGAGAGAATGATGAAACGGTGTTTATATATATATATAGTCTCGGAGATCTCCGGGGTTGGTTCGACGGTTTTTTGTGACCCTCTCGAGGGTTCCGTTGCGTTGATGGGGCACTTGTTACGGTGGTGGATGCACGTGTTCTAATGGATACCGAACGGTCCCGTCCCTCCCCCGTCGGGACCCCGGCAAGCGGAATCAACTAGCACCGGAGATGAAGCTCGAAAGAAAGAAAGGAAGACGAAAAAAAAAAAAACAAAGAAAAAAACTATAAATCTCTATGCGGCCGAGCGTGGTTGCTAGCTCGGTTTTAGGTGCTGGTATTTACCGGCGTATCTACCCTAAAAACTCGAGGCTATAGAAGTAGAGATAGATTAGAGAAACTGAGCGAGGCCGGTCAAGATTTCAAGGCCGCGATGATCATTCGGTCCGCGCGTTAGGCTCATTCACGAAAATCTTTTGTTTCTCAAAATCTATTCACAGTGAACAGAAATTTGAAACAAAATAAAAGCTTTTCATCGCCAAGCTATATTGCTATAGTGAAAAAAATTATATATAGTTCATTATCGTAAACCAACCACCCACGAGAAGAATACTGACATCCCATAATTTTTGAGAAAAAAGATAAATGAAACGTCATCATTGCAATTGGTGCTTAAAAAAAAATTTCATTAGTTTATAATATAAATTATATATGTTTTTGGGGTGAAATGGAAGCCGAAAAAAAAAAACTAAAAAAATCTGAATCAGCGGGGGTCAGAGTTTCGACTGTCCAAATTGATCTGGAATACAGTACAATACAATTACTATTACAGTCCCCAACTGTTTTAATTTTTGAACAAGCTTATATTCCCGCATTTTTTACGAAAAACTAGCCCCAGCAACTCAGCCAAAAAAAAAAAAACAAAAAAATGAAATAAATAATGAAAAAACATAAAAATCAATGTTTGTGATGAAGGTATCGAGGTTGCAGGGCACATCGAGGTAATATAAACAGATTTTTCGAGCTGCAGAGCCTTGAAAGGACATCGTTATCTGGCACGGTAATCGCGGTGGGGCCCTTACGGGTATATATATATACGGTGCTCGTATAGTCTCCGCGCGCCTCCCTCGGGCCCCCGAACTGGCCCTTTTTCCGAGGCTGCGCTAGAATGAGCGAGCAAGAGAGAAAGAGAGAGAGAGAGAGAAACGAGTCCTTTTCTCGTCTCGAACGACGGCGACGACGACGACGACGACGACGCGGCGACCACCGAAGCCCTCTGACTCACCCTTTGCACGTGTTCAATTTCCGTACGGTCCCCTCGGTGCCACCAAAAACGTTTCTTATCCCCCGCGTCTCTCGGGCCCCTCGGCTCTGGCAAGAAAAAAAATGGAGGGAAAAAAAAGAAAGAATGAAGAAGAAAAAAAAGTAACGAACGCGCGCGAGAGATCGTCGAGAATGCTGACTGACCCGCTCTCGCCCTTTTGGCTCACCGCTCCGCCCACAGGACGACCGAGGCTCCACTGTGTTCTGGTCTATGCCATCGTGAGTCCTCGTTGTCGTCTAATACCGGTACCCTTGTGAACATTGAAGCAAAGAAGACGAAGAAGAAGAAGAAGAAGAGAGAACCTCTCGGACCCCAGAAAGACCCATCATACTTCTTAAAAAGCGCTGCACCGACGAGACAGCCCTGACACTCCATGGTAGCACGAAATACATTATGCCATTTTTGCCGGTGTTCACCAAAGCCCAGCCCAACGTATATGTATATGTATATATATGTGCGTATCGCAATAATAGCGCTAGTGAAAAGTCGATTCTCAGTTTGAAATTATTATGTACAAACGGCATTGTCGGCTCGAGATCGAATGGACGGCAAACGCATCGAACCACGAAGCCAAACGTTCGTTTTCTCCATACACGTTTATATGTATGAATGTATGAGCGCGTAGGTACTGTACCCGAATGGAAAAAATGGAGGGGAAAAAACGATACAAATGGGAAATAACGAAGGGGCTGAGTCGGGCGTTTTGTAGGCCCGACACTTCGTTTTCCTCTCGTAACGCGGGGCACAATCGTTGCTGGTAAAAAGAAAATGAAATAAAATTCATCATGAAGACTGATGGTACGGAATGGAAATTTCGATGAAAACACGGTAAATTTTGCTGGACATGATTTACAATTTTTTTTCTCGCCTCTTTTCGTTCATAGGAAGCCCAAGCTTGGAAGTATCTTTACCTATGTAAAAAAACTTTTAAAAATATTTTTGATGGCGAGAATTGTGGCTCGAGTGCCAAAAAATCGACTGAAAAATTTCATATGCGATTTTCGTGACTTTAAAAAAAAAAAAAACTAATTTTCTAACATTTTTCTATCTATAACGAATAAAAAGATTTGAGGGTTCGAAATTTGTTCATGTTTTTTCAAAACGTGTAGATTTCGAGTCACCATTACTCAAACGAGACTGCATTTAGAAAAACAACCATTTTAAACCCCGAATATTTTTTTTTGATAATGTATTTTGATTAGCATTTTCATTTACACATCGAACGTGTGCTATTTGGTCGAGAAAACGGAAACCACCCACCCACACACTTTATCCACCCTAGTACCACATTTAAAGGAAAAGCAAGCAAGCAAGCAAAAAAAAAAACAAAAATAATAATAAAAATAAGAAAATTGTGTAAATCCGGTCCGGCACGTTCGAAGAACGTTTCGAATTTCTCGTAAAAGCTTTCGCCACCCGAAGCTCCCATTATTTTGTGATGGTAATACGGGCCAACATGGACAAAAAGAAGAAAAAAAAAAAGATGCGACACCATCGTTTCTCTTACATTATTTTATTTTTATTCGAAAACCGTAAGCGCAGTCGATCCATTTATCTTTTTTCTTCCGCGCCTCGGGACCCGCACCTCGAGGAGCATATTAACCCAAGGACCGGCGATCCCGAAGGACGAACCGCCACCGGGCAGGATACCGCGATGACACGGTCCGGGCTAATCCCGCGATAGAAATCTTCTCGATTTTTCGAGCGCTCTCTCTTTCTATTTTCCCGACCCGGCTACCGGTCACCGCGGACCACGAAGAGATACGACGAGTGTTGCACGTGCGTGCATAAGGTCCGAAGAAGAAGAAGAAGAATAAGAAAAATAAATAGAAGAGGACGTCACACAACGGTGGCCCACACGAGAACCTCGAATGGTGGAAAAATGTATAATTTATAACGATAATCCTTTGAGAATGGATTTACGGTTTCGAGGATCCGAAACCCGAAGACTGCGAAACATTCACGATGATGCATCGAGGTCGGACGACCAACGAGAAACGCCTCAACATCCACCAGCCATATTTTTTCTTTCATTACTTCTTTTTTTTTTTTTTTTTGCTTACATCGTTCCCCCTCGTTCATTCCTTTTCTCGCTTTCAAATCTCACCCTCATACGCCCCCCCCCCCTCTAAGTCGCGAGACGAATGAAACTCGCGTCGATACGAGCGCGTTTTTGGGCAGGACTTGGGGGACGTTTTGGGTTGCGAGAGAGACTCTGTCTAGGCCGCCGTGACTGTTTCTTGATTTTGTTTGCTTAGGTGCGGACCGCGGGCTTCAAGGTCCGCGGGGCCACGATGTTTACTTAGGGCGCATTATGGAATTTCGTAAATGGAAACGGATCTACGCTTCGTTCAAAGCTCTAACCGGTTGGAAAGATTTTTTTTTTTTCATTGCTAAATGTTGACATGGACATTTTTCGTCGATTTTGGAGAAAAAAAGAGAAGAAGAAGAGGGAGAGGAATGAATGAGTGTGTATGTGCGTATGGTATCGTCGCCCATTGTCGAATGATTCGGATGAGCCCGGGCACAAACTTGCACGAATCTCGAGAAAAGTTTGTCGCGATAGTTGGATCTTCACGTAACTGGGATCCAAGTGCCATGTGGATATTTGATATTCGGATGATCGTTGTTTATCGTATGGGGGTTTTGGGGGTATTGGTTTTCGGGTTACGTTGGAGTGGAACTTTTGTCGATCGACGATGTACATTCGATCCGCGTGTGCCGGGGCTTCATTGCTTCGCGATCGAACTGGGAGTGGATTTTGTCAAGTATGATTATTATCCGCATCGTTCGTTATTTGGTTTCATGGTTGATGGTGATTCGAGGTGAGGTGGGATATTCGTTTAGTTTACCCACGAATTTCGTTACGATGGATTTTGACATTCGATATGTACGATCGAATGTAAATCTGTTTCATCTTGTGGGGTTACGAAAACCCGAAATTTAGTTATATGTGGCTGACACTGAGATGAGACTTTTAGAATGAATTATTCTTATTGTCGATCATTTTTATTATCGAGTTGTATTATCGCACATAACGCAGATATGAAATATTTTTGAAGGAATGAATTATTGCACTGAAAGAAAAGGTTGGTTAATATAGCCATTTATTCGTGGTCAGGGAATAGTTGGTCAGAGCAGCCAATCTGATGGATAAGCCTGCCATCGCTCATGGTGACAGTGACCATTTTTAATTGTCACGAACTAGATAGTCACACTGCAAGAAAAGGTTGGTTAAGATAGCCATTTATTCGTGGTCAGGGAATAGTTGGTCAGAGCAGCCAATTAGAATGATACGACAGAAACGGTGCATGGTGGCTGGAAACATTTTTAGTCGCGGCATTAATTCATTATAGTTCCTCCATACAGTCGGTAGATGGCGTTGACAACGCGGGCGCTGGAACAGCGAACCCATCGCGCGTATTCCATAGATCGTAGAGCGTGATGTCACTGTTGCATGAGACCACGCGGTTTCGGGTGAACGTTTCGGTATATATTGCAAGTGTTTTTTTCGAGTGTTTGAGTGAATTCTAGTGGCATTTGACGATGGACGGAAGAGGCGTGGACTTATTAGAAAAGTGCGGTGTATCGATATATATATATATATAGATATATATATATATATATATATATATATATATATCATCGAAGAAAATTGAGAGGGCCAACCAATTCAGAGCCCGCGGGTTTGCATTTCTTGTAAGCTGCTCTGACCAATAACACAGTCGCACTGTCTGCTTGCGTTGGTTGAGGCAGCCAACTTGGCTGCCTCATCGGTCATCTCGAGATGGAAGACGTGACCAACATATCCTTATCTATTAAAAATACCTATCCCAACCAACTAATGGGACGGCTCCCCAGAGTCCAACAAAGTTGGATACCGCAACCAATTCACGGGTGGACCGACCAATTTTTTCTTTCAGTGTGTTATTATTATTATTATTATTATTATTATTATTATGATTTTGGTTAGTCAGTGTCAATGGCGATGTCGTATTGAGAATTTAGATCGATTATCTAAGTTTTCGTCAAATCAAAACCAGAAACTTCGGATTTGGCGAAGAGACAAAGGACTTAATTTCTTTTGAGATCACTCAAAAATAAAAGAAAGTCTATCTAATTTTTCATCCTTATTTTACATCAATTGCATCGGCTTTCAAGAAAATTCTACAATTTTTTTGTAAAAATGTAATTCGTAATTATTCGAACGAGTCGACAATATATCTCCCAATAGTCCCGATTTATCATAGCTTGTAAAAAAAAAAAAAAAAAGAATAAAACAATAATATTTGAAGAAATTACCAAAATTTTGATTTCAGAATTTCATCAACAAATCGAGCAGTCACGGCAAGGGTGTTGAAAAAAAAAAAAAATTATCGTCAAAACGTTATTCAAAGATAGTGAAATAATGCAATTACACCAACGACCTTCCCGGATTCGTCACCCCCGGATTAAAACTTCACGCTGGTTATCAATGTGAAAACAAGAACGCGGAAACCACGCGGACGAAACCACCGACAAATAAAACCATTCACCGGGGTCCCCGGAACTTCGCCTCTTTTCTCACACATTATTTTTTTTTGTCCATTACCATTGGTGCCCGGGCACGTTCACCAAATAGTGCGAGGGGATAAATTCTTTCGTCACATAATTTGCGCATCGAACGAATCTTCATTCGTCGACGTTCTATCTATCGACATTGTTACGAAGAAGTTTGAAAGAAAATAATAAGAAAGAAAAGGAGATGTGCGAGACATACGTGACCCAGCATCCAATATTGGGGTTAGAAAAAATTTCCCCGCCTCCGGGACGGTAACATTTCCGACTTCCGTAACCTATAATGCTTTTTGTTGAATTCACGCAGTTCCTCGGAAGTAACGTCAATGTCGTCGTCCTCGTCGTCGGCGTTTGATTCATCGTCGAGGTAGAAAAGGAAAGGAAGAAAAAAAAAGAAAAAAGAAAAAAACGCCGATGCCAAGTCTTCGAGCACGCTTTGCATCACACTGCGCGGGCCTTGCCGACGCTTTGTGCGAGGACTCTTCGGGTCCACGAGACCCCGGATAAAGCACAATGTACCTGCGCGCACCCAGAACCATAACCCGAAGCAACGACCCAATGGCACAAACCAAACGAACGTGTACTTGTCGGGAAAAAAAGAAAAAAAAGATTTCGTACGAGTTTGAACGCGTTCGCAACGAGTGTTACGAAAAATCGAGATCACAAGTTGACGAAACTCGTGAGAAACTCGTTCGTACTCGCAACAAACGCGTTCGAGCTTGTTCGCTCGTGCAGGTTCGAACCTGCAACGATCACCAGGTGCAGACTCTCGGCTCTCCCGCGCGATTGTGCTCTCTCGTTGCATCGAAGATACACGCGAGAGCAAACTTCTTTGATAGTTGGTTTTTTCTTTCTTTCTTTCTTCCTTTATTTTTTTCGAAAATGACTTACGACGCACACCGTGAAAAAAAAAAGAGATATATATATATAAATCTAGAATGCGTGAAGTATGGGGACCGCGAAGGCCGAACGCACGAGAAGGTCAGGGTGACGGTAACGAAGCGGAAGAAACTTGTTCGAACTTGCATCACGGATACAGGGCGCAGCTGAGCCGCGCACGTGCGTCCATGGACAATTCGACTCCCGCGTTCCGATAAAATCGATAGAAAGTTTTCCATAAACACATTTATATATTTTCTATATATACATTAGGGTGGCTATAAAAAAAACATTTCTCCAATTTTCGCGGTCCTTGTAAGTTTTATTTTAACCGTTTCAGTGTAACCTTTTTTTTTCATTGCCCCCTTTGTTATTGAAATTAGAAAAAAGCAGTCCAAGATGTGTGAAAAAAATTCATAAATGTAGCTCAGAGTTTTTACTTTACGATTAAAATGTTTGATATATGAAGTTTTCGTTATTTATTCATTTTAAAAATAACGATAAAAATCCCGACTCTGGGAAAATACGGGAACTTTGAATTTTTTCGGTTCGAATGGACAGTGAAAGGGTTAAACTTTTAATTTTCACATTTTAACTCTAGAACCGTTTTTTTATATTTTTTTTTTGGCATTCGTAAACCTTCCCCATGGGACACTCTTGTATCTTGAATTTCTTATTTGCTGCTTAACGTTTACCCAAAAGTTCTGTAACAATTCCGAAATCCCGTATAACCATTCTACTTTACGATCCAATCATTATTTTCTTTTTGAAAAAAGAAAAAAAAATGATATACCATAAAAAAGCTGCACCGGTTCGAGGAATAATTCGACGATGAAAAATTGGGGATGCCGGTTCTAGGATTAATAATCGATCGAAAAAATTTTCTCGTAAAATTTACGACGATATATACGAAGGATTATATTGCGGTCGTAAAAGGGTCGGGACACGCCTACGCTTGAACAACAAAAATGCAAATGAGGGTTGGTCGGTTGCACGTGCATCGATGAATATTCAAACCGTGTCCTGTGAAAAAAAAAAAAAAACTATCGAATCGAAATTGTATCAGCCTCTCTCCGATGATTATCACATCCAGGGTTCTTCACAAGCACCCCCCCCCCCCCCGCCCCACCCACCCCATTCACTGTGAACAATGTACCGACCCAAATTAACGTTCACCCTTTCGAAATTCTTTCGGATTTAACGAAACGCTATAAAATATAAAAAGAAAGATAAAAAGACGAAAGAAGCTGGTCCACTAAAATGCACCCGATGATAAAAAACCTGACAATAAGTGGTTATCACGGTGTGATCAATGGAGAGATAAGAAATATAAACAACAATGATAAATGCCACAATAACGCAAAAAAATCAAACGGAATCAAATTCCAGATTAGGAATCACAAAAATTGCCTCGAAAAAACAAAAAAATCGATGCCAAAATATCGACATAATTTGTGAGGGTGCATCAACCCTTTGAAATCGATTTTGTCAGGACCATAATGTTCGCACTCGCCGTTATATGTACCTGCGAAAAGAATTTCGTACAACTGTCAACTCCCCGCGTAACTCTTTGATCCGTTAACCCACTATTCAACCCTTTAACGTCCACCTTGGACCCCGAGATTCGTGTGGGCCGTGCCCAAAGAGTCGACCGAATTCCCAACCAAAGGGTTATAGCGGAAACACGGGCGAACAATGAGAAAAGAAGCATTGTACCTCGCCTCGGCTTCATGGATTCACCTGTGAAAGGGTTGAAGAAACGGGTTGAAACCCCGGGGGCCAACAATGAAACGACGAAAACCGCTAAACCGGAACTTTAAACTCGCGACAAGTGTTTCACCACGAAAACATTGGAAATTATTCGGTTTTTTTTCTTCTCTACAGCTCAATTAAAAATAAAAATAATAATAATCATAATAATAATCATAATAATTTGACAAAGAAAACGGAAATACGATGCATCGAGATTTTCATGGAAATATGGAAAGATGCAGCTGGACGATTGAAGCTGTGAACGAAAGGATGTGACACGTGAAAAAAAAAATCCATGAAAGATTCGAAAGGTAGACGAAAAAAAAAATAAAGAGAACGGAGTGACAGTACAAGTGTCGTGTCGTATTTATAGGCAGCTGCGAAAAATTTTATATTTTTTTTTTTCAAACGTTTTTGTACGAAAAAAACTTGCTCGTGCCTGAATATTGTGTTGAGACGAGATGCCGAGAGATGCGTTCCACTTTCGTGACGAAATTTTGTAACAACACGTGTTTGGACTTTGAGTCCGAAACCGGTGGAATCGAACGCGTGGGGGTTGGGGTTGAAAAAAAAATGTAACCCTTGTGAGAGCACGTCCTCCGTGATTCGCTTCCCCCGTTCTCCACCTTTCACCCTTCGTTCGACCGAGGAGACACGTCGATTCAATGCTCGCAGACTATTTCAATTCAATTTTACTCGGATCGAAATATATCGGTTGAGTGGATACGGGCCTTCCTATTTTTTTTCACCTTCTTTTCTTTCATCCTACGATTGCGTCCAATAGAATCGTTTTTCGTACAGCACGCATCGCAAAGTGTTTGTGTGTGTGTGTGTGTGCGTGTGTGTATGGTTCTATTATAATCCTTTGTGCTCTTGACCCTTTTTACCTGAACTCTCACTCGTTCGATATTCCACAATCCACGTGAACACACACACACACACATTGCATTATAAATTTTTTCGTCGTTCCGTGTGTGGTGCACGCCGGGGTTGAATGATCGAAGGGTGGAACTGGCTCACGGTAAACGCACCCCTACGCACCATTCGTTCGAAACCGAGTCTCCTATTCAAACTCGTTCATCCCACATAAGATATGCATCTGAGGGGGGGATTTCTTTTTTTTTTCTTCAATGGAGAACGCACACAAAATAACGAAATTCCATCGGAGATTTTCGTGATTTTGAATAATATTGCATCCCTTTAGGTCCGTTTGAACGGTACGGGGTCAAAGGATATCGAAAGGGGGACCCTTTTTCTTTTTTTTTTTGATGCTCGGAGTGTTCGCGTCCGAGAGAGCCCTTTTCATGGGTTTTCATAATCTTCCGACCGGTCGAGCTTCGGGGACAAAAGGGTTCCGCGTTAGCTCGAGGGTCCACGGACCCCCGAGATGGACGAACCCCACCCGTGCATGTGGAAGAAACGATTCACGGTTTTCACCAGACACTTTTAGTCCACGAAAAAAAAAAAAAATAATAAGAATGAAAAAAAAAAATATATTCCACGCTTCCGGAAAATTGTATTATGGTTATTCGACGTTAACTCACCCGACTCTGCGTCGTTGCAACTTTGCTGAACTTTGGCTGGTGTGTGTTTTCCTTTATCACGAAATTCTCGCACTCGACACTACTGAACACACTGCAATGAAAAAAAAAATAATGCGTATTACAAATTTGTTGAAAATAAAAAAAATGTACGTGCTACGCTGGAATAAGAAGAATTATCTTGAAATATCAAATATAGTTTTCTAAACCAAAAAAATACGTTTTTGCTTGTAAAAAAATACTTTTTCATTTTTATTTAGTGTTTGAGAGTCAATGACACGTGAAAATTGTTTTTTTCAGGTTTCACGAATATGTGTATATTTTTTTTTTTTTGGCAAAACGACACACGATTCGAATTGTTATTCATCGCCCCATTCGACTTACATCGTCGTTGATGAATAAATTCTCCGTACGGATGAACCACAATAAAAAGTAACATAAATTCACGTGTCAACTAATTCCTTTCGAAATTTCATTTTCGAAGAATCGTAGCAGGGGTGCCAAGAAAATTCCATAATTCTGATTTATCCCGTATGATGGACGGAGGGGAGGAGGGGGGGGGCGGGCTTGTCACGATAAATTTACCCCACGTTCGAGCGTGCATTCACCGTGAAAAGAAAAGATGAAATTCCAATTATAAAGATCTCTATCTGTAGTTCCATTCGGTGTGTCTACCTGCTACGTCGGGGGAGGGAAGGGGGGGAATGAAACGAGCGAAGACGAGGGGCGAAGCGATTACGAGAACCGTAAACATGAGAGACACGAAAAAACGAAATACGGTAGTCATCTCGAAAGACTATTTTTAGCTCGGTCGTCCTAAGGGCTCTGGTTGTTTTTTTTTTTTTAATTTTTTTTTCTTACGTTTCTGCCCTCTCCTTCCCCCTTTCGAGTTGGTACAGCCATTCCTCTCATTCCCGAAGCACCTCCTCGTCATACTTGTTTATCTCTCTCAAACGCAACCACACAAAGTCCCCGCGTTTTCGAAAGACCCAAAGTCTCTTATCTACCGGGAGCAAAGCTTTCCTTTCGCTCCGCAGATAAGAATACCGACCGTCATATATTTACGTACGCCACGAAAAGCATACATGGAACTATCGTCTAGAATGCAATTTTTTTCTCACGCTCGAGATCGTCGACACCCGACAATTTTATCAACGACAAACGAAAATCATCCGTGTATATAAACAAGATCCAAACACTGCGGAGAAAGAAAAAATACAGGCTTCCCAGTTGAGACGAAAAAAAAAAAAAAAAGGCAAAAGTCTTATCGGTTCACGAAAGTGTTTCGAAGCGATTGGAATGCTCATCATCAACGGAGCTCACTGTTATTATTATTTTATTATTTTTCATCCACATTTTATAAATTGTTTGAATTTAAAAAAAAAATAACTTTAAAAACATTTTGTGTTAACCATTGTTTTTTTTTATTTCTATGAAATTTTACGACGAATGCAAACAGATAATTGAAAAGATAGAACCAGAAATGAATATCCGGGTATAATTCTAGGTATAAGCCTAAAAATCGTACAATCTTTGGGAGGAAAAAAAATCAAAAAGAGAAATAAAAAAAAAGAGAAGAAATAAAAAAAAAAAAGAGAATTTAAAAAAATAGACGAGTGGATGTTACCAAAGTTGAAGAACCGTAATCTTTACGTCTAATCGAGAGATAGAGGTGGACGCGATCGAACGTGTGAGATTAAACTCGTGTGAAATTAACGAGAGCCCGGCGATCGAACACGTGCGTTTTTCAGATCGTCACCCCGAGATTTTGGACCAGATTCCCGTGATATCCCATCACGTCACACAACCCCGTCCTAAGCTCGAAAATTACACGCACGTTCGGTCACCGTCAACCAAAAATCCACGGTCTCTCACAAATCTCCTATCTGGATGTAAAAAAAAAAAAACTGCAAGTTGAAACTTTCGATCTTTCCCACGCGTAAATTATCAATGTTGGACATCCGGCGCCGTTGACTTTTCCATAGGAAATTCAATTCTCCACAACATTGTTCCTATGAATTTTTCGTCTATCTAGCGTTGTTTGTCTAGCGTTTGGACGAGAAGGTAAAAATACATTGATTTTCTTATTACTTACAAGGAGCGAAAAATCGTTGCAATAATCGCGCATGGTGATCGAAAACGTTGAAAGAACGCACGAGAGAAGAGCGAACGAGCAATCGGATGACGGGACGAAGGGTCCGAGACGCGTGAGCGAAAGGGACCGAAAAGAAAATAAAAAATTAAGATAAAAAAAATCAAAATAAAAATAAAAGAAATGAAAAATCGAAGGAACGGAGTAAAAAGAAGAAGACGAGGATAGCCGAGCGCAGGTTGCACCTGCCGCTGACGTCAGAGGGGACTTCTTGTTCGGACCTGCGCTTCGTGCAGGCCCCAGGGGTCACCACTACTGTTTCACCGTAGCTTCCACTTTTCTCTCTCTTTCTCTCTCTCGCCGTTTGCACGAATTTGCAATCGCTCGGCCTCGCTCCATTCTTCCGGCCCGTCTCCTTCGCTCTCTTCACATTCTCTTTCTCAATTTACTTTTTTTCTCGTTTTTTTGTTTTGTGTTTTTTTTTCTTCAAACATTTTGTTCTTTAATTCGTTTGCTCTTGCATGGCCAAGGTTAGTCCGGTAGACCGGGGCCGTGTTGCACGTGTTTGCAATGCAACATCGATATATATATATATATATGTGTTTGTGTGTGTGTGTGTGTGTGTGTGTGTGCAAGTCGACGCCGAGACACGAGCGTTCTCCCGTGATGCATATCCGCGGGACATTGATGATGCTCGCCGCTCCCGTTCGGAGTTCGGACGTAGTATTATTTATATGCTAATGACGACCGAGACGTAGAGAACACATCCGTGAAAGAATATTCGACCGAAAAAGGCGCGATCAACGGGTTTGACTCTCGCTGTCCGATCAAGACGTTCAAATTCAGAACGATCAATTTTCAGAATGACCAAAAATTCAGAACGATCAATTTTCAGAACGACAAAAAATTTAGAACGATCAATTTTCAGAACGACAAAAAATTGAGAAGACACAATTCAGAGCACAATGCTTTGAATAAAATTGTCACAATAATGATTTCATTTTGTTTTTTTTTTTTTTAATTTTTTAATTTTTTTATTTTGTTTTTTTATCCTTCGTCATTTGCCAAGTGCGTGACGCGTGTTATCGTGATTCCTTTCGGGAACGAGTGAAAGTTACGTTTTTTCACAGTTCGACCGAAAGAAACACTTGAGCCCGAGAGAGGCAATCAGAAGCACGCGATACGTATGTATAAAACCACCAACCGTTTTTTTTTTCTCGCAAGTCTTTGCATTAATTCACCAAAGTACCACATCGATTGTTCGAAAGAATTTTTTAAATAACAACAATAATGATGATGATGATGATGATGATAATAATAAAGCGAATGTATTCGCAAATAAATATGTTTTCGTAATGGCTGTTCCAAAAAGGAGACAATGGAGGACACAAGGATTGTGGTTTGGACGAACGTGTTCGACTTTCGACGGATAAAAAAAACGTAACAAAACGAAATTATTTTGAATAACAAAAAAATGTGAAAATTAATCGCGTGCGTGGATATTTAAAAAAAATATATATATATGGAAAGAACGAACGACCTCAATTGTGTGGTTTTCGTTCGTGTGTTGACGTGAAGATTCCATCGATGATAATATTGATTCGAAAAAATAATATATTGACTCACGTTCGTTGTTACAGGCGATGTGAGAAGAGACGAATTCGGCAGAACGAAGGCTCCTCGTGGTGGAGCCAAGTGAGTGAAGGGCACCCCCCGAAAGTACTTGCCGATTCGTCGGAGCTCGACAAACTGAGAGAAACCACTCTTGGCTCGCCGTAGGGCCAAGTACATGACCCGAGACAAAAGTTTTTCGAGACGGCGCATTTGTGTGTCCAAAAAAAAAAAAAAAGAAAAAAAAAGAAACAAGGTTCGCTACGTGTCAAAGGGAGAAAATAAAAACCACCGAATTGCCCGATGAGGGGTAGGTTTATAATTTCACGATGTCGCTGTGTCAATGTCTCTGAATGTCGCAAGTGCCGAACTAACGCTAACCAGACCGAACCCCGAAAAGTCACGAACTCAAAAATACGCAGGTTCGTTCGAAAATGTTTACCGGTCGTGAAAAATTTGAATAATCGACGAAAAACGTGTGAATATCGTTAAAAGGTTGATGAGGAGAGGCGTGGGGTCGGTGAATAGACAGGTTGCGAGACGGCGCATAAATTTCACCTGCATTACCGAACGAAATTTCGTCGTCGGACGAAGCAACGAGAGAAGATGAAGAAGAAGAAAAGAGAAGAGAAGAGAAAATAAAATAATGGCAATGTACCTGTTCGACGTCCAGCCGACCCTCCACGATCGTTGTGGGTTCGAAAGAGAGAGAGAGAGGGCTGTGAAAACGAAAATCGAGGAATACCTGCCATGAGAGACGATGCACGTGAAACATCATCCCCCCCCCGCCCCTCGAGTACACACACCCATATAGCGGGATATTTCGAGGCCCGAACGAGCCCAGAATCTCCGGAGGGGTTCCGACCCTGTGTTTTTCGACCCCAGCAGGTTTTTCCATTCTTCGGTCGTTCGAGGGCTCGAACACGTATATACCCCGAACGAGAAACCCATCGCTCAGGTGCATTTTTCGACTCTCGCTTCGTAAATATTCCCAAACTGTCCAGTCACAAGTGTATTTTTTTCACGGCCAACGAGAAACGAGTTTTCTTTTTTTTTTTTCTTCGTTTTTTTCTTTTCCATCGTTATTTCCATTTTGAAGGTTCGCCAAAGTCGATGATAAAATATTCGAGGAATGGTCGAGGGACTGAATATTTCAAACGGAATTTTTTTTCTTTTTTCTACGGAAAAATTACAATAATATAAATTGCGAACGAATGGTTTTTGAATATTTGGTGGAAAAATATTCGACGATCGAAGAGGCTCGGAATTGAGGAATGGAAAGAAAAAATAGAAATTAATGAAAAACAAAAAAAAAAAGAGGAAAAATTAATTGGTTTCCATGGTCGTTTTCGAGTTGCTCACACGAGTTAAGATAATGTTTTGACGCATCGACAACGAGAAAGGGCAGAATTCTCTCGAGGGTGAAATTTTTCAACGTCAATTGAAACAGGTTGTTTGGGTGAAAAGTCCACGAGATGAGAAATCGTGGAAAAATTAGTGTCAGCAGCGAGGTCGAAAAAATAAAACGTCGATCGTCCAAGTTTTTTCGAGCAAAAGAAACAAAACAAAAAAAAAGGGAGAAAAAAAGTACGTTAATGGACCCGAAAACGTGGTTTAAAATATATATGGCTCACGTGTGGCGACGCTCGAGGGGGGGGATGGGGGATTGGAAACGAGACTGGACGACTGAGGGTATCGTTTTTCCACCCCTCAACGCGGGGTCGTGCCAGACGTGTGCGAGCAAATGTTAAAAATCAGTCGCCTCGGTGGATCGCTGCAGCATCCACACACGAGGGACCCCATAGGGTTCCGTGGGTCTCGAGTGCGCCCGGTACTAACGGAGAGGGGGGGGGGCATACGAGCCGGGAGATAAAGAAGGGACGAAAAAAAAATAAAAATAAAAATAAAAATGAAACTCAAGCCCGAGACGCATTCTTAATGACCGGCAGTGAGTTAACACACGAGAAAACTAACCCAGAGGGTCGCGTATCTCTGAAACAACGTTACGAACCATCTCGCTCGTCTGTCCCTCGTCACGTACGACCCCCAACAGGGCGGAAGACCGAGCAAACGTGTTGCGGAGCATTGACAAAAAAAAAAAAAAAAAAAAAAAAAACAACAACCTCACTCGCAATATAAAAAACACATCGTTTATTTAAAACGAGACTGTTATATTTTTAAAAATATTTTTTTTTCAAAATTATCATTATTCAAACAAAAGTGTCAGTGAATATAGTTACCCCACAGCAAGGGTCATTGGATAAGAAGGAAGTGCAGGCTGGGGGTTGTCATCGACACGAACGGGCTCCCCAATTTAACGATGTAAAAAACAAAAATTATTTAAATTCGAAAAAAAAAAAAAAAATTATCGAAACTACAATCCAGTATGAAAAGGCTTCGCATCGATGCATCCATCGTAATTCCAAGGTTCCATTGGTCGACGAACCGTGCAATTTCGTATGGCAATCAACGACAGCATCATCTAAGAAGGTTTCGGTAAAGCCCCTGAGCAACCAAGTAGGGGGGTGGACTTTATAAGAAACGAACGTGTCGTAACAAGTTCGTTCGATCCTCACATTCGTTGTGGGGGTTGTGAATGAGAAAGAAAGCAGGAACGAACCTGCACGACACCCCCCCTAAACGCCCGATCTTCAGCTCACAGCTACGTCCAAAAAAAAAAAGCCTTGAGGGGGTTACAATCGAGAGCGAAGCGAAGAGCGAGAAAGAACGATTGGTCAAACGTTCGATAAAATAGAGACGGAGGGTGTGTGTGTGTGGGTTACAAGCGGAGAGTGTATCCTCGTGGGTTTCGAAGACGTTCGAGGGGCTAAAAAGAAACCGGAGATGTTTCGTCCCGTAGAAATATATATATATACATATATATATATATATCTACGAGGAACCGTGGATGATGGGTCTTTGGGCATTGTAGTGGGCTACGGCGTTTATGTTGGGGCATAGAATGCCGAGTTCTCGGTGGCGAGAGGGTAGGTCGAGCGGGGGTGGTCGAGGGGGGGGGGGGAAGAGAGATGACGGTGCCGAGAGTATGGGCGAGGTGGTTGGGGTGGATGGGTTAGCCCCCGTGTATAGCCGGGGCGTCGAAGAGAACGGCAGATGGTCGGCGTGGACGGGGTCTCTCTCTCGGACGCGGGTCCCGACCAACGTGGGAAGCTCCGAATTCTCCGAGTTCCCACAGCCAGAGTGCACCTGCCTTTCCCCCACCACCCGGTCTATACTCCGGCCATGCCCGGTCTCCGGGTATATAAGCACCGGGGTTGCTCCTCACAACCATCATTCGCTCACTAGCGCTTCGAGCAAACACACCAAACCAACCAAATTTTTGGTATATTCGCTCAAAACGCAAACCACACACACACACACACACACAAACGTCAAACTAGCTTCAACTAGTTTCACCAATCGATCAAAGATAAACAATAACACAAAAAAAAAAAAACATTGTTCATCTGTGCTCACATCGAAGTACAGTGATCCACGTTATCCAAATTTTTTGGAGTTTTTTAATTCGTGTTTATCTCAACGTATATAATCAATCAACGAAGATGGCCGCCACCATGAGCCACGTGTTCGAGTGCGAGAACGAGCTCAACGACAATCTTTACAATCTTAAGATGTCCAACAACAACAACAAGAAGACATCTAACGCGAGGAAGATGAGGAAGATGTTGAAACCGCTTATTCGTTTTCTGAAGAAGAGCAGTTCGAAGATGGCCAAGAAGAGCCAGAAAGCCGAGCCACAGACTGAGGTGTTCACCGAGGAAGTCGACAATCAGAACAACTGCAACGAGGCATTGGAACAACGTCTTCTGGCGGGTTTGGAATGCGCGGAGGAGGGAGCTGCCATCACCGTTTGTCTGGACGGACAGATGACCGTTGTGCCTGTGGTTCCCGGACAGTGCTACGTTCCCGTGCACTTTGCTCACACCCACGCCGGCGACTTCTACTGGACCACCCTGTCACTAGCTGACAGCGATCTGTGCTACAAGGAACGAGCTTTCTCCCAGAATCAACTGCCCGAGATGCAAGTAGCTTGAACGCCAATCAAATTTTTTTCCGGATGGGGGAAACTCGTCTGCCAATATCTACCTCAATGGGGGATCGTCATGGAACGCGAAACCTTCGATCGGGATGACACGTGACGTCATCGTTCACATTCGAGGATCGTCGCTGTGACGTGACCCACGAAGAAGATGAAGAGGATGAACATCGGGTTCATCGAGTGTTTCGGGAAATGAAAAATTTATCATTTCTCGATTATACAATCGAATCAAATCCACGCGAAGAGGGCATCCAGCCTTCGAAAAAAAGAAGAAGAAGAAGAAGAAGAAGAAGAAAAATTTACAACTCCGAGAAAACTGTGATCGATAGTTTAGAATTTATTTTTTGTTTTGTTTTTTTTTTATTTCGTAAAAAACTGACAATTGCTCAGAAAGAATTTCAAACCGCGAATAATTTTTTAGTATACACAGTGATACTTTGTGATTAATTCGACGCGGTTATCCGTAAACTCAACACAAACACGAGTTTTTCGGAACGCAAAGAGTATTTTTTGTTTTTTTTTAATTTTTTTTTATTGTTCAGAAAAAATTATTATTATTAATCTTGCTCGCCCACAATGTTTGCGTGGGCGATTGTGATAAATGTACCTACTAGATTTTAGTAATTAGACGATTAAGATAATGGTTACATTGTGATAATGGCTTTAATCGACATCGGCCTGATTCGGCCGATATCTTCCTCATCGAACGTCTTCCAATATTTTTCATGAATGAATATGATTAATAAAAACGAAAAAAAAAAAAAAAATATTATATTGAAACATAAATCAACTGTTTTTCTTGCGAATTATTTCATCGTAAACCCTGACCCAATTTAGTATTAAGCACAAGCGATATTTATTTGAAATTACAAGCTCGTACAGCTCGGACATTGAGTATCTTCTCTGCCATATAAATATCATTGGCGGCAGAGAAAGACTCGAACGGTCGTTGAAAAAAAAAAAAAAAAAAAAAAAGAAAAGAAAAAATAAAAATTCGTTACTTCCATTTATCACGTTTAACGGAAAATTCGACAATGCATGGCCGTTATACGAGGGCAAACTAACCGTGACGTGGGTCTTCGGGGGTCTCTTTCTCACTCTCGAGGGGTCCCGCATCCAAGTTGCAGCACAACGTGTCTGCCAAGAATTCTCGCGCCAAAAATTTAAGCCGGGAAAGTCTTGTCCACAGTTACAACAGTCAACCATTGATATCTCGGACAATAATTTAGCTGTCGTGAAAAAAAGAAAAAAGAAAAAAAATCTCAGAGAAACGTTGACGTTATTTTTTTATTTTTTTTGCTTTCTTTCCATTCGACAATAATTATGATGACTCCCCTCGCTGGTCCACGTCCCAACGGAATTTCATCCACGACAATATTGAATCAAAGTAAATATTTCAAATTTTTTTCTTTTTAAATCAAGTCATCTAAAAATCTCAAAGTGATTATCATTCACAGTGCTGTGCTTTTGTCGTTTCATTTATTTTTCTATCGACCTGTGGATTCAACCGAAAGTTTGTTCGTCGTACGTTACAACAGTCAGCCATCGATATATATCAGGCAATGATTCAACGGTCGTAAAAAAAAACAGAAAAAAATTCCAGGTTCACATATTTTTCACATATATTTTTTTTCTTTCCATTCGATAATAATTATAATAATTTCCAAACTCGACAGAAAGTACATGCTCGATTCGATCAGGCTTTGATCGACTTTCCAATCTGACAGCAGGACGATTTTTTTTTTCCGGACGTACACGTACTGAATGTGGTTTATTTTTTTTTTTTTTTTTTTCACGGTTAGTATTGTCATATGGGTGAGGTACAAAGCGAAGGAGAGATTTCGCGAATCTGTCGATGATTTAACAATAGGTAGGAAAAGAGGGGGAGGTTGGGGGAGGGGGGAGGGTGAGGGGGGTACGATGAGCACCGTGAACCGCATAAGGGACGAATTGATAGCGGAAACCCGTTTTGGCGTGCACTATACGGCATGGGCTATATAGAAACGGTGGACACACACGTGCTGCCCATATGGATGTCGCGCATGCGCACATGTGCACCTACGCGAAACGGTCTGTGCGTATACGCGGTAAGTTCACATGATTTTCCATGCGACCTCGTGCCAGGGTCGTTCCAGCGATACCCCCTCCCCCACCTCTCCCCCTTAACTATCATATGGCAACACAATAAAATATAGCGAGAGGGGTGAGAGTGCTCACTGACCGTGCCACTGATAATAATGGAATCAAAGTGGCTCGAGGGTGAATAATTTAGGGGTCACGCGAACCAACGTGTAGGGTTAATTCAACAACAGAATGTGGACATGACGGAACCACCGACATCCGGCACACTGGCAATTGTTGCCGGATTATTTAATTTGTTTAATTTTTTTACAAATAATAATTATTATAATTTTTGTTGTTTAATTTTATTTTGAGGATTTTCGAGTGAGATGAGCATTTCTCTTGATGGAAATTTGTTTGGAATTTGTTTATGATAAATGTTGAGATGTACTTTTTTTTTATTAACAAATGATTATAATTGATTGTCATGTGATAAATTGAATATTTACATGGCTGGGATAGTTGTTGACTATCTGGATGATGAATTGTATTTTGCAATTAGAAATAATTAACACAATGGCGGAATTTTTATTACCTTCGACTTTAAGGTAGAAATCGAATTGTTTGTTGGAATAAAAAATACAAGAGAGGGGCTAAAAAAAATCTTTGCGTAGTGTCATGAAAAATGAACGTTCCTACAATATGAGATTCGAATAATGGGAATCAGATGTTAGAGAGTTTTACAAACATTTTTATGGTTTTTAACAACCGTTGTTCGGATTAATTTCAATAAACTATAAATTATAATTAATTCGCACTTAAACTATTTCACCAATATTTAATCTTTGAAACGCATGAAAAAAAAAAGAGATTTCGTGACAATCCACAATGGCAAAGTAGTGGGGAGACGTCGGATGCACGAGGCCGGGGATGGTCGAGCGCGCATGCGCGCAGCCCCTGCGAGTTGGCAACCCGCAACGCAGCTGTGCAATAGAACTAGGCGGTCGCATTCAGGGGCCACTCGCCCTCGCTGGCTCACGGGCACAACCTAGTCTCAACCACGACAATTAAATCAACGAAAATAAAAAAAAAATAAAAAAAAAATAGATATTGATTCATCTAAAAATCACAAAATAATTATAATATTTCTGTTATTTGATTTATTTTTCCATTGGCCTATGGATTCAACCGAAAGTCTGATACCAGTGATACCCCACAACCCATGACTATATTTCTACCTTCAAACGCATGACTGGGGTCCGAACGGACCCCACGCTTTTCTCGAACGTATAACGAAAACCCATTTGAACACTGAAAAAAACGCGAGAAATCAGGAAAAAGTTCTTTTCTTTTTTTTTTTCAAAATTCGCGTGGGGTACGTTCGGACCCCATATCTCACGAGTTCTAGGGTTAACGAGCACACATGCGTCGCACCGTGTTTTTCGTGAGTTGTGAGTGAAATTTTCGCGAGTTAATTCATATGATTAAACAAGATGAACCGACGTCAAAGAGAAAATAAACATATTGCACTTTCACGTTCGAGCGTTGCGATAAATCGTTCGAATAAATTGATTCATTACCGGTGGACGGGTCTCATCGAGCATTCGACTCAAATGGAGTTTCGTCACGCCGCCTCTTCGATATGACTCGCGAGAATTCCCCCTGTCGACTTTCCGAATTCCACACAACTCGGCACGAAAAAATAAAAAAAATAAAAAAAAATTTTAAAAACACGTTCGACATTGCGAACGCACTTGTGTACACACGTATGTGATGGCTACCGGTTGCAAACATTGTAACGCCACACCGAATTGCGAACGCTTTTTTTCCGTTCGTCCCGTGATCGTCATAATTACGGTCATCGTGTATCCGTTCCCGCGACTCGTAACCAAACTTTCTTCGATGCCTCGATATGTGTTCGCTCATTGGCGAATTCACGAGAAAAATCCAGATGCGGTTTCACGCGTAAAAAAGGTTTTAAAAGTTTTTAATGAAAAAAAAAAAATATATAAAATGAAAATAAAATGATCGAATAAATAAAATGATATAAAATGAAAAAATGCATAAAATCGAATATAAAAAAGAAATAATCGGGCACAAAGTATCCGCCTATCGGATCACCGGAAAGTAAAATTCAACCCGAGAGCAATTTGCGTGGTTTTATATATATGTATATTGTATATGAATTTTTTTAATACACCTTATAAACCCACTTTTCATTCGATCACGTGAAGGAGATGAAATAAAAAATACAAAGTAATCGAAAACAGCAAGTACCGTCGTTCTCGTGAGCTGCCAATTATCGATAAAAAAGGGGGGAGGGGAGGGGGGAGGGCATCGACAAAGTATCGTACCACGACGATACATGTTCGAATGAAAAAAAAAAAATAAATAAATAAAACAAAAAATCAAGCGTCCGTGTAAAATACTATCTTAATCATTGACAATTAAGTTCGGGCAATTACGTGTGTGTTCACTTTCACGGTATATGCCCCGCCCGTCACGTCTCTTTGCCCTCGGCATTCTGAACATTCTGCGAACAAGCAGCGTTCACCGGCCGAAGGATAGGCGACCAGTCGAACGTGCGATTCCAACGAGCCTTTCAAACGTGCTATTGAAAAAATAAATTTTAAGCATGTAAAAAAAAAAAAAAAAAAGTTAAACACGGGTGCTACGTCACACCAATTTTCATGTATTCAGTCGGTGCGCGATGAAACGCTTTGACTCTGCGTGTAATAACATTTTTTCGGCGAAAAAAGAGAGAAGCCTTTTTTTTTTTTTTTTTTTTTTTTTTTTTTTTTTGTTGATAAAACAGAATTACGTAATGGGCAATCACCGTCCAAATGTTCGAGACGTCAGGATCAAGACATCACCCTGTGATATACTCACAGGCATGCGTATTGAAGAATTTAAATTGCCTTGTATGCATTTTTGCAGGATGTGAAATCATCAATTAATTGCACAATGTCGTAACAACGAATATCTGCAATAAAATCTGGCATTCGATGAAAAATATCATCGAGCGATAACGTGGTAAAATTTGAAATGAAGAAAAATATTGAAAATTAATTCTGAAATGTTGAATAATCGTTGAATATTGATTTATTGATTCAATGTGAATTCAAAACAAGCAAAACAACAAAAAAAAACAAAAGAGCATTATGGATTCGATGATCTAATTGGTGATTGCGTGCGATAAGGCGAAGAAGGATCGAGTGATGGAGTCGAGTCAGCAAACGCGAGGGGGTAATCATCTTCTCCAATTTAATGTATAAATCGTCGACCAATTTATGTAAAAATTATTGTTTACCAAAAAATCAAAATATTTAAGAAATCCGGTAAAAATTCGTGATCATTCAGTCCGAAAACCGAAAAGTTTTTGAAATAACCATTACATCGAATGAATAAATGAATAAAATCTCTCCATCCCCGATCAGCATGAACAAAAATAAGGGCTGACCTTGCAAATGCCAACTGGGAGAATTTTCTGTTTCTAATTGTCGAAGGAAGGGGGGGGGAGGGGTCATGGGTAGTCTAAATCCAGGCGAATTTCATCCATCAGGCCGACCTTATCGATTCATCGGTGGCCGATGAACCCGACAGGCAGACGCAACTCAAAAAAAAAAAAGGAAAAATTGTTTTAAATAAAAAAAAATAAAAAAAATAAAAAAATAAAAAATAAAACCGCACCTGGACTACCGTATAACCCCGTCGCCGGTGTTACCCGTGGCTCGAGCTCGTGCCGTACCGCCGTCGCCGTAGCTCGTGGCTCGCACGCTCGACTCGGGTCTCGCGACTCGTCGTATATCCGCGCGCAGCGCCATGGCGCTCATTCCCACGGCCCCGATCGTCGCTCGGCGCTCGCGTACTCGCGTGTTCACGTAACACGTACCACCGACACACGACCGCGCTCGTCGCGCTCGCGCTCGCTGCACCACACACGGCCTATCGGCCACGGCAATAAACCCGGAGACGGTATATATATATATATGTATTATTTATCGGGAGAGACGAACGAGACTCTGGCTCCTGTCGCACCGTGAACTTACGTACCGCCCATACATACATGACTTCATACGCGACACACACACACACACACATATGTCGAAGCGAGACACACGCGTGGCTAGAATCGCGCACGCTCGCGATTATCCATCATTGCGCATCAGTCGCTCTGTTCAAACCTAAACCTTTTCCTTCATTTTCCATTCGTAAACGAAAAAAAAAAAAAAACAAGCTTGTCGATAATATGAATTTATAAATATAATATAAATTGAATATGATATTTATAAATATGATAAATATGAATAATTATTTATAATTATTTAGCGAGGACTAGGATATCAGGAAACTCTCCATCGTATTATTTAAAGAGACTATAGATCTATCGATTCCATTTCCAAAGAAGCCCAGAACTGGAATTTGAATGGATTCCGTTTCTAAAATCGATTTCAAATCGATGGAACTATCGTTCAAAACTCTTTCAGCATGTAGAAACTATGCAGTTCTCATCATTCGAAAGCTCGAAAAGTCGAATTCCGATGGGATGCCAGAATGTCGAGTGTGAAGTTGACATCCCATTTTCAAAATCTCTATTCCGAGTCGAAACAAATGGAACTATTTTTGAAACCTATCGGGAACTACAGAACTATGTACAATGCGAGTAATTCTGAAGGTTTTTAGTATGATGCTCAACATAAGTATGCTCATTGCTCACTTCAAAGACGTTGAATATGACATGATTAATTCATCAATGTTTTTCACATTTAATTGATCTTTGGAAACCCTATTATTTTTTTTTTCATTCAATTTTCAAAAAACGTCGGAAACAGATTAATTATCGCTCTCAGCGAAGACGCACGGAATGATTTTTTTTTTATCAACTTTGTTTTTTTTTTTTTTTTAGTTTACGATTGTCCCGCCTGCTGCGGTCTATAAGCAATTCCGATGTATCGTATCATTATAGATCGAAGGGTTAACAAACTCGAGACGCACGTGTGTCACCGACACGTGCAATTGAACAGCGGCGACACGCGTATTGCCTCGTGTGTGGACACGGTGCGACGCTTACACAGTGTGCCGTTCGTGTCAATGGGGGGAGTGGCTCGATATCACAATCCCAACCATATTTCGATAGTCGAATTTTTGTTTCATTTGCTCTCTCTCTCTCACTTGCCGAGTCACAAGGTCGCGTCGATGTCGGAACGAGGGGGCGTTTTCGGCTCTGGGTCATATTTCATTCCAACACGCACACACGTGGGCAAACTCTTCGACCTCATGCAGTCAACGACTAATGTGGCTATCAATTCTATTTCGTAACGACGTTACAATAAAAATAATAAAAAAACGTTACATGAATTATCTGTCGGTTCGACACACCACCTTCCTTATTCTCCATTACCACGAATTGTTGAACAACCATTTACAGTTTGTTCCCGAAATTCATAATTCCGAAAGGAAAAATAAATTCAATGGGATTTTTCCGAAAAATAGCATTTTTAATAATATGAAGGTATACATGTATAAAAAAAAAAGGTGTCCTGACTGACCGACTGACTGAATGACTTTTCAACGCACAGCTCGATGAAACACGTTTTTCATCATTTGACAAAAATCAAATTAAGTGAGATGAAAAAATTGCGTCAATTCACATCGGCATATCAAAAATATTTACCAGAGTTTGGATAACGAACTAATATTTTTTTTTGTAAAAAGAATAAATAAAATTGAACCGAATCTCGAATTCGCGCGAGCGTAGCCGCGGGGCAACGGCTATTAGTTGCCCGGTGAATATAAAATCGTCTCCGTTGATCTTGATCGTCACGTTTCTCGTGATGCGCAATTTAATATTTTATCCAGAAGCTGTGGAGAAGGAAACAACCGTGGCGATAAGTGAGGTAGAGAGCGAGAGAGAGAGATAGACAGAGAGAGAGAGAGAGGGGAATTAGTAACGCGGTAGCGTTCGCGTTTATATACAGTACTCAGTGCCGTGCAACGAGATAAAGTCTCGAGACTGCCTCGGGCTACGGGCTGGCTTCTGAGGTTGATGATGATGACGACGATAATGATGGCGCGCTCGCGTTATGCTCGTGCCTAGCGCGCGCCTATAAAATCTACTGGTTCTACAATCACGATCGAACGAGTGAAAAAAGAGAGAGAGAGAGACAGAGAGATTGCGATCGAGAGTGACGGAATGTGAGTACATATGCGAACGTGGGCAGTAATCCATGTACCAGATCTTTAATAAACGTTGTACATAAACATATACACAAGGAATTACTCGCTCACTCGCACTCGCCCTTCAACTGACACTCAGTCACTCTCTCACTGAATTGCGTACTCACTCACTCACTGACTCGTTCATTAACTCACTGACTCGATCACTTACTCACTCGCTCATTCACTCACTCACTTACTCACTCACTCACTGACTTACTCACTGACTTACTCACTGACTCCCTCACTGACTCGCTCACTCACTCACTGACTCGCTCACTCACTCATTGACTCGCTCACTCACTCACTGACTCGCTCACTCACTCACTGACTCGCTCATCAACTCACTGACTCGCTCACTCACTGACTCGCCCACTAACTGACTCGCTCACTCATTAACTCGCTCACTCACTGACTCGCTTACTCACTGACTCGCTCACTCACTGACTCGCTCACTCGCTCACTCACTGACTTGCTTACTCACTCACTCGCTCACTCACTTGCACTCGCTGACTCGCTCACTCACTGACTCGGTCCCTCACTCACACACTCACTCACTCGCTCACTCGCTCTCACACGAACGGAGCTCGGGGCAGCGTGCGATTCGTTCAACCGGTCGCGTGTAAATCGCGTGTGTGCCCGATGGCTGCGAGTACGAACTCTCCGAATGTATGGGCACCGGCTAATCACTGGATAAAACGTTTTAAGCGTTGTATCAAATGGGTTGTACCACGTGGCTATCGTTATAATAATCACGATTAATCTTCCACTTGGTATCATCCGCTCACGGGCTCTAATTGACACTTCTCCATCTTCTCTCTTCCTGTGCTACCGCAATGTTTTTTGTTTTTTTTTGTTTTTGTTTTTTTTTTTTCACCTTCGGTTCTTATTCACGAACAGTTTCAACCGACGGGATTCACGCATCAGCGAGTACCGGTTATCATCGGCGCCAGTTCACGTACGCGCGGCTACCGTCCGGGCGTCCGCGCGCTCGCGCGCGTCCGTCGCGAACGTGCTCTCTTTTGAACGTTAATTTACGGTAATCCATATCGCAAACGGGCAATACCCTACCTTCCTCCCCGACGGTCTCCCTGATGCTTTTTCAGCCGTACCAAGCACGCTTTATCGGAAACTATGATAATAATAAACGCTCGAATGATTGCAGATAAGTATGCACGGAATCTCGAAGCTATTTGTAGAAACACACGTGTGACTTTGGCGCAGGGGAGAAATGGAGGATGGATAAGAGCTATAAGCGATTCTGCCATAACGTATGTCTTATTGAATTCCATAAAGGAGTTTATTAATTCTGCGAAGAATAAAATAAACAACAAAAAAAAATCGCAACGGTCATTCCTTCATTCATGAATTATTTAAGACGAGATACTCTCTTTGGCTATATTCTCTCGTCTTCTCGTCGTATAATTTATCCTCGGTTCTCTTCTCCCCCCCTTCCCCCCCCCCCACTCCGCCCGTGAAAAACCTCAAGATCGCGCGTTACCCAAGTTTGTCAAAATAAAAATAAAATAAAAAATTGTAATAAAACAATAAAAAAATTATTTTAATCACGTGTGAAAATTATCTCGGGGGGAATCTTTGATCGTGGTTATGTTGCACCATACGAGTACGTGTACCATCAGGTTTATTGCACGTTTGCATGCATACATGCGTATATATATATATATATATATATATATATATATGGGCGATTCCATGGGATATATGTACAAGTTGTACCGGGTGGTCGGAATTTAAAAAAAAAACTAAATAAATAAATAAATAACGCCATAACCATAACTCCCGGAAATGGGAAGTTGCGATGGGATCCTAAGAAAAAAAAAAACGAATGATCGACGGCAAAAGTGGCGACGGTCGAAAAAGAGGTGCGGACGCGCTCACCGTTGCGCCTCTTCGTGGTTATTAAATCGTGTGCCTCATCGTCAATCCCGCATGGTAATAAAAAAAAATATATATAAAAAATAGAGACTGAAAAAAAAATAACAAATTTTAATGCGTGTACGAAAAAAAAAGGAAAAAAGTGGTTGAACGATGAGAAGCCATGGGGAAGCTGTGTGTAATACAGTTTAGCAATGAAAAAAAGAGATGGGACGAGTGCGAGACACCTGCGACTAGCCGGGTCACTTTGCCGGACGGACTATTATGTCCGGCCGCGTCGGAGGAGGCTGTGGTGTAAGGTATCGAGCGAGATATGAGTACCAGAGCGTGTGTGTGTGTGTGTGCGTGTGTTTGTGTGTTAGCCCGCAAGCACGCACGCGGGCCCATAAAACGCTCGTTTCGAAAGCCTCAAACCACTGCTCGCCGCGGTACCATAAAAATAATCAACTGTTTCTACCGGGCTCGGTGAGCCCTCGAGAGCTCGAGGGCAATACAGACATATGTCCCGATACAAAGTTGCAACCCTCGGTTACATATTCGACTCGCTAAGTGCCACCGAGGCTACGAGCATTGTCATTACCCCCCCCCCTTCCCCGCCGCCGCCGCCCCTCACTCACACCCTACCGCCCACTCTGTCTCTCTCTCTCGCTCTCGCTCTCGACGCCCCTATGTCGTTGTCCGGTTGAAAGTAACACGACGCGACTCATTGCCATAAGTCGGATATTATGATCTTGGAATATTGATGAATCAATCGATGTTCGGAGAGTCCGTGCGAAATATTTATTCGCAACAACGAGTTGTCGAGCGAGGATCAGTCGCTTTTAACGAAATAAAATGAATGAAATAAATAGAATAAATAAAATAAATAAAATAAATAAAATAAATAAAATAAATAAAATAAATAAAATAAATAAAATAAATAAAATAAATAAAATAAATAAAATAAATAAAATAAATAAAATAAATAAAATAAATAAAATAAATAAAATAAATAAAATAAATAAAATAAATAAAATAAATAAAATAAATAAAATAAATAAAATAAATAAAATAAATAAAATAAATAAAATAAATAAAATAAATAAAATAAGATTAGGGAAATTAATAACATCGAAAAGATTGATAAAAGTTAATACAATTAATAAAATTAATAAAAGTTAACAGAATTAATAAAAATAAATATAATCAATGAAAATAACCATTTGATATGGCGTTGGATCAAAACGTAAAAATCCTCCGAATAATATCTTCGAATAATAACTTTGCGTCTCGTCCTGGATCCGGAAAAGAATATTCAAAAAAATAAAATAAAAAATAAATAAATCAACATTTTTTTTTTTCAATCTCGTGATTTCTCATCTTGTCATTCGTTATAGACGCGAATCTATTGACCGATGAATCGCGTGCCGCGGCACACCGCCACCGGTCAACGGAATCTCGTCCCCCCCCCCCTCCCGCCCCAGCCCGTCAACGAGTGGCAGAAGTAATGTCGAGATATACGCGGTAGCCGTGAACGGTCACGGCAAAACGAAGAAGCTCAATAGTTGATCGGTCCGGCGCGGTGAGGCGCTCGCGCGTTCTCTCGTGTGTTGGCTTCTCAGACCCGGGGTCTCTCTCACCGCGTGGGAACTTGAGACAGATGCGTCGCGCGTGAGAATCTCGGGCAGATGCGGGGACTTACGCACCTTCTCAAGTGCGCGCCACGCACTCTTCGAGACGATGTATTTATATATATATATATATATACATATATACGCCGTGTAGATGGATCGAGGCGTTTTGGTATTTCATAGACGGGGCACATATAAACGACCGTATTTCGTTTCGCTCTTGATACACACGCTTATACACGCGTCCGCACGTTTATTCATCGTATATATATATATATATATATATATATGTATGGACACATAAAAACCGATACATCGTACGGTCGAGTTATACGGGGACCCGCGATGTAAGACCCTCTTATAATAGTTATTCGTCTTTTCTTTATCGATTCTCAACCCTCGGCTTTGCAAAACCTTTTTTTTTTTTTTCTCATCGCGGTCTATCGTTCTCGCACGATCCGGGGATTCGTCGTTCATTACAATATATATATATATATATATATATATATATATATATGCGTGTGTCGAGGCGTGTGCAAGGAACGTGTGAGGAGCGTGCGACGACGGAGACGACGCATAGAGAATTTCTATTCTCTTTCTCTCTCTCTCATTTTTCGTCGTCCCACCGTCCCTCGCACTTTATTGCACTTTGGTCTTACTTTCTAGTCTTTGAGCTTAATTCGCTTGCGACTAAAACCACCTGCAAAGCTTTCCTCACAATTGCCAGTGACGAGTGCAATATTTTTCATTTTATTATTATTTTTATTGTAAAAGGGGTATCTGACTTTACTTGTCTACAGGGTGATTTGGGGTCCGTGTGGACCCCACGTATCCCTTTTGACTCTTCTGTTTATTAGTATAAAATTGGTTTCACACCGATTGGCTTGCAACGAAAACCACGTGCAAAGCTTTTATAAACAATTGCTAGTGACAAGTGCACGATTTTTCATTATATTTCATTTTTATTGTAAAACTATTTTTCATTATATTTTATTTTTATTGTAAGACTATTCTTCATTACATTTCATTTTTATTGCAAAACCATTTTTCATTATATTTTATTTTTATTGTAAAAGGGGTATCTGACTTTACTTGACTTTACTACAGAGAGGTTTTGGGTCCATCTGGACCCCACGCACCCCTTCAACGGTTGAAAATTTACCTTTTCGAGATTTTAGGCCGGAAGGGAAGGAGGACCATAATTTTCCTGATGATCATCCTGGTGAGGATGTCTTTTTTTTTTTTTTTTGTGGAGTAACCGAGACTGCGAATCCTGGAGCTCAAAATTCCCGCCTTCGAGGAGATTTTTCGTCTCGCTCTTTCGTAAAGTGTCTAGCCAAGCGACGATAACGCAATGAATGAACGACACCGGATAGCCCGTAGGATAATATTTTTATTTTCGTCGTTATTTAGCTGAATGAAGCTCATCGAGGTGGGAGGGAGGGGGGTGGGGGGGTTCATCGTAGCGCGAAGACAAATCTCGTTCGCGTGTCCGAGCCATCGGGCAGTACATCCTCGTGTGTCCGGTCGGGTGGGCCACGAAAAATGAGGACACGGATTGAAGGCTCATTTAACGCCCCAGTCACTACGGGGACTCTTTTTTTTTTTCGTTTCGCAGGTGGTCCTGGAATCCGGTCGACCAGCATAATTCCCAAACAACGCCAAGGGCACCGATGGATTGGGGTTTAATCGTTGACTTCCTCATTCACCGAAATAACGAAAATAATCATAATAATGATTATTATTATTATTATTATTATTATTATTATTATTATTATCATCGGTTTGGATTGCCCGGTTGTTTCGTGACTTCCGGTTGTTTACATTGACGATGACCGAACCCGTGGTGACCGAATCTTCCGGCAATCACAGTACCCGCATCGTCGATTGGAAAATGGAAAAGCGTTTTCCGCATTGAATTTTCGAAATTTCACAATTGTCATTGTTTCATCGTTGTGGAACCTAATTCAATTATTTCAAGAATTACAAGAGGGACAGATTATTGAATGATGTAAAAGAAATTAACTTTTTTTTTTCGTTTTAATTTGATAAAAATGAAATTTCAAATGCAACATTCAAATGATTTCGCCAAACGTTATGATCGAAAGATGAAATGCGAAATTTCTGCACATTATGATGCCTCCTTCGACGAATTTTAAATAACGAAAGAAAGGAAAGTATATTTGAATAAATATAATAATCAAACTATATTTTGTTTTTCGAAATTAGATTTTGATAAAATAAAAAAAATGCATCTGATACACGTGACAGAATTTTGTATGAATTGACGTGAGATTTCATCTCGAACGAAATTAACGATCGAATGAAACATCAATATAGGCGAGATCGTCCATCCACGATTAACCATTTGAACCCCCCCCCCCTCCCCACCCACTACCCCCTGTGGCATACGTCACGAGATTTCGAAAAAAACAAACCAAAAAAAAAAAAATAGTTACGAGCCAAACGAAGCGTGACCGAAGCGTGTACGACTTTGAATCTCCTTTCGTACCTTATAATCCATAACGATTTCGTCCGGACAACAGAACCCACTCGGCCGTCCTCTCGGTAAGAGCCAATTGGTTCTATATACCCACGAAGAAAAAAGAAGAAGAAAAAAAAAACAACCCCGAAAGTATGCATCGTCACAACAACCGCCGAGGTATGCGCAAGCCCCGGGGGCCAAAGCCGCAGGGAAAACTCCACGAACGTGAAAACGTTGATGTTATATACATATAACATGTATCGCAGGGGGTGTCTACCACGGTGGTGGGGCGAAGGAAGGGTGTCTCAATCGTCGAGTTTCGAAAAATGAAAAAAAAAAAAAAAAAAAAACCCGTCGGGTCACGGAAGCCCCATCGGACACATAATGAGCCAACCCTCCACCCCCCGCCCCGCCCCCGCGTTAACTCGTGCATGGCACACGAATTCACAAGACGGAAAAAGATGTGAAAAAAAAAGAGAGAAGAAGAAGAAGGGAGTGTAGTAGTGAAAAAGCAAAGAAGAAAAAAAAGAGAAGAATAATAATAATCGTGAAAGAAGGATGAATGTTGGGTCAGAAACGAGGGTATTCCGAGGATGCACATGCTCGATATTCCCATGGATTCTCCGTTGCCTTATGGTGGCCGAGAATAGGCCCTCGGGGCCTTCTCTCTCTCTCTCTCTCTCTCTCTCTCTCTCTCTCTCTCTCTCTCTCTCTCTCTCTCTCTCTCTCTTTTTCTCTCTTCCTTTCACTCGCACACACTCGGCCACACGATCGTCTCTCCCTCTCTCTCATTCTTATTTTTTTCACCCTCTTGCTCTCATCCTCGATCTCCCCCACACTACTTTTTTTTTCTTCCTTTCCCTTTTTTTTTTTTTCACCACTCGAAACACCGTAAGATTTCTCATCGGGATTCGAGGTTCTCTCCCGCGCGCGCGCGCATCGTCGCATTCAGGGTCGAAACGTATGTTAGTGTGTGTGTGTGTGTGTGTTGATCTTTTGCTCGTGTGCGGACCACGAGTTCGGCGCGCGTAGGAACGCACATGTCCCAAATTCCCACAGTCCGGAGAGACCACGTCTCTTCTTCGCTCTGGTCCCTCGTCCACCCTCCCCCCTCCCCCTCTTTTTCCCCCTCTCAGCCACCGCTGTTTAACAAACCCGCGCCATCATTTGCTCACGATCGTTTCACGATCTTTACGGATGCCACCCCACCTTGCGAAACGACTCTCTCGTGTGTTCTTGGGTGTATACACGCTACGTTGCGACAGTATAATGCGCGGTGAAAGGGGGTTGAGCCTCTCCCCCTCCTCCTCCGCCGCCGCCCCTGACCCGGCCACTGGCTCGCCGCCGTTGAAAATGTTTTTGCCCCCGCGCGCCCCCACCCCGCGCCACGCTTGCACCGCGGTACGGGACGACCACGTGTGCTCGCGTGCGACCGAGCGATGCGCCTTTCGCGCGCCTTTTTCCCAACCGGCAAGCCGCATGCGCGGCGCGAGTCCGCCACGTGTGTGGACGATACCCGGGGGGATCCTATTACTCAATTGGAATTTTTATTTTTTATTTTTTTTTTTCACAACGATGTTCGATGCGTTTTTCGATCGATTTTCGTTTTTTTTTTTTTTAGTCTGGCGGTCCCAAGTGGAAAAAAAATATATAAACAATTGATAGATTATATTCAGAACTATACATAATCCGCATAGATATACTATACGTATCTATGGTAAATAATTAGCATAGATACCATAAGTATGTATGGTATCTATGCGGATTATTTATAGTTTTCCTATAAAAAAATATATGCCCACTTCTATATATATAATCTGGCAATTGTTTAGATATTTTTTTTCCACATGGGGTTTTATCAGTCGATTGATATGGGAAATTATGTAATTATGAAAAATACATAATTTTTTATTTATAGAATTAATGTTTTGGATGAAAATCATTGATCTATGAAAATTATTTTTTATCCTTGGTCAGTAACGTTTTTTTTTTTTTTTTGCACCTTTAGACGGTTATCTGGGTCACTTGTTTTTCCTAACACCTGAAAAATTATTCTAAAAGGTTGTAAAAATGGTTTTCTTTATAATACATTTTGTCGATTGTTTTGGTGTGATGATATGTCGTTGTATTATTCAAGGAATAATTTGTTTAAACGATTTGATGATGTTAATAAATGGAAACGCGAAGAACGTACCATTTGGGCAACGCACTGTTAAGGGTTGATAATATTGTATTTTTGTTGTTGTTGTTGATTTTTTTTTTTGTTTTGTGTGACTGAATGAGAATCATAATTTTCGTGCATCGTACAAAACTATCGCTGACGTCACTGTCACAGACAAGGAAGGCGGGATTGTGTAATATGGTGTTGAAGTGGGTTTACAGTCATCGGGTTATAGGTGTGATGGACTGATCGTTATGCTTGTGCAACGGAGCGATGGAAGGGGCGGGTCATTGGGGATGGGCAAAGATCAATCGGATTAAATGAGAGATACAGATGCGTTGAACGGAGAACAACAGGTGTAACAATGAACAAAAAAAGATGAGAGACAACAGGGGGAGGAAAAAGAGACCCGTGCAAAAAAACGAGCGAAATGGAAAAAAAAAAAAATACAATATAATTAAATCTTGATTTACCGAAAAATGCCAAGGAACAACGAAAATCAGTAATTTACTGGGATCAACAAAACTCTTTTGAAATTTCACTTTGAAATTTGCACCATTGCAATTATTCACCGCCTTCACAAATAAAAAAAAAATCATAAAGCCTAGGCTTCATATTAATTCAATCAATTACAATTTTTACCATCTCTACCTAAAGATGATAAAAGTCATAATTAACACCCATCGTGAAATTGAATTTTGAAAAAAAAAAAAAAAAATTTATTGACTGACTGTATATAGAGTTCATAATTGAATAAGATCAGGAGGTCGGTCCAGCAACGATTATGGAACAATCGAAATCATACGTGCAACGTGGCTTGGCAACGAGTCACGGGAAAGTGTTTGCATCACACATTGTGCAGCGTATGTGCATACAGCTACACACTCGTGGAAGATGCAGCAAGACTGTTCGAACGTGTCGTCACAAGATCCCACTTGGAAAGCTCATCGGCGAAAGTGCGTGGGCGTGAAAAAAAGTACACTTGGTTCACTGATTGCAGCGAGTTCCGGGCGTGAATCGAACGACTGGCCATTCACTGTTCCGCACACACAAACACACACACACATACAAGTGGTGTGTCGTAGTAGCGCGTAACTGTACCGTGCATAAGCCGGGTGGTGTTCTCACACGCACACACACACCAACTCGATTGTCACGGAACTTTGCCTACCGAGCATCCTTCTGTCCCACCCACTCGGGAGGCTCGAAGACGTGTGAGACGAATGAGAACGATAGTGTTTGAGTGTCTGGACGAGGGATATCCCGGAAAACAAATATATAAGGAAGCTGGACGACGAAGAATCGACTAATCGATAATAACAAAATTCAGACAATGTGCGATTAGGACTCGCGCCCTAACGGTCCCTAACATTTTAGGTAAGATTTCGGATCAACCGGAAGTAACACACAGGTTTTGATTATTATTCAGTAAAAAAAAATAAAAACAAACAATAAATAATAATAATTGTACATAGAATCGTAAAATTTTATGATTTTCAGATTTCTTCCTTTACTGGGACCATCAGACAGACCTGCCTTCGGGTCAAGTTTAAATATTCCAGGTCAACGAGAAATACCCTGTAGGTTTTCATAATAAGCAAGTGACAAAGCAATAAATAATTATTCAAAATTCATGATTTTCGAATTTTATTTATTTCATGTGAACCATGAGACCTTTATTAGTGCGAAATTTCAAGGTTTTAGGTCAAGTAGGAAGCAGCCTATGGCTTCTCATGATCAGAAAGTTGACGGACGAGCGAAAAGGTGATTCTATGTAAAATCAGTTCGTTCTACCACCTTCACACGTCTCAGAGCAACCTTCCCCCCGAACTCATTAATCCGGCTGACAACCAATATCCCATTCACAAACTCGTCGAATCCACTTGATCTCAAAATCGGACAACAATCCACTCGATCAACTTGTAAACGCGACCCCTAGCGATAACGCCAAAGCTTTTCCCCCGACAAATTGAGAACGCGAAGTGTGTGCCCATCAAACACCATCACACACTTGTGGTCTACTTACACGTGGAACAATTAGTTATTTAAACGCAATGTATGTGCGACGATACGAGGCAAGCCGCGAAGATTCGACACGCGTAAACGCAGAGACGACGACGATGTCGTGTTACACGCTTGAAGGGCCCGGAGGAGGTAGAGAGAGAGAGAGAGAGAGAGAGAGGGTGACGAGGATCGGAAGGGTGAGCGAATCTCCGAGATACATGACGCATGAGGGACACGTCATGACCGGGACAATATATAAGTGCATAGCACAAGGGGCAGCCAGGGGGAGAGAGATTAAAGAAACCGGACAGTCTTGCGAAGAGGAGACACGAGTCGGGGTTGAGTGTGTGCGTGTGTGTGTGTACGGTTTAGGTATGTGTTATGGAAGAACGCGGGGAGAGTCTCCTCGCCCCCAGAAACAGATGAGACCGCAACCCGTGGGAAACCTCGAAGCCGATTTGTTCCTTCCTTAGGAAAAGGCGCGCATGTAGGATCCGTGTGGCCTGACATACACACACACACACACATATATATAAATACATATACATACATATATATATACAGATATACATAGATTGAGTGAAAGACGAACGTATGGGTTGGTAGTATACAGAAGGAGGGCCCCTTCGGCGATCTCGACGTCGGACCCGGCAACGATGGGCCATCTGCCCAAGTCTCTCACGACTCCCCGGGCCAGCTGCCGATATCTTCGCGCGTTCGGCCCCTCGTATATGTGTGTATAAAAGTGTGCATCGAGAACACGATATATATATATATATGTGTGTGTGTGTATGTGTGTATATGGTACACCACCTCTTTTTCGTTTATAAGTATGCTAGTGGATCTTCGAAAAACTTGTCTACCCCCTCGTGCCCCCCCCCCCCAGCCCCCCTTTAGGCTCATCGTTCGCGTCGCCCGATTCCTCGTGGGTTCGTAATCGTGACCGAGAGAAAGAAAGAAAGAGGACGGATAATGTGGAACGATGATGCGAGCTTTTGAATCCGGGCGGTTCGTCGATTATCCGCAGTGCACGTGAGACTCACACGCCGACGACAAAAGTTGCAACCAAACGAAATTTATTTGACTGTATGGGTGTATGGAGATGGGTTGTTCGGTGGTGGATGCGAGCTCGTGTGCTGGCCTCGTGCTCTGCACGAGCTGGACCTCCTCGGGGTCCTGGCCTCGACCCAAACCCAACCCTCTGGGTTATGGGGAGGATTTTTGTTTTGTTTTGTTTTGTTTTTGTTCGGAGGTCTTTTTCTTTTAACTCTTGACTCTGTTGATCGGACTACTTGTCTTGAAACGAATTAACTCTTTCTTCCTTTGCCCTGTGACATTTAATTTGACAATTTTGCATCGGTAAAGATGAGTTTGTTAATTAACAAACGTGAATAAAGAATAAAATATGACAGAATTTTTTTTTTTTTTATTCAATTGAAATAAAAAATTAACGATAATCATTATTGGATCGAGTCTATGATAATTATTGTGGAAATGTGAGAAAGGTTTTGGCGTGGAATTGAGCCAGATGGGTGCAACGAATGACGACTGTATATGAATCGGGGCATAATTAATTAGCCTCATGAGACACATGGAAGAATCGTTGACGTAAGTTTTGAATTAATACGACGACCAGTTTCCGGGAAAAAGGGTTGTTGAAATTATTCGCACAAGCGGCACATATTCGACGTGGGGGGAGGAGGAGGGGGCGGGGGGGGGGCGGAGGGGTGGTTTGTGTGCCGCTTGTATCCGGTACGGTCAAGTGCGATGAGTTTGCAGACTAGTGGCGTGGATTAACGGACCACCTGCTTTTCCATCATCGCGTTGGAAAAACGTTGACAGGTAGGTGTGCAAACAATAACGAAAGGTCTGAAAAAAGATTGGTTCGGGAGACCGTTCCTTCGGCCCCCTTCCACGCCCCCTTCTGCCTCGTCACAATGTGCATTCCTCGGGGAAACGCGATCACCCACTATTTTTCTCGCTTTTCTATCCCACGATCGATCTCACATCTTCTTCGAAACGATGGAAAAAAAAAATATATATATATGTATATCTATGTGTAATAATTCGAGGGAGAAATTCGACACGAGTTATTCGAGAGTGTGCGCAAACGCGTCGAAAACTCACAATCGTACAAAGGGTACAAACGGTTCTTATTCGTTCATCTTGGCCAACTTTTTATTATTATTATTTTTTTGATAAATATTTTTCTTACAGATCGCACTGGTTTGAATTCCATAGGTTTTGGTATTACAGATTTTTTTTTTGAAGATATCATTTTTTTATCTCAAAAAATGACTCAAATGATTGCAAAATTTTTGTGAATCCGTCCGACGCAAAAAGGAATCAAATTTTTGTGTGGCAATTAAATTAAAAAATGTTAATCATTGCAGCGAAGAAAAAAAAATATATTTACCACGTCATCGTAAAATTATGACAAATCATGACGAAATTATTGGCATCTGGAATTTCCGGACAGAAAAAAGGATAATACGCAAGGGGATTCGAGTAAATAATAGCCATTCCATTTGAATCCACGAAATTCTGCGTCCGGCATTGCCAGAGAAGCAAAGAAAAAAAAAAGGGCGCAGTGCGAAAAACCGAGTTGAGCCATTCATCAGTGCGTGCGTGTCCGGTTTTTCGGGGTTCGCCAACAATAAGCGCGGGTAACGTGAACGACGAGGATGGAATGTTGTCGTTTTGAGCTCGTGCATTGCACACGTCACGATTATGTCCGAGGAACCGAAAAAAAAAAAAAAAAAAAAACGTTGGTGAAAAGAAGATGAGGCGATTTTAATTTCAATGGGAAGCAAAGGGCGGAGCTCGAATCACCGATGCGTGTATACACGGCAATGGGGTGGTATATATATATATATATGTATATGGCATGTATAAGGAAGCCTAACGGGCTATAGGGGGCGAAAATTCTTCTGGTGTACGTTTCAATGGGCGGCGTGGCGAAGCTCGAAGATCCAAAGGGAGTAAGAAGTGTGGGAACCAATTCCCTCGGAACGGACCCTTCGGGACACCCGTATGGGGTCCTGTTACATTTATGTGGGCTCGTGCGCCCAAAGACGCCCGGTTGGCTCCCGCTGCCTCATATATCCTCCCTTAGCAGTCCCTTCGTCCCTTAGCCCAACTCCCCCCCTCGGCCCCCTTAACCTCGAGCCCCTGTTGGCCCCACTGCCGACTGACTAATAAGAAAAATCTGTGAAGAAACATTCACGAAGTCAGGACTTCGCTTCAACCCCAACCCCTACAAAACCAATATCAAAAAATACTCGGTTTCGAAATAGCGTCAGCGTTTTTCTCTCTCTTCTTCTTCTTCTTCTTCTTCTATATTCCAATATATATATATACTTCCATTTATGTATTTATCCAGCCTGTTGCTTGCTATCCGCACTCCAACTGTTTCAAACTTGTTGCCAAACAGCGGAATCCCTTCTCGCAATGTTTGAAGTGACCCGAATGTGATCTTCCTGGAAGTTTTTCGGACGAGTCTCGTTCGCGTCAGCCGGTGGTTGAACGGAAACCGTAGCTTTTTGGATAACAAGTTATCAAGGAACTGGCCGTAATGATGTAGCCTGATATCGAGGTTTTTTTTTTTTTGAAATTTCGAAAACGGGACTATTCGCGAACTGAATGCTATTTTTGTTCTAAAAAAAAATTGTGGTGCTGCTGGCTTTTCGAAAAACTTCGATATATTTTGTTGTATTATCAATCAATGGTTCCTCTTGCTACCAGCCATATTTGTCATAACATCATGTATAATCATTAAAACATGAATTCCAGAGAAACGAGCAATATAGCAACGCATTAGTTAGGCATAAATCATTCCACTTCAATTCCAACTGAGTGATCCGACTAATCCATGCACATTGAACCCCCACAGGAAATAATCACCGATTGAATGGACTTTCTAATTGCTGTCCATCGAGTGTGAATTGCTTCAGGATGGGATTCCCTTTTTCTTCATCGTGTGGCCTTGCTCGGACGTAACGAGGAAGCCCGGGGAGCCCTCACGGTGTCGGTGAGAAATCACGCTTGACGCGGGCGTTCAAATGGTTGCGAGAACGCGCCACGAGGGAGAGTGTGGAAAAAATAAAGATCCGGAAGTGTTCTAATTAGGCAATGAAAGAACCCTTTGTCAACCGCCCCCACGAAAGTTCGTCCGTGTGTGTGTGTGTGTTTCTTGGTCTCGCGTTTCGAGGTTCGCTGTTCGTAAAGGGATAACACGTGCTAGGGAGGAGGGGAGGGGAGGGGATGGGGAGGGGGGGGGGCTAACCGGCGCTTGGCTGCCCCGAGGGCCTTGGGACCCTCTCGCGCACACGTGCTCGAGCATGAAACAAGAAATCTCCGAGAGCCCAAACTCTTTCGGGATTCGTCGTATTTTTTTTTTTTTTTTTTTTTGTAAGGCGGCACACACGAATTACGAACAATCGCGTCATGTTCGGCCAGAGAGGAACGCGGATTTGAAGGACCGAAGAAACTCTCACGACGAAATGAATTCTCGTTTTATGATCAAGGAATGTCCTTGGGTTACAATCCTGCGTGCGTCAACGTGTGTGTATGACCTGTGTCCTGTTCGACGACATGATTATTGAGAATGGAAATTACGTCGCGATGAATCAGGACTCGTGAGTCGTCGAGAAAACGACGACGAGGAATATTCGACTAACCCGGATATTCGTCTGATCCGAAAAGTGTGTGACCGGAAGAAAAAAAAACAGGCGTTGCACTCGGGGGGGAAAATCCGTGACTCATAATCCGATCCCGAAAACGTGTCCACGTGAGGATCGGGGGAAATGATTTGGGAGGGTAAATATTGTTTGTACTTGCGGTTTGAAATACATGCGGATGACAATAAAAGTGATCAGTCGTAAAAGTTGACTCGGACATTATTCCGCACGAACATCTTCGTTATTGGAAATTCCGAGTTTGAATTGTGGGAAAAAATATTGTTTTCTTTCAAATGAACGAAAAATTCTGCTGCTATTTTTTTTTTCCTTTTTCTGAATTTTACAAAGCCGAGTTATATGTATATTCAATGCAACGAAAAGCAATTGATAAAAATTATTTTTTGCATTATCATTTCAAAATTGAACATGAAAAATAAATGTCCAGACGATAGTTTACGAAAGCGATAAAACAAAGAATCATTCAATTTATAACAAATATTCGAAAAAGTCACTAAAAAAAAATCAAATGAATCATCTGCGTCACCAAAACAATAATATCCAAACAGAAACAAAACAAAACAAAAAAAAAAAAGATTCCCTACAATTACCACAATCCAGACGAAAAAAATAAAAACAAAAATCTGTAATAAAATTACAAACGAATAAAGCGATTTAATGTGAGAATAATCTCGCGCAAGACGCAGTCTGATCAAAGCAGATCCAGATATCTCAAAACGTTCGCATTAACAAGAACGGATAACGTCATAAATAACCCGTGTCCCATCTGGCATCATCACGGATGCAATATAATCCGCAAAGCCTCGCGTCACACGGCCTCTAAAATATTGTTTTTTTTTTTATTCTTCATTCTTCTCTTCTTCATTTTTTTTTCACCCACAAAGCTTGTAAAACTCTCTCGCGATCAGACGAATCATTATGATCGCTCACGATAAACGTTTTGGCCCCCGGAGGGTGAAAATTTTTATTACGCGCGCGCGCAAAACGGTCGATGAGCAATTATCTCTCAATCACGTGGGTCAATGCATATCACGAATAATAACGGCGTCCGATTTCAAACGAATGTGTATAGGTGCTAACGTGTAAGTGCGAATATCTACACATGTCCGACAGTGCGCCCGAGGAAATAAGAGCTGTGGGGCGAGGGGCGAGGGGCGAGGGGCACGACGGTAGTGATATTCACTCTCGAGAAATCTTTTTTTATTTTTTTTATTATTTTTTCATATAATCGAAGCGAAGTAACGAGGCTGAACGAGCGTGTAGCGAGTCGTACAGCTATGGAGGACATAACGTTCGAACGTGAAGCCGGTAAACTCGTTCGTGAATCGCAGAAACGAATCACCTTTCAATGTTACCGCCTCTCGCGCCATGTCCGACTCTGACTCACCCACCTCATGCAACAGCGCACGTGTTCTGTTCTACCTGTCTCACAGAACCCAACTATACAACAAGTCTTTCCGTCTTCTCTTTTTTTTCCACTCTTCATACCTCTCTCTTTCTCTCTCTCTCTCTCTCTTTCTTTTTCTCTCTCTCTCTTGGCTCACCGCGATCGGTGGCACACCACCAACAACCGGCAGCATACCACTCAACCGTCTACGTGAGAAAACCTCGACCAGGCCCAAACTACGTCAAACACACAGGGCTCGATGCCCCCAAAGGTTGCCGAGGGAAACTCATTGCTCTGTCAGATTTACATCACGAACATAACGAAAATACATAACGAAAACAAATTTCAGATTTATGGATCACGAATATATTATTATATATTAATCTAGAGTATCTTAAAGGGTCCTGAGTCACTTGAAAATTAAGGGGGCTGAGTCACCTAAAAAACTTGAATTTTTTTTAATTCTCATGACACGATCGATTCAAATTGAAAATCGATTGTACCCTCATAAAATACCCATATACTCAGCTATAATTTTACATTTTTTCACAGTCATATGAAGTATCTAAATGCTGTGAGATTTATCAGAAAAATGTTTCACTTGTCGCAGCTTTTGAACCATTTTCTCGTCAAATAAAATCAAAATCAAATCAACTCGTCATATCATTCGAACCCCTCCACCTACTTCAAAACAAACAACACAAAACAAAAGCAACTTCTTTATTCCCATATTGTTACCAGAGTTGGGCATTCATTCAATGAAAGTATATTTCAAATACTTTTCCAACTAAATGACAATTAATTCATAACCAGATTCATTAAATATTTATATTGATTGTAAAATAATGAATCACGTACATTACTCGTAATTATTACGGTAATGTAAAAATATTCATTTATGCATGATAATTAATCACAGTTATTTGTTTGAAAAAGTATTTAAAATACATTTTCATTGAATTCAGGGATGCCCATCCCTGATTGTTACGTGTACCGTCTAACCTCTTCCTCTTGGGTGATAAAATTCAACCGATCTCTCGTCACTCTTTCGGCCGAATCGGTCCGTGATCGGACACTTCGTTTTCTCACTTACTCCGACTATCGGCTACCGCAAAACTCGTTGCGCGTCTCTTATTTCGCTCGAACGACGGTGACGAAGAAAACCTCAATCCTCGTTCCGTCATCGTTGCACCAGTGCAACACAAGTGTGTGTATATATATTGACGGGACTGCACCGAGAAAGAGAGAAAAAGAGAGCGAGAGGGAGAAAGAAAAAAAAAAGGCCATTGGTATTGGGAATCGGCCTCGCTCGGTCTCGCTTTTGAGCACGCGAAGGCCCCGAGCCTCTCGCGCGCACCACACGAGCCCCGCACGCGGGTCGAGAGGAACAAGCTCGAGCGCGTTCGAAACGACTCGTCGTCCTCGTCTATCTCATCGGTATTCGAGTGGTTCGCGCGAGGCTCGTGGGAAAATGAGGCAGGTGGTAGTTAGATCCCGGTTGCCCGGAGAGCTCCAGAACGGGCGAAGACTTTGCTCGGCACTCGGCGCGGCGGCCGATCGAGCCGGTCCCCGTGAGCCATTCACGTGGATCGGCAGCTACACACACACACACACACACACACCCATATTTATATATATAGATGGCTTCACACAAGTGATATATATTCACTCATACAATCATGTTTCCGACCTATCTGTATCGCTCTGCGACGTTAAAAAAAAAACTAAAAAAAAAAAAAAAACATTTCCACATTGGCTATACACATATACATAGACGTTTATAATACCTAATGCCATAATACATGTAAGGGTCCGACGGTTATTTTTGTTTGATTCTCACCGATGACCAGAACGCGAACCGGCCAATTAACGGATACACCTTAACGAGGGCTTCCGGGGACTCGCGATTAAAACGGAATCACGTGAGTCGGACCCGCGATACATATATATATATATGTGTGTGTATATATGTATACCGCGATCACCGTCGGACGACGCCAACTTTTTTGCCGTCACCGGCGCGACAGCTATACATATATGTATTATTTATGTGCGAGTGTATGTATATGTGTGTATACTCTCGTTTCCAATAAATATACGATAGTGCGTATGTAGTTTTTTTTTCTTTCAAACGTTTATTCTTCATTTTTCTCGACCGTTTTGCCATTTATGTGCGTCGCGAGTCGGACGAGTCGGTCGAGTGTGGGATAGACGGACCGAAGGATTATTATTTCCGTTGATTATATATATGTGTATATATATATATATATATATATATTTTTCTAACTTTTTTATCATCACGGATAGGTGCAACGGGTGCGTTGAAGCGAGTCGATCGCGAACGTCGACGATAGCGAGGGAAAAAATTCAAGTTGGGAAAAATTCAAAGCGTTGAGATTGTTCGAATAAATGTTGTGAAATGATAATGAACAGACGAATAACGCCATAGATATGTTTGGCGAGGGGGACGGGGGAGGGGTGGGGGCGTCCGGAACTGTTAATGGCACACGCAAAGGCAAATCGTATACGGGATAACGACTCGGTTCGTGTTAATGATTTAAACGAGAATCGATTAACGATCGTGATCGATCGAGACGATGTTTCGTGGTAGATGGTTTGGATAACCCAGGCCCACGAGGGTTTTTCGATTGGGATTTTTTTCTATGGGTCACATATTTTTACCTGTGAATTTTTTTATTTTTTTTATTTTTTGAAAAAAAATGTTATAACACTTTGTGACAAAATATTCGGGATGTTTAAAATTCTCGAAATCTGATTTCATTATCATTGAGTTGTGATGAAAGCAAACACATTGGAAGGCGGAGAAACGGCAGAGATCAGCAAAATCCTAATTTTTTTTTTTCAAAGTTCGAGTGGGGTGCGTTCGGACCCCAGTGATGAGTTGTAGACTGTGATGCAGAAACCGAATGGCTGTTTATAGCAACCAATAGACGTTTCCTCAATAAATGTCACATTGAAGTAGTCTTAGTTTCGAGAAAATCAAGTGTTGTGGCAAGAAGGGACGATTTTTATTGTTCCCGGTGTGGACGCAACAAGGGTTGGGCCCGACGGGGGCAATAATAGCCATAAAACAATAATGACGCCGAGCCACGGGGTCGTCGAGTCGTATTGACCTTCGGCGCCCGGGTAAGTAATGCACACAACCCACGTGTCTCGACCGTGCCGCAATGCACCCTTATTATCTCACTGGCGTGCGGGTGGTGCCGATGCCCCGTTCGTTCTCTGAGCTCCCGGCAAAACGACGTTCCACATAATCGTCGAAGCGGTTCAACAGTCGCGACTAATAACAACAACCCCGAAGAAGCCGTTCGAAGTCGTCGAGGTTCGAAGTTTGCACGCTTCGACGTTTGTTGGCCCCCACACACGCCCCGGTGGAAAAACCCTCGTTTTAGCGATTAGACGACCAACGATCCGCATCTGCGTAAACTGTATACACATATACACAGACTGGGGTGTCTCTTAATACGGTCATTTTGGATTTTCAATGCTCTCAACGCTTCCAGAATGATTCGATGTATGTAAAAAAAGGAATCTCGACCAAAAATGGTGACCTTTGCTACATCACCGTGCCTCACCAAGCAATAAATTCAAATTTCTTCCATTTCAACCCTTTTGACTTTAACGGGGTGTCGATCCGACCCACCAGGCCAGAATTTCAAAGTTCACGCATTTTCACTGAGTTCATTTGTTTATTGTTATTTTTATAACGAATGAATAACGAAAACTTCGTGACTCAATTATTTTTATCGTAAAGTGGAAACCCTGAGCTACATGTATGAATTTTTTTTTCAGATTTTTCGGAGGCTTTTTTTTTATCATCATGCTAATTGAATTACCGCCGATAATCGTTTCCCAATACTGCACTTTGTAATTTTAGCGAACGACAATGAGACCCGCTAAATTAAGACGATAATTATCCTCGGAATGCAACAAATTTTTTATCGTAAAGCGAGGGTGTGACGTCACGTTTCGTATGAATTTAAAAAAAAACGGGGAGAAAAAAAATAATAAGACGATTCGATCACCGTTAGCGTCCTCGAATGACCGGGCCTCGCGAAAACTTGTGACGAGTCACCGTTGAACGTCACACACACACACACACACACACACACACACACACACACACAACAAGATAACCTACACACCGATCGTTTATGTGTCCGGCGCATCGGTCAGTTTCACCGTCGGACCACTAACCGATCAAGAATTTCGAGGAAGTTTTCACCGTGACGATGGGGACACATCGATGAGTCAGTCGTTAGCGTTGGAATTTCAATATTTCGCAAAAAAAAAAAAAAAAAAATTCACAACTTGTTGCGTATGGGCTGCCTGGATGCAGCAACTCATCTTTCGTGCGGTCGCAACGAACGTTGGTGGTCTTTTCAATGTCCAGTCAACGGGTAGACATTTGAAAAAAAAAATATTTTTTATTTTCATTTCCGGACACGAAAAAAAATGTGTGTGTGTGGGTAGTTTATTAGAGACTTCTTCGAATATGGCTCATTAACTTTCCCGATCGAAAAATCGAAAAACCTCAACCCGCCCCTCGATTCCTCGAGCGTGTCTCATCGGGTTGAGCTTCTTACGCGATCCCCCCGTGCATAATTTTCCACGAATTCGACATTACCAATTAGTAGACGACAATTTGAAGATTACTCAGAGAAACAAGCAAATGTCATCACAACTCTCATTTGTGGCAAAAGCGACTAGGAAATTAGGCGATGATGGTACAGTACAACAAACTTGTACGATATAAAGTCGATTTTCCAAAATCATAACGTTTCTAATAAGCCATTGAAAATTCCTCCACTTACTTTTATTCTTTCAAGCAATCACATGTAATTGCGAAGACTAAATTATTCCACAAAATGTAACTCGGTTGGTCATCCAGTAATTGTAACTTAGACAATATTAATGAACAGTAACAGCAAAATTTTGCATACATTAACGACATTTTTAGTCCCCACAATTCTAACAACGATACATCAGTCTCATTTTCATTAAACAATCATTACGCCTTTCAGAGAGAAAGTCTTTTTCCCAACAAAAAAAAAATACAATTTTTCGTCATTAAATACTCGTCATTAACTCGTTCTCCCTCCAAATAAGTCCCACATTAATTTCCAATCGATAATCTCTGCTCATTCGTTTTCATTCTATCGCTCCTTATTTTTTTTTATCAATATACAATCGTAAAGAAGTGATTTTGTGGTAATTTGCACAATGTCCGATGGCGTCGATGGCGCGACGGCCAGCGATCGTGTCCAGCGACGGACTTTCCGTTATGGGGCCCAGTGAACGAGCGTCGGTCGGATTTAATTCGCCGGGATTACGTCGAGCAACGAAAGAAAGAGAAAAAAGTGAAGCTATTAAGAGCGAGAATGAGAAAAAGAGAAAGAAAGAGAGAGAGAGAAATAGCAAAGTGTGTGTCGGGGCCTGCTCGTGCTCGACACAATGGGCCCATGGCGTGGGCCTCATCTCCTTGTTTCCCCCGTTCGTCGTACAGCAGCCCGCGAGCGAAAGAAAGAGAGAGAGAGAGAGACGGAAGGAGGCCACGGTGGTCGTACAACAAAAGTGTGGAGTGAGTCTTGCGGGGTTTGGGGGGCCCTCGGGGGCCCCGGGAAGAAGCTACGAGGCCGGCTGCGGCTGGGACTCGTGGGAAAACCGAGCACGTGCGAAACCCCGGGCCCAAAGGCGCCTCCCCCCACGCAACACAACCGTCTGTTCTCTCTTCCCAACCCGCCAGCACGTTCTTTCTTCGTTCCTTCCTTATTCTTCCTTGTTGCTGCGAAATCTAAGACGTTGAAAGGGGGCCCCCGGCCCCCCGAGCTCGGTTCCTTCTCGGTTCCTCGCTCAACACCGGTCAAATCATCCAAGAAGCGCGGGAACGTGAAAAAAAAAATAAAAAAGAAGAAAAAAAGTAGGCGATAAAGAAGAAGAATAACAGAGTAGACCGGCTGACCGAATTCCCATGGGTTTCGTTATGTCGATATATATATATATATACATATATATGGTTGAACTAGAGTGTTCGTCTTGTTAGAGAAGAATTCTTTTTATTATTTTCTTCTAGGTATAGCGATTCCACGGCTGGTTATATATATATCAATGCCTTTAGGAGACTCGTTTGTTTTGTGTATGAATTGCCATGGACGTGGTGAGCGACGAGTCAACTTGAATACATTGTTTTGACGATGGGGACGATGATGGGCTCGAATGTACAAAGGTCTAAGTCAAAGGAATGGGTTCTCGCTTGGCAATAACAAGGAATCTCTGTTTAGAGGTCATTATACACACACAGATTTGTTTATAAACGATTCTATGAAATATAGGCATCGGTTTTGAATCTTTTCTTCATTTTTTTCAGGACGCAGTCCTAATTTGAGGTATATATGTATAATCACTTCCATGAATATAATAATGACAGGGCGTAAATTCACTACGCATGCGCAAACTCCTCGAGTGTTTGCACCGTCGATTGAAATGACAGCACAAACGGTTTACTGACTTGAAAATCCAATGTGAGAAATCGCGTTATAACGATTTCGTCGCGAAGTCTCGCCGATTGTAATTGTCGATGACTTATTGGGCGCCTCGGCGCCACGACATTGGATCGTTAACGCACCGACTCACCCCTGTAAAGATCAACTCGATCGCGTTGAAGTTTTCACGAAATCGATCGCGCGGTCACCAGCGACAAAAGCCATGGCGGACACCTCGCAGCGTGCGAAAACGACGCGTCAGCGATAATCGGCCGCGAGCATTGAATACCGTCGATTCACGATCGCGCGGAAAACCGCGTATTATCATTATCCACGATAATGCACGACACGAGAAACGTGTCGCTTGCGGGCAACCGTTCGCTAACGAGTAAATTATCGCGTCTGCGGCGGTCGCACAACCATTAACTACTCCTCCCCTCGCCTCGACACTCATTTCCACTGAATTATCATGCACGATCGAGCAATGAGATTAACCTAGGCGAGAATAGATGGCAAAAAAAAAATAATTACATTGAGTATACAGGATTGTGCAAAATAAGTAAGCCACATTTTATTTTTTTTAATCGAAGACTTCGAATTGGCTATCAAAGATTTGGGTGGATAATAAAGAGAAAAGGAAAATTGTTATTCAATATTATCAATATTATCGAATATTCAGAATTATGCAAAGTTAATGAATAAAATTTCTTCACGAATTCATTACTAAAATGAGCTTTCTAAAGTGAAAGATTCAAGAAGAAGAAAAAACAAGAAAAAATTGTTATAAATATATTCTTCAATATTTTTCAAACAATTCATATTGCCACCTCTGTCGATAAAAATTCTCGTAAAATTATGAATTATTAATTTGAATTATAAATTTAACAAAACAATATATATATATATGTACATATATATATATACATGTATATATGTCTGTCTTTCTTTCTCTCGGTGCGGATCGTACCTTCGCGGCGCTCGCGCGAGTGCACGCCGGCACGAGAGTAGGTGGACAAGCGTTCCAGCCAGCACGTGACCCGGTCCCGTAGTAATGAGAGACGGCGCGCGAACCCGCGCGGCAAAGTGGCAATCCACGTCGAGCACGTGCCGGGGCCCCGAAGGCCAACTCGAGTCTCTCTCTCTCTGCCCGTATATATACGAGAGCCTCTTCGATACGACAGATTTTTCCCTCTCGCGCGCAATAACGCGAGAAAAAACGTTTCTGTTTTTCGTCTCCGTGAGACGGATCGTCGATTACTCCGTGACCTTTTCGACCTATCCGATAATTAACAACCTCAAGCTTCTCAGTGACGTTTTTTTTTGTTTTTTTTGTTTTTTTTTTATTTTTTTTTTTTTTTTGTCGTCCGCGAACAATTTCAAGCTGCTAAATCGAGGGGGATGATGGAGAAAGAATAACGTGATAATTTGATTTTAACGTTTGGCGATGAAACATTAATCTCGAAATTTTTGTTTATCGCAAAAATAAAATTTCAAAAAAAAAAATAAGAAGAGAAAAAAAAGCGATTTTGTTTCGAAAATTTGAACGATTATTTCGGTTGGTAGTTTGTAATCAAGAAAAAAAGAATTGCAAAATTGCAACTGAGCATAAGTCACTGTTTACTTTTTCACAATTTATTTCCAAGATTTCTGTAAAATTGAATTTCCGGTGCAAATTGCGTTTAATTCGATAATCGAAGTGCAAAATAAACGTGCCGAACAATATTATCGTCTCGCGAAGCGGGAGAATGATCGATCGCCGGATCGACGAAGAATAATAAAGAATATTTCATAATTCCTCATACGAATTGTAATAAATCGTATTTCTGCAAGATTTTTTTATAAATCGTTTGCAATCGATCCAACGATCTGTAGATATAATTGGACGGATAATCAGATCCATTCGGATCGGAAACGATCATCGACACGCGTGAACGTCGTCAAATTAACCGGGCAAAGAGGGAGAGCAGGGGCGAGGGGGGACAATCGCAGAGAGGGGTGAAAAAAATTGCGAGGAACTTGGACGACTGCATGACGCGGGATCCGGAAATCGATAAGATCCGTGAGCGTAGCACGTGCCGCATAACACGAGGCGCCATACAATTAAAAGCTTGGAGATTGTAGAAGGGGAGGGGGAGGCATGTTTGGGGTGCGGAAAACATTTAAAAAAGGGGGGACTGCCCCGTCCACCCCGGCCGAAGGAGCTCGCGCCGCCGCGTGTGGTAACTCGACAGCATGTGTGCACGCTGCTCTTGATGTGTGTGTGTGTGACCCCGAAGAGCCCGCTCGCGCCAGGTGAACACGACTCCGTGGGAATGCAAGCGCAGCAGCAGCATCAAGCAGCCGTTCGGAACGCAACATACACAAAGCTTCCACAATGCCCGGAATCTTGTTAACCGCCGGGAAACGACATTGTTTGCCCTCTTACGATTTCACCGAGTCGAAGACACACGCACAATCGATTCGATAATAAACATTAAAAAAACCCAACACAAAAAAAAAAGAAGAACGTCTGAATACACCATTTTTGAGATACAATTTGTTCACTATTCAAAACTACGTACCTACGTTGTTTATCATTGATACATGAGCGATTTTTAATTTGTTTTTGACTCTGATGTGTCTCTAAGTTGAATTGGTGTTTCTCGATCGATTTTAATGAGGAAATCGATTCTGAAGTCGTCGTTAAGATGTGTTGAAATCGACGAAATGATTTGTTGAAAAATTCTTATCGTATTTCAAATCTTCATCTTGAGATACGAATTTTTGTAATTTCCAAAAAGTAATTTTTCAATATACTAAAAAAAATATATATATACTATATTATGAAGTTTTTTCGAATTTTCGAGATATATAATTTTTTTTGAGTTAACGTGACATATTTTTAGGTCGAAAAATCGGTGGGGTAAAATTTACACATTTTTCAATATTCAGGAATTAGCTTATCCCCATTTTTTCACACCAATAAAAATTAATTAACACAAAATCCATAATATTAAAAAAAAAAAGAATTACAAACTTCAAAAAAACGTTCAATAATCCATTTGCAAAACGTCTGAAATATCGAATCTGAAAACACGTGTAAGATACGAGATAAGCACACAGCTCGACAGACCGGACATATAAATGTATTATATATACACGAAGTGAGCAATCGTTATATCAATCCAAAAGTCCAGATAGTTCTCACGAATTCGTGACGGGGAACACGCGCGACGAACAATGAAAAAAAAAAAAAATGAAAAAAAAACACAAGAAAGCCGACGGTATATATCTATCGTTGTAACGGATCATCATGCGGATTATTCGAATTTCCAAGTCCCCCCTGTGCCCCCTCCCGAGTCCCCCTTAGTTGGCCCTCGCGTTTAACCCGCACATGACAATTATTCCCGCGAGTCCGGGGGCACGAGCTCTCTCGCGAGGCCCGAGTAAATTGACGCGTGCGAACAAATGGCGTGAGGACTCGTGACCCACAGGGGGGCCACGGGGCAGGGTGGGGGGGTCGTGATAGACGGGGTGCACCGATGTCACGGGGAGGGGCTTTACGGGGTGCACATAAGGCGGAAAGGGGGACAAGGGGGGGCTAGACGACCGCGGCATACGATGTTTATAACGTATGTTATGGGACATGAGGGTTCGGATAGTCGGGAAGTGCGGCTCGTCGAATGAAATTCCGTGTGACCGTGGCACGAGCCATGCCACATATGTTACGGAAGAGATCGGAACAGCTGATGTACTAATAAGGCTCTATAACACGATACGTTCGGAATATACATATATATATATATACATATATATATTATATATATATGTGTGTGTGTATTCGCACGAGTACGGGGTTGTCTGTGTGAAATGGTTCGACGATGGGCGAGTTAACTCAGGCGTTTCCACGAGTCTCCGAAACGCGTGAGAAAATTATTTTGTCATTTGTCTGGGTAAATTCTTACGTTCTCTGTCTCGGCTCTGTCTCACTCTGTCTCACTCTGTCTCACTCTGTCTCACTCTGTCTCACTCTGTCTCTTGGCTTGACTTTCGACGTTCGGACAAACATGACGTACGACTATTGGATGAGAATGTACACTGGGGTGGTCCTTATGATGATGGTGGCTTAGATGAATTTAGATCCCCTCCGCCCTGCCCCGGATTAGCTCTAAATAATTTTTTTAAGTTGTCTAATTTTGCAACCTTCTATCTTTTAAATTTGCAATTACCAAGAGGGGTAGGTTTTTCCCCTTTGTAATATACAGGTTTTAAAAATACTTTTTTATCATATTAATGAAATCTAGTTTTATTTTTACAACTTTTTCAAAATTTTTTACAAATCAATTTTTTTTTTTCATCATAATTTGTATTGTTGTAGATATTGTGGCATTGATAATCATTTCGATCGATGAAGAAAAACGTGACGGCTAATTTTATTCGTTTGGCATTGATTCAAAAACATCAAAAAACGCCAATTCGTAATTCATCGTAATTACAAATGAAAAAAAAAAAACAAAAAACCTTTTTGATGTCGAGTCACCGTTCGAGTTAACGTTTTTTAAATCCCTATTTATTTTAAAAATTCAGCTAAGGTAAAGGTTTATTTTTTTCTTTTTTTTTCTCAATAATAAAAAACGAGATTGGCATTAGATTTATTTTCATTTATTCCACGTAGATCGACCGATTGTTGGAAAAACGTGAGGACGTTGGTCACAGCGTCGCATTAACGCGATAAGCGATCGTTCGACCCGACCGCGATATGAAATCTCGATACGATTGAAAAAAAAAAAAAAAAAAAAAACAGAAAAATCCCCCGCAAGGCCTTCGAGAGGGTACAAATACATGTATTGCAGTTGGTTCGAGTCATTTCCTTCCTGCCGTGTGCCGCGACTTGACTTGGGGAAGGGGGGGGGGGGGGTGAGTGCAACCAAAGGTGTAATCCATCGGAGTATATATACGTACGTCGTGTGTATTACGTGACTGAATAATACCAACGACAGAAATGCACACGTAACTACGTTAAGCGCCACGTGCTCGACCACGAAGACACGTGGCAAGCCCCCGGACGGCAAGGAAACGATTTTTTATTATTATTATCATTATTATTATTATTATTATTGTTATTATTATTTTTCAGAGGATTATGGATTATCCGGACGACCCGGAAAATTCGTTCTTCGCGTCTCGATTATTCGATGACGAGCAATTTCAAGCAACGAAATACTCGATAGATTAATTTTCCATTATTCACAATATAATGAATAATTTTAATGGAATTATTATCGATAGTTAAAAATATAATCAGGCTAGCTATAAAAAAAAATATATATATATATATTAACAGCAAAACAAAAAACAAATATTTTATACTCGAATTTGTTTAATTTGTATTCTACACATTCAATTTAAAATTTAACAAATTCAAAAAAATATTATGGCTTCCCATAAAAAAAAATATATGTATATATATATATATATATCTTCGAAACAAAACAAAAAAAAACAGACATTTTAAACTCGAATTTGTTTAATTTATATTCTACACATTGAATTTGAAATTTAATAGATTCATTAATTTTTTTGAATTTTAATTCGAAAAAAACTTAGGAATCTAAGGATACGGACTTTCGCAATTCCATGCTGCTCCTTAATGATAATTCGAGATGACGAAACGTCGCGAGGAAATACCAATGACACGTCTGCGATATTCCGACGGGGGGCGAGGCCGGAAAATGCGGCGACGTAGACGGAGAGCGTGAGAGTGAGAGAAAACGACAGATCCGGCACGTGCGAGAAAATTGACTCCGAGAAGCACACGCGTTGACGTGTATATGTGTGCAGTCACACACGCGTCGAACATGACGCTCTCGATTTTCACTCGAACAGAACGCTATACGTCGCTTTGATCAACTGCAATTGTGCGTCACGTACCGATGTCAATGAAATATAATGCATATACATATATATGACGTACAAGAGCGATTTAATTACGGAACACGCTACATTTTTATGTCTAGAATTGTAATTATATGATTTTTTGATGCACAAAATGATTTTTTTTTACAAATTCTGATCATGCTTAAAACCTTTTTTATCAGGTACAAATTTTTCCAATTTCCAAAATGTAATTTTTAATACACCGAAAAAAAATCTTTAACAAAAAATATTGGAAAACCGATTTTTTTAACCAAGATTTTTCTAATTTTCAAAATATTCAATTTTTTTTAGTTGGAGTGGCATACTTTAAGGTTGAAAAGACTGTTGGAATTAAATTTACCCAGTGTGACTAAACAGGGATAAATAAAGACAAAAACTTACAAAAATTCTTAAAAGAATCCCCCCGTTAAAAAAAAAAACTGGCAAATAAAAAAATAAATAAATAGTCGGTCGTAGCTCGAGAGTCCTCTGATACGGGGTTTCGGCCGAGATTGTTCGAACAAAGTTTCGCGAAAAACCGAGCTACCGCATGTAATCCGGTTGGGTCCCGGGCGCGGTGGTGGAATCGCGTCGAGTGTGTAATTTTCGGAAATCCGTGAACCCGTTCCCAAGCCAACGGACCAACGTTTCTCGCACATGTGCGTGTGGCATGGTTGGCGTGGAATCTCGGCGTAAACCCCCGAAACCGTTGGCCAACCAGAGTGCGCGGTAGGATGATGAAAAAAAAAAAAATGAAAAAAAAAATTTTTTAAAAGGAAAAACGAAAAATAAATGTTTGAAAAGAAAAAAAAACGTCGTAAAGGGGTAAAGACGTGTTGTGGTATGGGTATGGTGTAAGGTGTACCGTGATGCCCGCAAACTGACGTGTATATATATATATATATATGTATATATATACATATATAATACTGCGATACAGCGGAAGACGGTTGGAAGCTCATGTGTATAATTATTCGGTGCGAACGACGTTCAACTACCGTCGAAGATGCGCGGCATGCGTGAGAGAGAGAGAAAGAGAGAGAGAGGAAGAGGGGGGGGGGTGAGAGAGAGGGAACGGGAAGCCCCGGAGTCAAGTGCCGGGGTAACGAAATTAGCGGGAAGCCGCTTCTCGATACTCTGCGCTTTGCTCGGCAGCCCCGACCGGGGCCCCACTCGAATGACGAGAGTCCGTCGAACGGCAGAAAAGGGAAGAAGAAGAAAAAAAAGGAACAGACAGAAAGAACGAGAGAGAAAGAAAAAAGCCATCACGAAGAGGATGAGAGAAGAGATGTAAAAAAAAAAGAGTGAAAAAGAAGAAAAATAAAAAGAAGAAATCGAAAATGAGAAAATTGTTCGAAGGGGAGACGAGAAGGGATGCTGCAAAATTATCACGCGTTGCTTCGTCAATGTGAGTCGAAGAAGAATTTTGCCGGGAAAAATGTAGAAACGAAGATACGAATTTTTGGATTAATTGAAAAAATAACTAATATATATTTATATATATATATATATGGGTATATTTATTCTGTATTTAACCCTTAGTCTAAAAACTTGGGTCGTTTTCATCCGATATTTATGTTTTTGTCTTTTATATTTCGTATAATTAATATATATTTTTGGAAAAAATGTATTTTTCGCAATTTTATAATCGAGACTTAAAATTCAAAGGCTCTGAAGAACCTTCGTGATTTTTTTCAGATTATTTTTTCAGTACTTTAACGGTTCGAAAAACTTCGTAACTCACGTTTTCAGACTGAAGGTGCCAAAAAAACATGTTCGGATTAAGGGATATATATATATAGATATATGTATGTGGAGACGAGTGAAATGGATGTTTCTTCGCAAACGTCGATAAAACGCTGAATGAGATATCGGACACGACGGAGCCCCCCCCCCCCCCCCCCGATGAGTCCCGGACGGCCGGAACTCGACGTTTTTCCACGCACCCTACGAAGAAACCGTCTTCTCGCGATGCATCGAACACGTTTCGCGTTTCGCTTCGATAACACGTTTCATGCACGAAAATTACACGACATCCGGTCATCAAAAAAAAAAAAACCAAAAAAAAACCACACACCAGTAAATCGAGAGAAGCGACGTAGGACGCGATCGAATCACGCGAGTGATTCGAGCTCGAACGGGCGAAAGGGTTGAACCGATGAGGTTTCGCACACGTCGACCGAGAAGGGACCGAAGGAAAAAAAGTGTGTTTTTTACACAGTCTTAGTGTATATAGCCCATTAAATAATAAATCTCCGAAAATAAAAATTACCAGATTCCTCAATTTATTACCTGCGGCAATAAATTTCGATCGACTATTTCGAAAAAAACTAAAACGCATCGACATTAAAAAAAAAATCAATCATAATCGCTATTTTTCAAAAATATATAAAAATAACTACGAATTTTTACGAAACTAATGTATCATTAAATCAGTCAAATAAAAATAAGAAAACTTATTTCATAAATTTTTTCGTTGTAGATTTTTTCATTTTCCCAATTTTTTTTTGCAAAACTCGGTTGCAAAAAAAAAAACAAATAATTTAAAATCCACAATGACGCGTCTATAGATTGTGAATCGTCCGAGAGTTCGCGTGCCGTCGAGTCCGCCGTGTGCCCCGGAATGATTAATCGATTCGAAGTCGAGAACGTGGCGCGCGCGCGCGCTCGCGCCACATCGCGCACAGCACACCGAAAAGATCGTTACGGATCGGTTCGAGAAGCCGCGACGACCGTCCTCGGATATACTCGTATGAAAATGCCCACACAATCCGTAGCGCCTAACACAGGGGTGTTTGGTCTGTGTGTGTGTGTGTCGAAGATTAAGCGCAATGTGTTGGGTCTAAGCCCCGCGGGAAAGGATAGCGATCTCGCGAAGCGAACCGATCGATCGGTCCGAGCGGGGGTCCGTCCGCGCGCACAGATCGCTCGGACTTGTGCCTAGCACGCTTCACCGATCGAGAAAGACGTATGGACCTCGCGCGAGGTGTGTCAGCCTCATCGGTCTTATCCTCAAATGATTCACTCCAAAAAAGAAAAAAAAAAATCGTGACTAATTTTGCCGATTTTTTTTTCACAACAATATTCCGTTTTATTTGCTTATTCGATTATATTGTTTAAACAAATGATCGAATCAGAAACATAGTGATTGATTCTTATACTAGAATAGTTGAAGAGATTTCATGAATTTTTTCGGAATTTTTTACAGCACTTTGCATAATTTTTCAAAGCGTCAGAAACGAGTGACCCAGTGTTTAAAAAATTATTTTCAACAAAATTTCAGGTAATTCAAAAAAATAGAAAAAATAGGAAAAAAAAAAGACAAACGAAACTTCAACATCAACGACGAGACGATCGAACGTCATTTTCTCTCATTTCCCAATAACAAAATTTAAAAAAATGTATAAAACATCGAAAAAAAAAAAAGAAACAAATTTCAAAATCAAACGCACGAAGTGTGTCCGTTGATGAATATAGAATAATCAGAGTAGGAAAGAGATAGCGATGCACACTGCGTACTCCATCCATCCATACATACATACCCGGTGGCATGGCAAAGTGCAAACCGTGTTGCGTGTACGAATGTACGATAAGTGTTTGTGGGAGAGTCGAAGGATGAGAGATTTGAATGGCGAGTGAGAACGACAAAGCGAGACGAACCCATTGCACGACTGTGGCGAGTGTGAAAGACGACGAAAAAAATAAGAAAGAAAAGATAAAAAAAAAAACAAAAAAAAACGAAGCGCGCGGCACAAGTCGAGCGTGTGCACGTAGCGTGGCTATAGTTGCTGCTGGATTGGCTTTGCCCGTCCCTCTCTCTCTCTCTAACTCTCTCTCTCTCTTTTTCTCTCACTCTTTCTCTCTCGGTTCTCGAAAAACCCGACGGAGAATTGAACGAGGAAACGGCTATCGCTTGAACGAGGGAGATAAACGAGGACGGTAAAACGGTGACGATGGCTTGGTGTGGGCGCGTGTCTGGCAGCTGCCGCTTACAGGTGGTGTGCTTGCTTGGGAACCAACCTCTACGGAGCGTTCCCACGGAAGGCCCGTCCGCCCCCCGCCCCCCCCCCATCCCATTCCGGGGCCCCGTCGTCGCCCCTGCGTCCCGCCGGTCCCCCCACCCCGCCACTCAGACCGCCGCTCCGGGGCTATATAAGCTCGACGATCCTTCTGCTACATCACAATTTCACATTGGCTCTCGTACGGCACACAACGTTCGAGAACCCAGACCTAACTTTTTTTACCGCACCCGGTATATATATACATACATACATATACATACCATTGCGATAAAAGAAACAAGTCTCACGGAAATAGTTTGACACAACGTTTTATAACAATCGTGATATTAACGAAAAATTGATAAATTTTTTTTCGAATATACGATTTGTTTATAGTTGATCGAGTGGCGTAACGCGAATATTCGTTGTTGTGCAATTTATTCGTTTTGTTCATCAACGAGTTATTGAAAAAAAGTACTTTGGGTGATTCAGTGATTGTGATTCACCATAAAAATTCAGTGAACGAAAATAAAAGGAATTGAGGATTTATTTCGACCGGGAAGAAAAAAAATAATCGGCGAGCAAAAATGCAGATGCACGAGCAGATGATCGTTGTCGATGGACAGGAGCAACCCATATCCAGAACTTATCAGTACAGAAAGGTAAGCATCGATGAACAATTCACAAAAAAACAACAAAATAATCAATCAAATTGATATGAAAAAAAAAAAACAATTTTTAAGAAGATTTTCAATTTATAAATTCCGAAAAACAATAAGCTATAACATTTCCGGTTTTTGTTAATTTTCCAGGTGATGAAACCAATGCTGGAGCGCAAGCGCAGAGCCCGTATCAACCGTTGTTTGGACGAATTGAAGGACCTGATGGTCACGGCATTGGCCGGTGACGGTGAAAATGTGGCGAAACTCGAAAAAGCCGATATTCTCGAACTCACGGTACGTCATCTTCACAAGCTACAACGTCAACAAAGATTGTCGGCAAATCCGGTAATCGATGCGGATCGTTTTCGCGCGGGTTACACGCATTGCGCGAACGAAGTGAGTCGCTGTTTGGCCGCGACACCGGGAGTCGATGTTGCACTTGGAACGAAACTCATGACCCATCTGGGACACAAATTGAACTCGATGGACAAGACCGGACCGTTGACTATTCACGTGGCGGCGCCACAGTCTTCGCCGTCGGGCAGCGAGTCGTCGTCGAGCGACGATTATTCGATGCCTTTGACACCAGCTTCGAGCCAACCTTCGCCGATCGTCAGATCCGAAATCGACAACTCGTCGCAGACTCATCAGGGACTTCTTCAGGTGGCCAAAGCTTCGGAACCCGTTTGGAGACCGTGGTAAAGCGATAAAAAAAAAAACGAAAGATCGGTGAAAAATAATTTACACCGATCGGTTCAACGAACTGGGCGAAAAAAAAAAAAAAAAATTGGAAGAAACGAGAAGATGAAGAATGAAAAATCGGATCGACCTGTTCAATGGATCGTCTCGATGGATATGAAATCCGCGAGGACGACGATGGGGAGGAAGCCGAAAAAAAAAAAAAAACAATTTTTCTGAAGCTCGATCGACGCACGTGGAAGACACCGACAATCGTCAACAAAACAAAAAAATAATAATTAATCTGTGATCGGATGAGGAATTTAACGACGGACGGATGAGATTGGTGAGAGAGTTGGGTTCGGAAGTTGAACTTTCGTACGAACCCGGAAGAAGAAGATAAACTATGCCGTCGTCGCACAAGAGGAAGAAAGCAACCTGAGATATATATCAATGCCGAGCACGCTACCGGAGGTGCGTGTGTTTGTGCGTCATCGGGGTCTCTCCGTCGGTCAACGTCGGAGGAAGAAAAAGAAGGGTGGGGGAGAGAGAGAGAGAGGGAGAGAGACAACGAGATAGTTGGATATAAAATTAGCTGTTAAGACACTCCACAAGTTGCTCAAATCGCTCGGATGACGAAGCGATGGGGATATCGCGGGTTCTTAATATAAACCGAACTTCGAAACAATTTTCGATTGTGTCTGGGTGGGGGCGCAACGAGGATCTAGATTTTTTTCATTGTATTGCGAGGTATCGAGACAAAAAAAAAATAAGTAACGAAAAAGAAGAGAGAGAGAGAGAGAAAAATGACTTATACGTCGTTTTTTAACATTATCCCCGTAAAAGCTTTAATTTTTCATTTTTGTTTTTAATTCACCCCGTCGAGAGTTAACATTTTTTATTTTTTCATTTTGTTTTTTAATTCATCCGTTTGTACGATTATTACTTGCAAAAGATTTTATGCGCGTAAAATCAAATGTTATTGTACGACGAATAATCGAACGATCAATTTACGAAGCAATATTGTTGTGCAATTCTTGAATAATTATCTTGTTTTTTTTTTTTTATATTTTTTTATTTGGCAATTTTTCGTTCTGCGTAGTAAATATGAGAAACGATTCAACGACTGATCGGGGAGAATCTTGTGATAGAGAAACCTGTACCTGTGATATTTACTATATGTAAACATAAAAGAGAGATATGAAAAAGAGAATGACGATAGATATCTGTGAATCATAATAATGATAATAAAAAAAACGAAATAACAATTTACAGAAAATATGTACATGTCTTTCTTTCATTTTACCGAAGCAACAAAAGAATAACCTCCAATAACCTTTTCATCCTCAACCACACTTGTACAAACTACGTTATTGCGTGGAAAAAAAATGGGATGTTTTTTTTTTTCGACGTAAGAATCTGGTTATTATCACGATGATTGCGACAATGGGCGGCAAATATCGTCGATCGCGCGTTTCGATAAGAACCCGCGCGTGCGCACGACTCGCGTATTTTTTTTCACTGGCCCACGTGGCAATAGTTTGGTCTTTCGGTTCACATTAAAAAAATGAAAAAAAAAACTTTGAATTTTCAAAAAACTTTTTAGCCGATCGAACGTTTTTCGTGACATTGAGCAATCGAAAAATGGTAAAAAAAAACAAGTTGACATGGTCGATCCATGATTAACCGATGCAACAGGTTGATTTCGAAGAACCAATATTTTTCCACGATTGACGTAAAGAAACGGACATTCACACATCGCTAACCTTCAAAATAGACACTTGTAAAAACACATAATCCGAAATAATAGATATCGAACATGCTATCAAGGCGACGGGAAACTTTTATCGCTCCATCTCCGTCGCTCGGTCGCGAGCCCCCATAGCGCTATTTCTCTCGCACTCATGGCGGACGAGGAAAAGGTTTCGGCGTCCTTTTCTCGCTCGTTCTCCGTCGCTCCGAAGCGACCGGCCACAGCGCTGTCTCTCTCGCACTCGTTGCGCGATCAGCTGGTCGCGCATCGTTTCAAAGCAGCGCCGCACTGGCGTCGAAGCAGTCAAGTGCCGACGAGAGAAAAATTTAATTAAATCAAAAAAGAAAAACAAGAAATTTTTCATTTCAAACCACGCGACGTCTATGAAAATGATGGATTTGATATCAAACATTTTGTCACACAATCACACGATGTAAATTCGAATTTCGACAATTACTTCGAAAAATTGTTTTTTTTTTTTTTTTTTCACCGAAGCAACAGTGAACTCGCGTGCAGCGAGTAAACAGGCAGCTGATCGCGATTCCGAATCGTCGAAACGTTGTTCGCGATGATTTTTCGACCTTCGATTATCACGAAACGCGTGTTAAATGGATCTCAAGTTATTCGTAACATCGCGAATGTGAAATTTATGGCGAAAATAATGTTTGAAATATGAATATTACTCACTTTTACGGGGATCAAAGCGGCGCACAGCTGTAGCACGTGCTGTCAGTACAGGTGCACCATCGCGCTCCGCGGCCATCTTGCGCTTTTTATCGGGAACCCGCGGGCGTCGCGTCGCGTCCTCTCACGGGATAAGTAAGCGCGTGTCGTAAGATAGGAAACTCACTTGCCGTCTTGCACAATAAAAAACGGTTGTTTTTTTTTTTTTTTTCGGTTACGCGTGACAGTGGGTAATTATAAATCCGAAACAGTATAATGATCCAAATACTCGACTGGTGACGCGCGGATAATAGTCTCGTTCTATTATTATCGACGTTTAGCCGTGTTAGCACGGACCGTTGGATATAATGTTGGCCAATCACTATGACCGGACAATACGCGGTTGCAACAACGCATTGCCATTGTGTACGACAATACGACAAATATATTATAAACGTAATTTCGTTGATCAAGCCGAAAATGAAAAAAAATTGTCGGAAATTATGATTGTGATATTGAGGCATGCTTTCTCGCTCGTTCTCTCTCGCTCCGCAGCGAGCGCTCGTGGCGCTATCTCCCTCGCACTCGTGACGGAGATCGGACGAACGAAAAACGACTTTTTGGTTATTTCATTGGCATTATTGTGATTACTGAAAACTATACTTCTTGAAATAATACAATTAGTAAATCGAATACATCGAACAAACTAATGAAAATTGTAGGATTGAATTTTGTATATTATTTGGTCATAGGCGGTAGTGTTTGAAAAATACGAGCGAATACGTTGGCAGTTGATTTTCTTGTCCGGTGAACGGTATATGCACGAACTGCCGTGACAATAACCGGAAGTGAATGAGAGAACGACACTTCGTTCGGGCTGGTAGATTCCCTGACGCACCGATTGCCGTGACCGGAAAGGTTAAATATGCAATATCGCCGGCGTGAGGTTAGGTATTTCAGCCGATACGCTCGGAAACTGTAATATCGCCCGCTCGGTGATCATACTCGATCGGGTTCGGCATCTGGCCACTACGAATTAGCGCCCATTGCCTTGGTAACCTTGGTAACCATAGAAACCATTCGTGTACGTATCAGTGCCTCAAGGACGCGTGTTTTTATTTACATTTACCGGTTATGTCACTCGTGTAATTCCAAAAAAATAAGGGATCATCGACCGAATCTTCAGATTCGCTTCGTTTACGAAAAAATGGTCGTAAACAATGAACAATCACGAAAAATGCAGTCGACGTATTATTTAAAACCCGGTCAAACTCTGCAAAATACAAAGGTACATAGATATTACAATTGAACACTGATCAAATGGGCTAACAGTAAGTGTCATCGAAACTAAAAAAAAATATATCCATAATTGTTGTTATTTCCATGTTTTATCATCGTCCGACAGATTACGGACAGAAAGTTGGCGCTGTTGGTATCCAAAAGTGCGTTCGATCGATTCGTCGATTACACGACGGAGAACGAGAGGCTCGCGGCGGCTGCGGCGGAGGAAAAGGCGAAGCTCGATGGCTTGAGGGAAAAAAGAGCTGCTGAGATTCTGGTTGAGTGATTGAAAATTCGAAAAAGATAATTGGTCGACCGATTATCATGTCACAGTTTGTTGTAGCACCTTTCAACGGCACAATCCAATTTTAAATCTGCAACAAATGTGCGTCATTTGCATAATTGACAGGACATTCAGAAACGCCGGAAAGAAGAGCTTCTGAATAGAAAGAAAAAAGACGACGAGGCCCGAGCTCAATTCGTCAAAGACGCGGCGGCTAGAAACGCTTTGGAGCGTGCGAAAATTGTCAGCGAAGCTAGAAAAGTTTTATTGTGGAAAAAACCTCAATGCAGACTCATCAACGGAGCTCTTCTTACCGCTGAGGTACGTCCTCGATGTCTTTGAATGTACAACGAATATTATTACCCTCGGGCTAATCAAAACGAATGCTATCAGAGTTACAGGCAATTGAATGCTCAAATGGATTTTCGAAAAACTCTGGAAACCATTGACCAAGAACGCGGTGCGGAATATGCGAAAATGATCAAGGAAGACGCGGAACAATCGTCAAAGGACGATGAGAAAAAAGCCGAAGAGCGGCGCAAGAAGAATCTCGATTATGGAACAAAATTGAAGCAACAGTTCGATCAATTTCAATAACAACATTGATTAAATCAATAATTTCAATTAATTAATTGATTACACAATATATTTTGATTAATATGTCGATATTTTTACAGGATAAAAGAGGTGGGCAACGACTCGAAGCGACTGGAGATCCAAGAGTCGGCGATGGAAAGAGAAGACCTGAAAAACATGGCGATGGAATTGCGAATGATCGAGGAGTGCGAAGCCCATGAAGCGGCGAAAAAAAAGAAAGAGTTGAAAAAATTGTTCGTCGACGCGGTTGAGGAAAAAAAATTACGGGAAATGGAACTCGAACGTAGAAACGAGTTTGAAGATCGGGCTTTGGAAGTATTCAAGAAATCGCAAGATCGTATCAAGCAAATTGGTAAATTGCGAATGAAGGAAGCGAGGGAGCAAAAACTGAGACAATCCGAGGCCATGGGTCAGTTGAACGATTTATCATCTTTTAGCTGCAATATATTTTGTTTGTTTGTTTTTTTATTCAATTTTTTTTTCGAAGAATAAATTGGAAAATTAATCGATGGATCAAGCGATGTATTGAGATCGTGGGTGTTGAATTATTGTTGCTGATCAGCTAAAAAATGCGCCGCCGCGAGATACTCCCGCGAGGCCGAGGAGGAAGCGATAGTTCGAAAATCGGCGGAGGAGAAGGAAGCTCTGGAAACACAGAAGCGAGAGGCTAAAATGAAGAAGGAAGAAAAAATTCTTTCGGATTTAGAAATTTATCGAGCGGAAGTGGCGGCGCAGAAGGAACGTCGTGCAACGGAAGCGAAGGACTTGATGACTTGGGAAACGTTGCAACGATTCAAGAGGGACGAATATAACAAAGAAATTATTTTTGAAAAATCGAAGCGAGAACGGATGAAGAAGATGGAGACTGCAAATTTTCTTCGAAAACAAATGGTTAAAAAAAACAAAAAAATTGGATATAATAGTTTTGCAGTCATCATTTTTTATGTGCGAATTATTATTATTATTTAATGTATGATTATTTTATTTTTATATTTCGTAAAATTTGTTTACATGAATATGATTTTTTATATACATATTTTAATCTTCACGCGTGTTTCACAATATTGTGAAACTGGTAAAAACGATTTACAGGCGGAACGAGAAGCCGAACGTAAGCGTCAGAGTTTAATGGACGACGACGCCAATCAGATGAAAACCAATATCGAACGTACGAACGAAAAAGTTTTGGCGTACGGTGAACAAGTGTTGGAAGAATGTAAAGCTGTGAACGAAGCCAATCCGAACGGACCGATCATACCCTTGTTTCCCATTTTAAAAGTCATTCAGGTACGTGGATACAAATTTTTGTGCGAAAAATAATTCTAAAAGAAAAAGGAATAAACAAATAATCGACCGAATATTTCTGATCGATCTCGCCAGGAATTTAAAAAGGAGTGTGGTCTCATACCTCCGAAAGTCCACGAAATTTGTGCACCCCCGAAAAGAAGACTGCGCAGAAAAAAAGTTTGCGCCAAACCCGCCGAACAAATTTGTTACATTTGACTCACAATTTTTATTTAATGTTAATTACGAGTGATGAGAAAAATAAAATTATCAATAAATTGTTCAGAAAACAAAGAAAAAAAAACATTTCAATAACACGAGTTGAAGCGATGATGGTCGAAGCTGGTCGTAGCTTCAGAAAAAATTGAAAAGCTGACAATTCGTGTTGTATCATGAGCTTTTCTAACCCTTTTGACAATGTCACAGGTTGTTGAGTCAGTCGAATTTTTGCACATTTAGTTTATGACGTTTAATGTCGATGATGTTGAAAAAAGTTTCCCAATCGCACGATCCACCGATCGAGAAACCCAAACCCAAGGCTCTACCGCCGATTATTAATTTTCTCAATGCCGGACTGTCGGGGTGAGTGAAAAACAATTTATCCGAGAAAATCATTCGAAATAATGTAAATTTCGCGGACGATTTATCGTAGGATGGCAGCCACGTGCGTGGTCCATCCGATGGACGTGGTGAAAAATCGCATGCAAATGAGCAAGGGAAACGTGTCGATAGGACAGACGTTGAGTTCGATACATCAGACCGGTGGATTTACCAAATTTTACGCCGGACTGACTGCGGGCCTGCTCAGACAGGCCACGTACACGACTGCACGACTTGGCATCTACAATCAACTCAACGACATGTGGAAGTGAGTCGACCAACCTGTTGATCCAACGGGGCTGTTTTTCCTAGCATTTAGTTTTTGTAAATTTTTGCTTCCTCTTCATTTTTTTAAAATTTTTATTTTTGCTTTCTCATAGAGGAAGCGATGGTGGAAAATATATATAGAGTTTCTTTAGTTTTTCACGTAACTATGTTTAGAATGAGTAAAATTGCGATTTCTGTGCCCCCCCTCCATTTTATTATGTATTTTTGTTCTTTGAGCGAAAAGAAATCACTTTTCAAGGATTAAAAAAAAAAACTGAAATTTGCCGTTTTTTATCCTGTCAGTTCGGTGCTTACCTGCAATTCAGAGAAGGCAAATTGCAAGTTTCAACTTGTTTATATTCATTTGATAAAAAAATAATCATATAATTGATCCTATGATTCATTTTATTTTTTTAAAATAATTAAAAAACAAGTTAAAACTTTCATCTGAAAAACAAGTTGAAACTTCCAATTTTCTTCCTTTGCACTTTACAGGGATTGTTCTTACGATTTTTTTCATTTTTTGAATGAATATAAACAAGTCGAAATTTAGAATTCGTTGACACAAATGAAAACGGATGAAATCTAGATTATTTGGGATAATTTCAGGGAAGCAAATCAGACGACTCCCGGCATAGAGACCCTGGTTCTGATGGCAGCAGCGGCCGGTTCGGCCGGTGCTTTTATCGGAACACCCGCCGAAGTTGCTCTGATAAGAATGACATCGGACGGACGATTACCTCCTGGTACAGTATCCACCTACCAATTCGTTGCGAATCTATATCACAATCAAACGATGAATTTCAAGATCGACAATATAAAATATTCCCTCGATAAGCTCAACGAAGAAATTACAAAAATGTGGTCAACGCGTTCGTCAGAATAATACGGGAGGAGGGTTTGATGACGCTTTGGAGAGGAAGCATCGCGACTATGGGAAGAGCCGCGGTTGTCAATATTTCACAGCTTGCCACTTACAGCCAAGCGAAGACTCTGCTCACCAGTAAATGTGAGGAACTGAAATTATGGTTTAAAAAAAAATATGAAAAAAAACATTTCCTTTAAAAAAAACATTTCCTTTAAAAAAAACATTTCGTTTAAAAAAAACATTTCGTTTAAATAATCGGCTCTACGAAGCACAAAGCTGCCAATTAAATTTTTTCTTTCTTCGTCGTCGTAGCACGAAAGTGCAAATAATGATGGCAATGGGGGTTTCTTTATTTCTTGCAGTAGAAATTCCAGACGGAATCGGTCTGCACTTTACGGCGTCGATGCTATCGGGATTTCTCACAGCGTTTAACTCAATGCCATTCGACATTGCGAAAACGAGGTTCGTAAGATTGCAAAAAAAATGAAAAAAAAAAAAACTCACAAATTCGTGTGGCTTAAACAATGAAATATAAATGTATATATATATATTTTTTTTTTTAATTTACAAAAGAATACAGAATTTGAGCAGCAAGGACAAGCCACCGAACATGTTGACCATGGTCGTGAAGATCGGCAAGGTCGAGGGTGTGACGGCGCTGTGGAAGGGTTTCTGGCCCACCTACTGTCGCATCGGACCCCACACAGTCATAACCTTCATTTTCAACGAACAATTTGCCAATTTCTACAGACAAATTATCATGAAATAACCAACATCTCACAGATCGTCGTTGGTCATGGAAAAATTTGTTTTTCCGGATAATACGGACGTGTAGAGCGTCGCAAGTTGATCCATCGTCATCATGGTTATAACGGTATTGGGTCCAGCTCGCAGATAGTAGGGAACGAGTCCCCGCCAAAGGCTGAAAAAACCATCGGTTTTTGCCATATGAGCGAGCGCACTCACTATTCCCGGTGGTTTTGTTGCCTCGTGCCAACTCTGAATTCTAATAATAACAACAACAAAATAAAACCCAATTGTGACAAATTTTTTTGGACGCTGGGGAATTTTTTAAAAACAATAATAATAAAAAAAATACAAAAAAAAAGAATAACACACTCGGTTTTGGCCAAATCCACAGGTATCGAGGCGGTGCAAGTTACCACGCTTGACATCATCGATGCGCAAAATTGCAGACCCACACCTTCCTCAAACAACTCTTTGTCGAGCAAAAAGAAAAAAGAAAAACCAAAAAAAAAAAATTTTTTTGTACAAACAATTGTAAAGACAATTGAATGGTAAACGAATAGAATCGGAAATTATACTCGTGTCTCTGAGAAAGATCTTGGTTCGTGAATAGGTTCCCAATTGTGCTCCGTTCGATATTGCCGCACGTGTCATAGTCGGCACGGCGCCTCTCCACAATCTCGTGAAACCTTCGTCCTTTATTATTGTCGATAAACCGACTATAGCGTTGCGATAATTTCTTCTTCTTTCCGGAATCTTTTTCACGTCCGTTATCATGCGTATCATCACCAGATCGGCCGGAGTGCCGACGAATGCCCCGACGATGCCCGACATCATTCCCAAACCCACCAAAGTCGGATAATTCAAACGTCCGAAACGTTGGCTTGAAAATAATAATAATAATAATTAATAATAAATGAATTGAAGGCGAAAAAAAAACGTATATCACAAATTACACTCGGAGCATGCACATTACGGTCCTTCTTGAATTTTCAAGTATTTTTCATGTTTTAAATGTTTTTTTCAAACAAAAGTTTTGTTTTTATTACAATTAGGAGATATTTAAAAAAATTCTATAATCATTTTCTGGCCTGCCCTCATCTGATTCTTCAACTCTACGATGAAATACCCACTGTCGATGAAAATTATAAAATTGCGAAAAACCGTGAAACCCTTTTTAAAATTTTTTTTTTTTTTTTGTATTTCAAATTATAAATACGAATCGTAATACTCATTGTTAAATCACCGACACATGTCCATCGTGCTGTTGTAAATTCCCAATCTGGTTGTCGAGTAAGTGACTTGACGTAACAAAGCTGCCGTCAGACCGACGTACAAACCTCGCCAACCTGCACCGTCGATGGTCCGTCTGGCGGTGGCGCACAACGACGAGTTCGTCATGTGCATGTGAATTTTAATAACGTCCATCGGATGTGTCGCTATCTGGCCGGTTGATCTTTCGGCCCGAATGGTCATCGTCGTGCATCGAAAGAAAAATGGTAAAACTCGACAGTACAGTAGCGTAAAAAATTAATTCGATCGTCTCATGGATTTTTTTTTATATTCACCCGGCTAATCCGCCAATCGCGAATTTCACTGAAATAGGTACCGCGACGTTTACATCAACGTTCTTATCTTTTTTCGGCGAATACATTATCGTTCGTCTGTGAAACACGCCGATCGGAACGCATCGTCGATTGTACTTTCTGTGCAATGCAAGTAACCCCATATCCGTCATTTTTAGTTTTCGTCGTTCATTTTTTTTTTCTTTTATACCGAAAAGCAGTCGCTCGAAGGCAGCTGCGGATTTATTCCGAGATATTTCCTAATTCAATTAGATGTTCTGATAAAAGAATTATAATGGAAATATAAATATTTAAAAAACTCTCGGCTACGAAAAGTGGATTATAAAAACATTAGCGTAAGCACTTCATGAACTAAAATTCACCACAGAAATAAGATATAATATATAAAAAATGTTAAAAATATAAAAAATATAAAATAAAAAATAATACGCGACAAAATAGTTTGCAATATTCGATTAGTTAACTGGTTATTGTAATCGATTTCAAAACGATTTCGCCACTACGTCTCATCGCTAACCGTTTCTTCCGTTAATGCGTTCACAATTGCGCGATACTTACGTTCGGTCAATAAAACGAGTTCTCAGTGCAATATTTGTTTAATCGATTTAATATATATCACCCATTTCAAGCATACATATATAGTCTTGTACCTCATAATTTTCAAAAGTTTTCGTTACACTTCAATCAGGCTAATACGAGGCATATATTTTATTCAGCTTCAGCTCATAATTGATATTCGTCGAGCATTTTACCACGCGCTTCTTAGTCGTAATGGGGTTTTTTAATGTTGTTGTTGTTTTTTTTTTTTTTTTTTTTTTGTGTTTCTTCCCAAGAGGCGCGTACGATGTTTCCTCGAGACAAACGCCGCTTCGACAATCAACAAAAAGGGCTTGAGATATCATGATCCAATCGTCGATTATATGCATTTCGTATTACCATAAATACCAAAATAACGTATTGATATAATAATCACCGTGGAAGCGTGGTTGACGACTATAAAGCAGGATCGGCAGGTAGATCTCCGATTAAAGCTCGTACGTCTATATTTTCAACACAAACGAATAAATCGCAAAATCTGTAACAACACAACAAGAAATACTCATTTCTCGCTCGTGAATAATCGCGCGAAATTACATTGGTGCGTTGGTAACGAAAAAAAAATTTTAAAAACAAAAAAAAAAAACAATTAAATATACTGACAATGAGTAATCTTTCTCTCGAGCTTCGGGCAACCTGACAAATTGAATATTCTTTTGTTTCTTCTTTTCTTCGGCATTCTGGCGATCGACGACAAAAAAGCACATGACGATGAGTAAACTCATTGAGCTGCGTGTGTCAAATGTGATTAATGGGATGGAGTGTAAAATTTATCGTATTCCACGAAATATCGAAATTACGACGAGACTCGTGGACGAAGAGTTCACAGTTCAAAGACGATGTGCTACATATTTTTTTTTTGAGTTGAGTTTAAGTTCGACCATTATTGACAAATTCATGAACCAACGATAGAAACCTCGCACATTCCGTTTCTTTTGGTCCAACATTCACGTGTTTGCTGACAATCCATTGATTTGTTAATTTTGCCATTACGTTCCAAACACTCTGTTTCGCTCGATATAAGTCAAACGCGTTTTCCATTATTTTTTCTTTTCGTTCGTTTTAATTTCCTTCTCATTTCATGCGAGCTTCACACCTACGACTCTACGTGAATAACATATCCAACACTCGGAGACGTATTTTTTTTTTTTTTTTGCGTATATTTAGAAGATAATGCAGCGATAATAACGCACGAAGGGATTCGATATGAGCGTTGGAAACATTTCGTATTTGTTTTTTTTTTCTTTCCATTTTTTTTTTTCACGTTCGAGGGTGTTTTCATGATTTTTTTTTCTTCTCACGATGTTCCATCGACGAACGAACATAAACGAGACGTGATTTCTAGTACGCACTCGTCTATTTCGTTGCTCTCTTTGCACGATCTATGACGAATAAAATGTGTGTAATACAACGACGTAAGATCCGTCTAACACGATGGTAAATATTTCGATATATATATATTTAGATATATATATAGATATATTTTTAAATGTTTTTTTTTGTTTTTTTTTTGTTTTTTTTTCATTGATGACTGCTACCCTACCCGATGCCAGGCTTACATAATTAGCCACCGAGCTACGTACGAGAAATACCTGATCCGTAAGTTTTCGTGACTGTCGTGTCTCTTTAAATACGCCTACCAAATTTTTTTTTCAATTTTTTTCTTTTCCAATTTTTTTTCATTATTACGATTTTGGTTAATTAACTTCCGGATAAATACGTATCATTCGTTTCTAGCTTTGACGAGAACTAAAACACAGAGTTTGCCGCGCAAGCTATATATGCATCAACGTAAATACTTGGTTGAGAGTATTATTTTTTTTTTTTGGTGATTTTTTTTTGCTTTTTTTTCGTATTTTTTGTATTTTTTTTTTCCTGCAATTTTCTTTAAAATGTTTTTTCTCGAGTCTCGAAAACGTCGAATTTTACTGTTTCCTCGACGGTTGCGTACCATTCGTGGTGGCGTCCTTGCGCTGTTGGTCCTTGCTTTCCTTGTAATCTCTACGATTCTCGTGGGAATCACCGTCCCTGTGCGATCGTGGAACTCGAAATTTTCGATTGCTCGGAATAACCCGAGGCCGATAGTAATCGCCGCCCTCGTCGTGGTAGCCTCGGGATCGGTAAAACGGGGGAAAGGACGACGAGTCGGGTTTCGAATTGCTGTTACGAAGCTGCGGTAACACCGTGCCGTCCACAATAGTTTCGCGATCTTGATGCTCGTCCTGACGTCTTCTACCGTTTCTCGGATAATCCGCGTTTTGATCGTAACTGCGAAACAATTCGATTTATCAACGATTTCGCGGATTTTGGTTTTTTTCCCTAAAATCCTTCAAAATGCTTATGATTAATTTTATTGTTATTTTTTTTTGGGTTCCATACTTCAAATGAAAAAAAAACGGAACCATTAAAAGATCACTCTCGCGTCTGTCTCTCTGTCTGTCTGTCACAGTCGATTCTCATTGACCCAAATATTTTGCACTCGATATGACACTCAAAAATATTTATATGAGACTTGAAGAGGAGGTCAATGAGGTACACAAAAACAAAATAATTTCTCGTCATGTATCATTTGAAAGAGCTCTCGTTGTGTGGAATACGAAAATATTTTTTCTATAATTTTGTTTTGAAATCCAAAAATACAAAATAAAAAAAAAATATTTTTTTTAATTATTTAAAAATCATATTGAAAAAGATATGCTGAAAAATATGCAAAAATAAAGCATTCATCCTCCCCAACATTTTCAAAAAATCCGGAAATTCAACGCCTCACTTGAACTCTACTTTTTACTTTTCACGTTATTTGCAGATTTTTACTTTCAGTTACGAGAAAGAGGCAAAGCGTCGAACTTCGAAATTAGAAATTGAAATTGGACGGAAAAAAAACTTATTCGTTTATTATAAAGGTCTGAGGGTCCATCTTGTTGTTTCCCTCGAACGACATTCTTTACGAAAAAGTTTATTTCGCAATCATCGAGAAGACGCAACGAGTTATGCAAATTTCCAAGACTCACAAGCCATTTTTCTTCAAATCAATGAGCGAGTCGGCTCGTTGTCTGTGATTCCCTCTGGCCCCGCCGTGCCAGTAGCTCTGCGTCTGAAGGGGTGGAAATTTGTGATAGTGCGATCCCGATCCGCCTCCGCCCTGTGATCCCCGATTGTGATGACCGTTGTCGTGACCGCGACTCCGACCGCTGCCGTTTCTGTAGCCGCTGTTGACCGTCGTCGTCGTCGACGACGACGACGACGACGACGCCTTCATCGTCGCGATCTCGCGCTGGTGGTCCTCGTTCTCTCGTCGCAAACGTTTCACAATCGCTTCCGCGTCTTCCAGCCGAGCTGTCAAGTCTTCGTGAACCGAATCCGTCGTCTCGTCCGATTGAATTCCCACGTCCGTCGTTTCCCATTTTTCTTTGCGTTTTTCCGATTGTTGCAATTTTCTGTAAAAATCATCGAGGCTCGATCGATTTCGAATCGGATTTGTAGAATATAATTACGAAGAAACACAAATTACACGATAAATATATACGTACTTGTTTTGTTTGTCAATGACTTCCAACAGATACTGATTGTGCTTTTCGACTTTGTTGAACGAAACTTTTATCTCGTCCAAATCCTTCTCGAGCAACTCGACCTGCAGAGGTGTAACGTTCACTCCTAACGGGCTTCCCTGTTGAACGAATTAAAAAAAAAATTTCATTGGTATCAAAACCAAAACAAAACGAAAAATAAATAAAAAAATTCGCAACTTCACCGTCAACATTTTCTCAAATACACACACACACGAGTATAAATATATTCAGTTCAATCAATAGTATAGATGCGAATATTCTTATCGAAACAAATTAATAAAAACAAAACAAAAACAAAAAAGGTTTTCAGTATTTTTCAATAAAATTAAATATTAACGGTTAATAAATATATTATCAATAAATAGCGATTAAACGAATTCAATGATATAAATATATTCAGTTTAATCAATAGTGCAGATGCGAATATATTTATTAAAACAAATTAATGAAAACAAAACAAAAAGGTTTTCAGTGTTTTTCAATAAAATTCAATATCAACGGTTAATAAATATATCATCAATAAATGGCAATCAAACGAATTTTATAACAAATCTCCGAACACTGGAAATTATTCACCATGGCAAATTTTCCCCTCACCTTAGTTTTCACGAACCCAATGGAATTTTCCTCGGGCGAGGAAGGTGTACTTTGTACGGAATTTGTGCTTTTACCGAAGACCAGTTGAAATTGTAAATCTGCAACACAAAACAATCGGCAAAATATACAAATTAAAAAAAATATATATGTCACAAAGCGAACATAAATACAAAAAAGTTAAAAAAATATAACCGATTGGTTTCTAACCCCTGTTTCTCTGTCGCAGAGTCTCGACTTCCTGATGAAGCGCCACCAACGTGGCCTGATGTTGTTCCTGAAGAAACTTCATGTTCTGTTCCAACTGAGCCGTTCTGTCACCCGTGACAGTCTGATGCGCGCGAATTGTCGTCGGCGCGGGTCCCTCATTCTTCGTCGTCAGTGTAACCAAATCGGGACTCGATTTTTTTCCCTGTAACAACGACAATCATCGATCGACGATATATAATCCAACGATCCAATCATCAATCCGTTGTCTCAAAAAATTCCAATCTAAACGACAAAACCCAATCGCACATACGTACTTGTGGAAATGGTACTGTCGGCAATTTCACAAGTACCTTCGAAGTCATTGTCCACCCCTTTGCTCAATCCCCACAATGTCACCTCGCGAAATTTTCCCCCTCCAATCAACCCCAAAACTTGAAAATATAATTTAGAAAAAAAAAATAATAATAATACCAAATACGACTTTCAACCGCGATTTGTTCGAAGCAATTGCGTACGATTGATCAATTTGTTTCCGAGCATGGTTTCCGCCAATAATGTCGGACCGGAACGGAGAACGCCGCCGCGGTTTGTCGATGATATGGCAAAGGGGTAGCTAGCGCGCTGCTGAGTCACCCCGACCCGCCGTTTGTGTTTTCCAATCCAAGACGAAAACCCTCCCAAATGTCCTTCGTCCGTCGAACAATTATCAATCGACAATCTCACGACGAAAAAAAAAAAAAAAAAAAACTATGACGGATTATACGATTTCCAAACCGGCGAACGATGTGCCGCACGATAACACGAGGTCCGGTCTACGTCGCGGCGTTTACAACGCATAAATCTCGGGGCACGAAGTGCACCGAGAAGAAGCCGGGAAGGGTAGTTATTGATCCGTTGTGGGGCCCACGCTCGCGGTCATCGATGGCCCCACCCACCCCGCGTTTTTTCCCCCAACTATCGCGTTTCCACACTTTCATCAACCGGCGTCCTTCACGATGATCCTTCAATGACCTCTGACACGGATCATCGACGCGACAGATCCTGTCAATTGTCCGTCAACCGGTCAATCCCGCCACGAAACCAAATACACTTTCATCGAGCTCCGCTATGTATATTCGTTATTTCAATCGTTTGCCACTAGAGCGGTCGTTCGTTGAGGCTTCGATCGTAAATTTTACATCGTTGATGATAATAGAAAAAAAAAAAAACTAAACAACAACCCGTTTGGCGAAAAAATCTACCGACCGAAAAAGTTTTGCGACAATTGTTATAACGTAATTGTTCTGATTACGATATTACCATGGTACCATGCTACGCGTCACACACACACACACGCATGCGATCGGTGGAATTTTCCGACGACACTTTGTCGCGTTGTGGTTTTCGAGTTGTGCGCATGACACACGCGACAACGGACTTGAGGAAGGTCGGATATATGATGCACCGTTCGGCCCTTCGAGGTATTCGAATTGGGGGGTGCATGGACTTTCGTGCGAATTGGGATGATTGTGGTTAGTTTGAATGTGTAAAAAATAAGGATTATAATATTCCGACTGAATGATAGAAAAAAAAAACTATTATTATGTTACCACGATCGGAGGACAGTATATTGTTCATTATATTGTGAGATACTTACTCCGATATCGAAATGATTGGGACCTACTAGCAGCTGGCATAACAATTTTTCCAGAAGGACAAAAAATATATATATGAGTAATCCAAATGAAGTACTTGACACCCCAAGTACTTGGGGTATGCCAGATTCTATGTGCTGAAAAGGCCTCCAATATACATCTCTCAACTACACTCGAATCTCACATTAACGAGAAGTTCGGGAATCGAAAGTCTCACATTGAGGCGACGTGCTATCTTTTTCCCTCGTCCGATCTTCGACATTAGTGCGAGAGAGATAGCGCTATTGGGGCTCGCTGCAAAGCGAGAAAGAACGAGCTAGAAAGGTTGCATATCTTGCCTTCAGATGATGGCTGACTGATGGCGTCGCATGAAACGTGAAATTGAGTGTTCGGCTCTGATTGGTCGATCACGTATTCTCTGAGATCTCGCGGGACGTTCCATTTTGATTTTTCTCGTGCTCGCGAGTTGATAAATCGTGAGGTTTGTCAACGCCTAAGACAGATATTGAACTTTTTCATCCGCAAAACTAAGCGACTTTGAATCCAGAAGTTGATAACCGATTATACGCAATCTCGTTCGACATTCGTTACGTAAGTTGTAACGTACATATGAGTATTTTACGATTGGCATAGGTTATCTCCACAGCGTTGTTGGCAAATCTCTCATTGTTTCACGTGTGCAGACGTTTTTATTGAACTGGACACCGGTGAATGTTTTTTTTTTTTTTCTATTTCCAGAAACCATGGATCTCACGAAAGTGGGTTTTATAGGAGGAGGTAACATGGCACAGGCCATAGGTGTCGGTTTGATAAAAAAAGGTACGCAGCGCAGCAAACTAATGTTTCCGCCTTCGATCGGCTTGCTTGTGCGTAGACAGTATTATTATTTCATTGATTCGAACGTCGGCAGGCGCGCTGGATCCAAAGAACGTTTGGGTGTCGGCGAGAACCGAACCCACCCTGGAATTCTGGAAGAAATTGGGCGCTTCGACCAGCTTGAACAATTTGGATATCGTGGAGAACTGTAACTTGATATTCATCGCTGTAAAACCTCAGATGTTGGACGAGGCGATAAGATTTGCCAGAACGGAAAAATTATCTCCGAAGAGAAGAATATTCGTATCCGTAATGGTCGGAGTCACACTGAAGACTCTGAGAAGCGTAAGAAATAATCCCGAACATTGCGATCTTCGTTGTCGGATAATACAATAATAACATTATGTTGAATGTTCATTCGATCGTAGAAATTGAAAGCGTTCGACGAGTACGCCGTTATTCGAACAATGCCGAATACTCCTCTGATGATCGGTTCGGGAATAACAGGTAAATTTAACGACGCGAAAGTATCAAATTAATCCGCGTTTCAAATCCATAAATCTTTTCAGTTTACTGCGGCGATAATTTTGTGAGGGCCGAAGAATACGCGGTCGGTCACGCTTTGTTCTCCCACATTGGTCTCGTGGAAAAAGTGCCGGAGTCCCAAATGGATGCGATAAGCGCTCTTTCGGGCTGTGGACCGGCGTTTGTAAGTTCGACCGTCGGATAAACATAATTATTGTTAACGCAGATGAAAAAATTGTGTCTAGATCGGGCTGACGCGGCGTCGTTGACATTGGGAATTTTCAGGCGTATCAGATAATCGAAGCTCTGGCCGACGGCGCGGTGATGGTGGGAGTGCCTCGCGCAATGGCGACGAAATTCGCAGCTCAGGTTCTCGTGGGATCGGGAAAAATGGTTTTGGAGAGTGGCAAGCATCCGGGACTGCTGAAGGACGAAGTATGCTCGCCCGGAGGTACCACCATCGCCGGTGTACACGAGATGGAGGAAGGTGGCGTCAGGTAGAACAATGGTTTTCACAATAATTTCACATTGGAACCGATAATATGGATTTCCAAAGGTTTTATTCAATCGTTCAACGTTAATTATTCAATCTAAAAATTTCAGAGCATCGATGATGAACGCGATCAAAGCTGCGGTCGAACGGTCGGAAGAATTAGCCGAAGAGATGCAAAACAAATCGTAATGGTGTTAACACGTGCCAATTCACGCGTTCATTCCGAAGTTTCAAGCGGGTACGCTATTTAACAACGTTTTATTACGATCGATTCACATAGCTTTGACAGATTATCAAGTTCGATCCTACCGACCTTCATTCCTGTGATTCAAGGTCAATGAATACACAAATGAATAATTTATCAAGATCGTCAAATTTATTTCTACGTCTCACAATAATCTTTTCTCAAACATTCAACGAAAATATCTTAATCCGTTATTATTATAGTTATTATTATTTTACGTCGTATAAAACGAATTATTGACAAATTATGTACAATGATGATTATTTTTTCGACGATTGAATTATCAACTGTCTGTGTGGAGGCGATTCAAATTTTCGTGTATTCGACGCAACGCGAAGGATCGGTGGAGTAATATTCCTGACACTTGGTCATCAATCTCTTGAGCGCCTGAATGTACTTTCGTTGTGTCTCGTCGTTCATCACGTGAGCGACGTTTTTCGAAAAAATTTTTTCTCTTCCTGTACGAGCGTGAATACCGACCATGGTCACACCGATTGGCCACGGCGAGTTGCCGATTGCCATTTGCAGATACGCGTCGCTCGCCTGAAACCAGTCGAAGAAAAACATTTTTTTATTATAATATTTAAAAAAAAAAAAAAAAAAAAACACACACAATTTCACAAATGATCGCCAATGATGAGTTTATTTTATCGAATTACCAGTATGTAGTTTCTGTCCAAAAGATGTTTGACTATTTCCGTTAGACTGTCGGTTATGTCCTCCGGTAGTGATTTATTTTTCAATTTTCTGAGCAACGGCTTGAGATATTCTCGCGTTTGGGCGTAAGTAGCGCTAGCCATTTTTCCTCTGGTACTCATTTTTTCAGCTGTACCGCGACTGTTCAATTTCTCGCCCCATATTTGTACCAGAAACTGAAGAAACTTGGTTATGACCGTCATGTCGTATTCGCGTTCTCCCTTGTTCAGTTTTGCCGACATTTTTTGAATGTCGTCGTAGGTGACACCCTCGTCGGGTACGTTCACGTCGCCCTGTCTGTCGCGATCGTTGGGCTTGGAAGAGTCCAACAATTCGTTGAGGTAAGCTTGATCCACTTGGTCCATGGCTTCTTGAAAGTCGTTGCGGAAACCCTTTGATAACACACACACACGAATGAAAATACGTAAAAATATATTCGGCGGACAGGCTGGAAATGTTTTTTAAAACATAGGAAATTGATGAAATTTTTTTTTCTCATGAATCTCGGAATGGAATATGCGGAAAAATTAATTAATGGAGATAAACGGTTATGAGAATGAAATTTTCGTTTACTTGAATACGCAACCCGTTTGCTTATACAAATGATTCAGGCCAGGGTCAAACCGCCCGAGAATCTGCCTAATTGGTGTGTTGCGATGAATTGCAATTACCTTGTTAACTTCGGGTTCGAGAATTTCGCGTTTTCGTAATCTCTGAAACGAATCGACTTCGGACTCTCCGAAGAGCGTAATCGGTTCGCATCGTTCGCGAAGCCTTCGTATAACTTCGGGCCTGGACAGGGTCAAGTGTTCCGAAGTGTTTGTGCTCGATTCCACAACTTGACCGAAATTCTTTTTAACGATGTCACTGTTGTCACCGGTGTTGATCGATGCACCGGTTTCTTTCGACATCAATTCGCCACGTTTGAAGTATTTTTTATTTTCCTTCTGCAATTGTAAACGTTATTTTGTGAAATTTGAGGTTAAGCCAACGAGTTTTTCCGGTTGTTCATCGGTGAGCTTACCATTACGTTGCTCTCTTCGAGCTGCTTTCGTTTCTTCATGATCTCAGCCTTTAATATATCCATTTTAGCTTATGGAAACTCGATTGACACAAAGTTTTCGTTTTTGTTATTGTTTTTCGGATGTTTCGAGGTTATGTCTCGAATTGTCAGAGTGCACAATTGCCTGAGAAGAGTTATGCGACGAAACTGAATCTGAAAGCCTTTCACTAATATCTGATCCGGGGCATGAGAGTAATGTATGCGGCCCAGTCGGTACGGCAGAGTGCTTACTAGACCGACTGGGTGGATTCGTTGATATGTCTCTGGGTGGACGAGTCCGCCACAAACATCGTCGTCCAAACTGTCAATGGCTAGGTCATTCGGATGTTGTACTAGCAACAATTCAGCACTCTTCAAAATTACACTTTCTAGATGATAGTCCTGGACACTTTTTGCGAAACACCAAATATGTGAAGATAAACATCCAGCACCGTGAAGTGAAAGAACTGTAAGACGGTTTTATATTGATACGACGATATCTATCGATGATATCCACAGAGTAAGAAAACAGACTTCAAATATTAATCGATCATTAATCTTCTTTCAAACATTACAGAACCATGAAACAATCAGGCATTTGGATCAACGGTATTCTTCAATTTCTTCAATTCCGTGGAGCCCCATTCGGCTTCCTTTTTTTTCCCCCATTCTTCGTTCTTCTTGCGAGCGATAGCCGCGCGACGTTTCCGCTTCTTCAGCGTCATCCACAGATTATTGTACTGTCCCAATTGATGTCTCACCATGTATCCTCGCCACAAGGTCTGAATGACGCCAGCAGCATCATTCACCGCGTCCCAGTATTCGGCTTCATTTTTCATACGTTCTTTCTCCTCGTAACATTCGTTCAAGAAAGCTTGACGCTGGTCTCGCAATTCGCAAAGATTCTGCAGCTCCAATTTCTGTATCTCAATTTTCTCCTGATACGAAAGAAAAACAAAAAAGAAGACGGAGAAATAACAATTCGACTCGAATTTGAGTTTTCGACGAACCTTCATGACGTTGATGTCTCGTTCGCATTGTTCGACTTGCTTGTTGCAACGACTCGTCCAAACGATCGTCTCCTCCTCCAAATCCTTGGTATTGGCTTGCAAAAAAGTCCTCACCTCCGACGAAACTATATGATCGGCCCTGTCCATTATTTCGCACTCGCCGAGAGCGTTATTGGTCTCTCGCTCCTTGATCTCGAGACGCAACTTCTGTTGCTCCAATCGAGCTTCTTCCCATCGTTCGACGTATCCTGGACGACGCAGCAACTCGAGCTCACATTTACAGGTGAAAAAAATAGCGTAAAGTTTATTTTACCGAGTTTGCAATCGTTGAGGAACGTAACGTCGTCGATTTCGTTATTCATTCGCTGAGTCGAAGCGATCAAGTCACGAGCTTTGTTGTCATTTTCCAATCTGTTGGACTCGATGAGTTCCCGAAGCTGTTTCACCTGTCCCATCCAAATTTCGTGATTCACCTCCAAACCGTGCTCGCCTTCCAGAGTTCTCACGATATCGTCCACCTCGGTTTCCAATCTGTCGTATCGTCGCGAACATTTGACGTCCTTGGCCGTACTCTTGAGAACATTGTAGATGTAAGTCCTGACGATTGAATATATCGAAATTGTGGATTTAACTGCAGCGAATATTTTCGTCTTTCGATGCTAAAATATGAAAACAAGTTGCAAGTTGAAACTTGTGATTTGCTTCCTTTGCATTTTGGGTAGGGGACAAAGATTTCACTTATGAGGAAGCCAAAGATGATAACAAAAATGAAAATGCTTTCTCAAAAAAGACTCTTCGTTCGTTACCAACGTTTCGGCGGTAGTAAATATCAAATTTTATCTTGCAGCTTGTTCTAAACGAAGAAACCTGTCGCGTTGAATCTTTTGTGAAACCGTCGGAATCAACGGAAGCAAGCCCATGTCTTCCCTGAACATAATTTCCGGTTCTTCGGGTTTGCCATATGTCTCGTCGATGGTCTTATAACTGTCGTCCCAACGTTCGTCCACCGGAGCCTGTACGGTGTGTTCCAGAATTTCCAAATAATCCAGAGCTTCCTGAAGAACAATCGCGAAACCCGTGGCTTCCAACAGTGGAAGAGAATCCGTTTGCGGAGGTTCGAAGAGCATGCTTTGCACTCCGATGTTGTCGGAACAACGCATTCGCGTTCCGGAATTCGCTGCCGAGCTCTGATTCGTCGTGCGTAACGCCGATTCGACTTCTTGGAGATAAATCTGTGGAGAAAATTTATTCCAGGAGATTACACGGTTTGTCGGGGTTCGTTTGGATTGGCGCGTACTCTTGGACGTGACGCGGGATATTGGGCCAACATTCCCTCAATCGTGTAACCGCGAAATCCAGGACTGCGTTCCGTACTTCCGAGATCTTTGTTGGAGTACTGTTCGGGTCTCTTGATCGGACCGCTGGGCGGTCTAGATAGTTCGGCCTGCGAGGCCAGTTGCTTTTTCGCTCTTGTTTCGATTTCCTTCAGGGCGTCGTAACTCTCGACTTTCTGTAAAAAACGTTTTTCAGAGTTTAATTCACCGTTGATTACGATTAATTGTTTAGGGTGATGGGTCCAGGGTTAATTCTAGGGATAATGCCTCAATTACTGCTTCAACTCACACCAGTTCCCTTGAATGATTCCTCACGAACATCACGTTTCAGCAAAACGCTCGACACGTCTTCCGTTCTGTCGCCAAACCGTTCATCCGTCGTGGACAATATTTTCAACAGCGGTACGCTCGATTCGCGTTTTTCATCGACGAAACCCCGCGCGGGTTCTTGAAACATGACTTTCGCGCTGCTGGACATTTTTTTTTGCGATTTATCGGTTTTAGACTGATCGGTCATCGACGATCCGTCCATTGACGTTCTTGACGTCGGTATCGTGACTTTGGTGCGAGACGATAGCATTTTGTGAATATTTTTGTAATTCCACTCGACGGTTCGTTCAACGAATTATCGCATCGGAAAAAAAAATGTCTTATTTATTGATTTTAATAAATTGAATCGTACATCAATGGATTTTTTTTTATCTCATTTGTGAGATTTATGCAGCTTCGATTTCAATCGCGCGGAGTCGACTGAAGGCAGTCGACTTTCGAAGAAGATTTAAAATAATTCGACACACCTTTGGCGATTGATTCAAAATAAATATTTAATTCGTTAGAAATTCGGCGATTCGGTACAATATCGTTCGCGACACGTAATTGCTTCGCAATTTGACATCAAGCTCGGCGAAGCGAGGAAGAACGAAAAAATAATTATCTATCGAGGCTGACATAATGAACACGATTTTTTTTTTTTTTTCGAGTAAGGCCGACGATCCGAGTTTTTTTTGCGATGGCACTTAAGGTTTAACATCACGTTCTACAATCTAGTCTCACACTAAAACTCGGATCCTGCATCGTCGTCATCAATTAATAATCGATTTGATTTACTCGACGACTGTTTGGTAACTTCGTTTCAAACATATCGTCAACTCGTGACGATCATTCGGCCATTGAACACGTTTTGCACAATTTTTCCACACGATAGATTCTTCGAATCGATCTGGACGCTCATGAAAATTCATTTCTAAATTAAAAGCTTACGCGAAGGTTTTTAAATTCTAAATCGAGCAGCGTTAGTTTATCTTTCAGATCATGATTATAAAGATCTATTCTCGATCCTATCTATTTACATTCGCAGCAGTTTGTTAATACGTTGTGTTTTTTTTTTTCGTTTTTTTAAATCGCAACTATCTTTAATTAGCGGCTCGAATCGAAGCACGATCGCTGGGACACGATTTACCGACGGTCGATAATATTTGTCATTAATCGATTCGGTTTTTTTTTGGAAGCTACGACAGCACGAGGCATTTGGTTCGTCTTTTTTGGACTCGCGATGAATATTATCGTTCGAATAAAATAATTATTCGGTGGTTCGAGACTCTGTGGTCGAGTTTTCAATGTAAAAAAAAAAAAAAAAAAAAAAAACTGTCACGAACGTCTTTACATAAAGTAACTTCCGTATTCGTGTGGCATAACTCCGCGTCTCGGATAGAACGTGTGGGTGGTCGAATAACCGAGCAGATTCGTTATCGAACTCATGTATATATCGGCGAATCTGAAAAGACGTCGCGAAAAGTACGTCGGGTTGTGATAAGTTCGAAATACGGATCCAAACTGCTGATTGAAAACTCGTTTGATCGCGTTTCTCAACTCGTCGCGTTCTCTCATCCATTCGGCGAGTTGCGACTGCACCTCCGGTCCCTCGTAATCCTGATGATCCTCAATCAGGGTCGTCAACATTTGCAACCAATTTGCGTTTTGTTTGAACGTCGGTTCGTTCAAGTTTTCAATCTCGTGCTGCAATAATTAATAAAGAAAGAAAATTGTGACAAGTGGTTTATTTCTTCTTCTTCCTCAGTGTCCAAAAAAAATCGGGATGGCTATGTAGATCAGCAGAAAGTTTCTAAAAGTTGAAAAATATTTTTTTCCAAAAAAAAAAAAGACTGAGATGTTCTAGAATTTTTTTTTTTTATAGTTGATTGAAATTGAGTGTCGAATATTCACGTGCGTTGGCTCTGCTAAATTTGTTGAGGGAGAAATGATTAATTTGGCTAACAGAGTGAAAGTGAAGTGAGGCAATTTCTTATTTATTTTTTTTTTTGGTTTCGATGTCGTTTTTCTCGCTCACCGTGAGTTCTTTGATTATGGCTCCAGTTCTCCATCCGTGTTCCAGCGTCACATCGGCCAAATCGCTGTAAGGATGATCACCGAAGTACAGAACTTGATGACCCCGCCAGCCCGTCATGTCTTGCAATTGCTTCACAGTGCCCTTCGAAAAAAAAAAAAACAGCGTTGAATTAAAATTCCCCAGTCGTTTCAATTAGTTTTTGTCCCGACGCTGTGAATGAAAAATGTTGTAACGCTTACAACATTTTTTTCGAAACACTTACTTCCTGGTACACGACTCCTTTTTCGATTTTCGTCACGCGATCCCACAGCTGAGTCTGCTTGTTCTCGTCGTAGATCCTCAGAGGTCTGGTTTCGTCGGTAAAAAATCTCGGCTTTCTCGCTTGCACGACTACCACGTCGAAGTAATCTTTCCAATTGTCACCCACGAGAAATTTCATGCCTTTGTCCCTGAAAAAAAAAAAACAAAAAAAAAATTCACATTAACTCGGCGCAAAGCGACATAATATATATTTTTTTTTGTTAAAGAATAATTTAACTCGTAAGGAAACTCACACGAAATGAAAGGGACTGTTTGTGACGAGAAACAAATTTTTCTTCATCGACTTCAGACGATCGAAAAATTTCGTCAGATCTTTGTTCTGTTCCAAATATTCCGCAACGTTGTTCACCACCATTTGATGCATTATCGGATGACAGCTTTGTACGGAATTCTGCAAAATTTTACACAATTTCAATTTCGATAATAAATAAATCGTTTTTTTTTTTTTTTTCAGTTGTCGATAAGTTTTATTTCGAGACTATAGACACGAACCTTAACGTCCCTGAAGAGAATCTCGGGATGATAGTCGATGTGGTTGCGCAAAAAATATTCCGTCACGTTGCAGAGCAGTCCCATTTCCGGAACGGAGAAGAGATCGGCCAGCTGCACCATCTTTGTACGATGGGGTCCATCCTGAAAACGAATTTACGACAATTTTTTTTAATTTTTTTCAAATTTTCTCCCGCCCATCGTTTTGCATTAATTTTTCGTTTGTTTCGTGATAAATCGACTTACCTTCTGCGTTGGACAATCCAAAGAGCACAATGCAACAATGATGACAAAGAAACAATTGGGCCAAACATGCGAAGACGCAGACAAATGGAAACACAGATGATATTAATTACGTAATGCGAATTATTAACCACATATATATATATATATATATATTTTAATTTCTATCAGACCATTGCCAAAGAACAATTAATTCAAAAAGAAAAATAAAATGAAATTTCAATGACAGAAATATTTTCGAGTACTTAATTATCCGAAGCATTGGCGTTAAACAAGATTTTTCAAAAATATTCAAGTGATCGATAAAGTAGATCGGTAATTTAATTTTTTTTTTTTTTTTTGCTGTGCAATGATCAATGAGTCGAGATTTGACATTTTTAGTTGGCGAGCTCGATGACTACGACACATTTAACGATTAAATGAATTAATGAAAAATTGGAGATGCACTCACGTGTGCGTATTTGTGTTGAGCCTCGACATAAGCGATCGGTATGATGCGATTTTTGTAAACTCGAAGAACTTCGTCGTCGGGAACGGGATGCAGGCCTCGATAAACCGCACCGAGTTGAATCTGCAGAAAGCTGTCGAGCTTGAGAAGAATTCCCTTCTCGATGTCGTAGTGAAGTCCACGAACCGCAAAATCTTCTCTGTACTCGAGCTTTCCTATTCCCTCGGGATACTGGAGTGCATGGGGGGAGGAGGACACATTCGGAGGATGAGATCGTTGGCCGACAGTTAAAGTACGCGCAGGTCGGTCTGTGAAAGAGATTTCTCCGTGCCCTGGCAGCGTTAAATCGAATAAACTCGTACGCGAATAAAAAATTCTATCTTCTTAGTTTATCTATCTTAGTTTGCTTTTTTTCATTCGGTTTTTTTTTTTATTTGGTCAATTTAATTATTTTAATCTCAGCACGATGGCTTCGGGCAATGTTTCTATTGTGCTGATCAAAATTTTGGGAAAGTATTTTTTGTGTTCGAAATTTGAATTTATTTATTTTTTTTAATTTACCTTGTACTTTTTGATGAGCATGTCACGTCCGAGGTTGTATAGAAGATAATCGAGGGACGGCTTGTAACAGGCCAATGTGTAATCGTAATCGAAACCGTATACCTGAACCTCCTTCAGATCGAGCTCGTTGCAAGCGAACACGCCTTTGTGATTAACATCCTGAGGCAGCTTTTTTGCTGAAACAAAAAAAAAATACTTTTGATCAGAGATCGGGGTCTAAAATTATCGATAATATATTATTTTTTACAAGTGAAGATATAAATAAATAAATAAATAATTAAATAAATGAATAAATGAATAAATAAATAAATAAATAAGTTGTGTCAACTGTTGTTAACTGGGTTCAAAAAATGAAACATCGAATACAGATCGGTCCTGGAATCAGTTTTCATCAACTTAAGATCCCCCAAAAGTATTTCGGAGTTAATAATAAATAATCCAATGATTAAATTATCGAGGCACGAGTTATTCCAGATGATAATAACCCTTGGTCACAAATTCAAGCCACAAATTCGTGCTCCGTAATCAAAAGACATAGAAATCAATATTCGGCGTGCATCATCAACCCGGAACTTTCTCTATGCGTCAACGCTGAAGATTAATATTGAATATTTATTATCCCCCTTATGAAAGCACAGCCGGATGTTGGAAAGTGAAAAAAAAAATAAAAATAAATACGTTCGTGCGTGCATCGCACGTAGGTTCGTGCTACCAAATCGAGTCACAGACAAAACAGAGCTGTCGAAATTGTTTCTACGATGACGTTTGTAACTTTCGCTTTGTACATATATCCCAAGCCCTAGCAATGTAGCCACATGCTTGGGACCTACATTTCCGTGTCCTACAAGCCTTCTTTGTTGGTCTCGAATCTACATCTACATATCAATGATCTATGAATAATTTTTTTTCATCCTCGTCAAGTTATCGTAAAGACGATAACACGTTCTTGACATTCGAATTCTTGCCAAGGGCACATCTTTTACGTATCTTAATTCACTCAAACTTTTTCCAAGTTTATTGATAGCAAAGACTCCATCGAAAATGTCTTTATTATTATTATTTTATTATCAATGTTATAATTAAGTATTTGATTAATTAATAATAATATGAATAATATTGTTGTTGATATAATTGTGATATTCATATTTAAATTGGATGAATATTATTCTACCCATGATATTTTAATTATCAGTGATTAATTACTAATAACAATATCGATAAATATTATTATTATTATAATTATTATTATTATTGTAAGAACACCTTTGGGTATGAATAATCTTACGGATCATCGATTCGAATCTCAAATTAATTCTCAATTCAATCTAAAAAATTCGTAGCTTTTTTCCGTGCCAACTTTCAAGCTCGACGATATCCCACACGAAATCCGCACGAAATTCTATGCTCCAAATATTACGTTACAATATTTTCACAAAGCACGACGCCACGCTCGAGCGAGCTTTTGCACAGGATTTTCCGAGCCATAAACGCGTATACGTGTAAACTCGAACGTGGCACACGAGTTAACTCGAGAGATTATCTATAGCGTACGATCGGCCCGTACGAGAGAAACGGTCTAGTTTCTTTCGACTATCGCTGCCGGAATGGAAAGAAGCGATTTTCACCGCTCTACATTTTTTTCTTCTATTTATCTCGTGTCGCTCGCACGAGATCGATAATTTATACGGTTACAGCTTCCGAGGATGTGTCTGAATTATATGCAGACGCAACTTGGCTCGTACATTTTTCGCGCGATCGCTCGGAAAATCCGAAAAAAAAAAAAAAAGTTGATAGGTGACAGTCGATGATTTCTGGATTTTATTCAGACTCACACGATCATTTTGCTTTCTCATGGAGGAAGCTATGACATTTATTTATTTATTTATTAATTTATTTATTTATTTATTCATTTATTTATTTATTCATTTATTTATTTATTTATTTATCATGTCACCATGTTCAGATTTTTTTTATCGATTGACTGATCAACCCTTGTTCGATATAAATACGATAATCAATTTTCTCCAGACAACGATGTGTCGAATATTTTTTTTTGGTGATCACTTGACCATCGGATTCATTCGATTAACGACCCAACGAAAATTTATCGTCGCTTTGACAAATTGTAACGTAAAAATCGGCCCCTTGGGTCGTGGTAATAACATTTTAACGGTAATTTCATTATAGAAAATTGGGGGATGAGGTCAGAAAGAGATAATACGAACTGTGGGCGGGCCATCGTCGGTGAAGTGGAGACACATCCCATGCGAATCCCCCTGGAGTTAGGTTTGCAATTAATTTGTGGCTCAACGAGGCTCAATTGAGCATCGACCTCGTGAGGCCACTCCGCGTCGTTGCGATAACTCTTGGCGGGCTTCGATGGACCCAACGAGATGCGTACACAAATCTATAAAGCCCGTCAAGTGTCTATGCGCTATAGTTACTTTTTTACTACGTAATAAAAAAACTGAAAAAAAATATCTGATGGTCAACGATTGATCGCTCGAATGACTCTGTCGAGTGTGAATTTATGGCCGGACGTTTGCGCATATAGTTTTGCACACAATGATTTGTATGCAAAACATAATAATTTTTTCATGTTCGAAGAATATATAGACGTGTATTAATAATATACCCAAGTAGAAAAATTATATATAAACTACATATATTGAATTGGTCATATATATAGCTTATATTTAGACTATATGAGCCATTCCTTCACTATCTGGAGTCTTTATGATATTTACACAGCTTAAAGTGCATGTTGACAAACGAATTCCCAAATTTTTTCAGATTTTTTATTCTATTATTTTGGCTGCTGTCGATTAAGATAATTTTTCATTCATTTCGTTTCCTTCTGTTTTCAAGTATTTTTTTCACATTCTTACGCTGTTGAAAAAATATAATAAAAATCTGTTTGTCACGTGAAATTGTCTCAGCTTTTCGATGAAAATATCAGTTTTTCATTCAGACCCTCGAAAATCCGTGAAAATCGAATTTAAAAACTTAAAAATCTGTTTTTCGGCCGTTGCCCAAATTTTGAAATTTTTTTCAATCTTATTATCGGAAAGCTGAGAAAATTTCACAGGATATTGATCCGATATTCGATGGAATGGGCTAACATATAGTTTATACATAATTTTTTTCCTTTGATCAACACGTAAAAAACAAAACTTTCAAACAAAAAATTACGTAGGATTCAAATTCGTCCGTAGGATCCTGCGCGCGCGCGGGTTGCGCGGAACACGTGCGCGTGGCACGTAGTAATAAATATGGATCGAGCGTGGGGAACCGGAGCCGGAGTAGCCAACACGTGACGTACGAGACGGAGAGAGACGGGACGATGCCGTCAAGGGAAGAAAGGCTCCCGTTGAAGAAAGACAGAACCACATACGGCTGGGAAGCTCAGTGCCGTAATTCGTAATCCGTAGAACCCTGCGGAACCACGAGACAGCGAAGAAACACGAACCAAAAGCAAAACTCTTCAAAACTGCCCAAGTTCATTTATTTCTCGTTTGTCGATAATAATCAATAAACAAAAAAAAATATCTACACATAAAAATAAATGTTTCACTGAATATCAGTCAACAAAAAAATATGAGAACAATTGTTCCGTAGACCATAAAAAAGAAAAAAAAAAGAAACATGAGAATTTCTGCGACAACTCTAGCGAAATTTCGAACAGTTACGTTCCTGCACACGCAATAACATCCAAAAATGGCGTCCGCGGCGTGCCCACAAAAATTCAATCCTCCCATTTAATCGCGACATAAAAATCACAAACGAAACAATCGAAACCCCGATACTCACATTTGCACTTTTCCTTCATTCTCGCGTAATTCTCTTTCATTCGATCGCTCGATATCCTCCGTTCGTTCACGTGTACCGTGGATCCGTGACGGGAGTAGAATTTCGTGGTTGTCGTGGCGATGGAACGCGCATTTCCCGTGGTCGTCGTCGTGGTCGAACGAACGGACGAAAAACATTGTCGGGCAATGTCGGAAGTGGAGTAACGAGCGAGTTTGCCGGGCGCGAGACGACACGCGGTCATCGTGAATTATTTCTTCTTTCCGTGCGATTATTTGTTTGTTTATCTTCTTTTTTCTTTTCAGCCACCCGAACGATGCTTGCGCGCTGGCGCGCGCGCCTGCGCACGACACACGATCGTCGTTATACGTATATAACGCGTCGAAATGAGAGTTTTACGATGTTTTCCGATCGTCGCAATCGCTCAATGATCACGAGCCGACGGATTTTACGTTCTGTTATCAACGGACTTATCGTGTATATCGCGATAGCGATGAGAATTAGCGTCGTGGCGGATTGTGCGCAGGCGCGTGAGTCGCGGCGGGGTTTTTTTTTCGTTTGATCGTTCTGCCGCAACTGCTTGATCCACGCGAGAACGTATATATATGGATATGTTTGTATATGTGTGTATATATATATGTTCGATGGATCGTAACTAGCGTTACGCTCGTGTAACAATAACCGCGGCGAGTACAGATCGGCCACTGGTGCGACGTTACGCCGACGCGAGTCGGCAAAGCCCCCTCGACGTGGATATTCGGTTGTCCGGTTGTGTGAGGCCCCCGAAAAAAAAAATAAAATAATGTCCCAGCTGCGAACGGATGCCGGAACGAACAGGAATAAGGCCTTCGAGGCTCGTTCGGGCGACAGTTGCCGAACGTGTGTGTGTGTGTGAATAAACGAAACCGCACGCGACGATTACGAGGATCGGCTCACCGTGCAACGAGAGACTGATACGGAGCGAGCGAGAGCGATGAAGACGTTGAGGGAAAGGGAGCGAGAGAGAGATGGAGCGATATATACTTATATATATTAGGGTGGTCCTTATTTTGGCTTTTCTATTTGATTTCGGCGCTCCCGGGGGATAATATGGTTCGAAATGAATTTAAACAGATAACCTCAAAATTTGAGGTCCCTCTCTCAATTTTTAACAGTGCCGGAAGTCTTCCGAAGTTTGCAGAAATGAAAAAAAACAAAATAAGGACCACCCTGATATGTATATAGATATAGATGTATGTGTCGGCTGTAGTTGCGTGCGTCGAACGCTTCCGACTCCCCCAGGATCCTGCATCAGCAATAATGGGATACGTTTGTTGTACACGTTGTGGGTTTTATTTCCCTTTTCGCCGACTAAACGCTTTGGATTTATTGATAATGGCGGAACCCGGTTACTCGAGTAGATTAATTGTGGATGTATATATCAAGCATGACTATGTGCAACTCATTTTGTTAACAACAACGACATTGATTATTGATATTTATATATATTTTATGAATTTTTTATTTGACAATTTTTCTTGACTTTTTTTTATTGAGAATATTTTATTTATTATTGTGATATTGAAGAATACGAAGGAAGAAAAAATCACAGAATTTAGCAGGAGAGATCCAACCAATAACCCTGCAAAAATAAAAAGACCTCTATTCAGAGCTGTAACAATAATATTGAATAATTTTGAATTATTTTGACTTGGCATGGAAAGTCTGGAAAATTATGGAGTCGTTTTTTTTAAATCTTATGTCTAGCAGCCCCATAACCAGTTCAGGGCCGGTATTAGTATTAGTATAGCATTAGTGGAAGATGAGGCAGAGATGGGAAAACAAAAATTGTATCGTGAGGAGAAAGTCGTCTGGGATGTCGAACGATTATTAAGTTTTTTTATTTTTTTTTAAGTCGAAAGGTTGTTGGTTTTTTTTTTCTACTCGTAGTCGGTGAATATTACTACATATTATAATAACTGGGATAAGGATGAAGAATTTCCGAAGCGTCGGTTCGGTGTGCCCCACAGGCGGGCCATTGGCCCAGCGCACATTCCGTCCGACGATCCACCAAATGAAAATGTCGTCTTCGCGTTGTCCGACGAAAATAGATGTCGCAGCACCCTGCGTCGTGTGTACGGACATTGCCAGAGTCGCTGAGATGGCTTGTAGCAAAAAAAAAAAACAAACAAACAAAAAAACAAAAAAAAAATCTTCGTGTCGTTATTGCATCGCCGAAATAAAAAATTGAACCGTAGTAGAAATACATTTTTTTTATTAAAAATGATATATCCCATCGACAAATTTTTCAAATACGCGATGACGAATTATTCGTTGTGACATTAAAAAAAATATATTATAAAATATGTCAATAGAAGCGATTTCTCGAATCGCGTAATTTGTCATTTGACAAATGATCGGTATTTCGAAAGTCGACGAATGCGGGACTTCGTAACCGGTACCCGTACTCGATGATAATACGTGTGGGTAGACTTCGTGCGAAATGACAATCAACGATTGAAAAATATCGAGGCTCATGGTACCGGTGAACAGGGGTGAAATGACACAAATTCGCAATCTTCGAACGTCAAAAATTACACATATTTTATCGTATTATCATCAACATGTACCTATTTTCCGATCGGAGTGTAAAAAATAAAAATTGCACATCGACCTTTTTTTTTATTTAGTCCTTTGATCCCTAATTGACTTTGATTCACTAAAAAATTGATGTTCGAATATAAAATTCGACTCTTGAGAAAAAAAATACGTATCGATGCTTTTTGTATTTAGACCTTTGATCCCTAATTGACGTTAATTCACTGTAAAATTAATGTTGCAATTTTAAATTCGACACTGTATATCGTACTCGACGATAACAATTGCAACGGATAATCTCAAAGACGCCGCAGAGGCTGGAAACACCTATGAGGTCTCTCGGAGAAAGAAGAGGAATTCAATTAATTCGGCTGAAGGTGGGACGCGCCCCGAGAGAGGTACGATCTGGGTCGCTATAATGCGCGCTTCAGCACACACCACACACACACACACACACACACACACACACGGACGACGATGAAGCACCATCTGAGTCGAGCGTTTGCTCGCGATACTCGTCGTTTCTTGCGGGAAAGCTATATAACGATGTATAAGGAAGCGATCTCTCCTCCTCTCTCTCTCTCTGTCTCTCTCTCTCTCTCTGCCTTATTTTTCAATCCTTTCCTCCTTGCACATCTCATTCTTTGTACACACACATTAAGGGGGGACTAAGATTAATTCGATACAGAAAAAGCATATTTTCGATAATTTTTTTTGACGACACATTTGATATATATTCATTTATATAATTATATATATTATATATATGTTCATTTATATAATTGGTACATAATAAAGTAACGTTTGAAGAATATTCTACGAAGTTTTCATTGATTTTTATGCACAAATGAGCCATTGCCAGCGGATCTCCGGGAACGTCTGAAAAAAAAAAAGATTTTATTGTGATGCACCTCATAACTCATCGCTGGATGATCGTCTGAAATCAAAAAACCAAAATTATTTTATTAGTTGATAAGTTTCTGCAGGTAACAATGTCGGGGAATTTGAAAAAAAAATTGATTCTTCAATTTTTCACAGCACTTAGAAGTCAGAATACCGAAAAAAAAAATGTGATTAAAAATCGGTATTTTGACTTCTAAGTGCTGTAAAAAAATGAAAATCAATTATAATTATATCATAATTTGTTTACAACATTATTTACAGTCCGGCATAGCATTTTTTCGATTGAATTCCGCGTTTCAACGAAGACAAATAAGAAAATTCATTTTATTGAACAATTAAAAAATAATATAATTATTTCAATCCAGAAATAATGTACACCTTTGTAATTTCAAAATTTATTTCAAGCGTTGGACGTTGAAAAAAAAAAAAAAGGTTTCGTCCGAATTGCATTTGCGTTGTGAACGTGACTGTGACACTTAGTCGTGGCGCTGATGACACCGAAGCGCCGAAGTAGATCCTGTCGAGCAGCCATTATGTCCGCCCGTGCTCCACTCACTCTGTATACATGTACCCGCACGAATACCACACCGACACTCGATTCCGCACGGATTGCACACACCGCGTTTGTCACACACGGCACACGATGCGTTCACACACACACACACACACACCGTCATCCCATTGCGATTCGACCGACGAAGAGCGAAGAAGAGCGAGCTCGCGGTGTGCCATCCGCATCCAGCTAGATCGCAATATCAATCGCCTTATTCGTTCAGCCGTTTTTTTCCCGGAAAGCGACGACGACGGCAACGAAGAGACAACTGGAGACGTGGCTGGTGCTTCCGAAGGTTCGTTGCACCTTGTTTTCATCAGCCTTCCGTCTCGCGGATAACATAAAAAAAAAAAAATCTGAAATAAATAATATTTCAATCCTGTGAAAAATATAATTAACAATAAAATATAATTAACAATCAGCTAAAATCCACAATAAAGTGGATATCCACTTTAACGTGAATCCCAAGACACGCTCTCGATTTATACAACAATTACCGTGGAAAAAGGTTTTCAACAAAATTAACGCCGAGCAAAATGTGCCATATGCACGCTTAACGATCGGTCTCCGGAATAACCGGTCGAAGTGTAAGCGTCAGCTCGGTAACACGTACGTACGTATATATATACATGCAGCATCATTCGTCATCGGAGGATTCTCTCGTGCTTCTCGCGCCAGGAGCATCTAGGCTCTAGGACGATCATTACATCTCCACTGTCTGGCTAACGTCTGGTCCGATACTGCCGTGTTCACTGTTGGCCGGTTGGTCCAGAGCTCGTTACTCGGTAGCCAGGCTTAAACCTTATTGCGGCAAATCACCATCTGCATCACCGAGAAATAACGATTTATCTCGTGGCGAACATTGCGAACTATTATCGGCAACACGCTTTCTCACCATCTTCGAACATAATGCCCAACGTTTGGAATTATGAACGTTGATCGTAGGAATTAAGATTGTCAGCTTAAGCACTTTCATGATAATAATTATAATAGATATTATTATTATTATGATATGATATGATTATTGTTGAACCATAATGATTGAGATTACGATTTGCTTTGGTCAAATTATTTTGATCTTATTAAAAGCTTACTACATTCTTAAGACTTGTTAATAATTATTGATAATAAATCTTTAATTTTTTTTATAACTCTAATAACTTTTTTCATAATAATTAAGGTTGTAATTTTGTTTAGGTTTCTTAAAAGTATTGAAATACCCTTTTTCCAATATGTTTGATAATTATTATTGTCGATTAATCATCCTAGAAAAAAATATAAATATTTTTAATAATTCAAAATATTGAAAAAAAAATGGACATTTTTGTCAGAATAAAAAAATATTGCACGAAGCTCCCCTCTACAACGAGGAACTATATTTATCACAGTTAGCATTCGATGAATCGTTGGGACAAATTATAATCGTCATACATTTTTTAAACTTTATGTCCAAAAGAAATAAAGTAAAAAAAAAGAACAAAAATATTTGTCATTCAACAACATCGGTAATGTAGAAATCTCTCTGAAACTCGAACCAAGATTCAAGAGTCTCAAGAATCCAGCTATGAAAAATTCTATCGTAATCGATAAAAGCTTCGTAAAACAAGATAAGATTTATCTATAACCGTTTCTGTTTCATCGGTACGCACATTCACCTGTCGACGAGAGGCGGTGTGTTTCAATGAAGCTTGATACGCGGTCGAGAGTAGCGAGTCGACGTGAGGCGACGGTAAAAGACGGTGCAGGAGAGGAGGGGAGGAGGGGAGGGGGACAGCGGAAGAAGATTCGAAAAGAAGAGAAGAAGAAGAAGAAGAAGAAGTGATGATGAAGAATAAAAAGAAGAATCCAGATTGCTAGAGGCGATGTTCCGGTGACCTACTGTACGATTATCACTCGTTATAGTTAGTAGACGTTAACGAAGAAGCGGTATTGCAACACGTATGCGTGCGTGTGTGTGTGTGTGTGTGTGTGTGTGTGTGTGTGTGTGTGTGTGTGTGTGTGTGTGTGTGTGTGTGTGTGTGTGTGTGTGTGTGTGTGTGTGTGTGTGTGTGTGTGTGTGTGAATTCGCAAATGTGCATGGGCGTCGTCGAAAATGATGCGTGACGAAGTTTAGAAGCGAACGTCGCCGAGTAACTCGATTGTGGAATGGGAAGCATGCGACGAGGTGATCCCGAGTTAACGAACCGATGGGTTATCGGTTCGCCGATTTATCGTCGGTCGAGAGTTCTTATACGATTGTAATTAACGAGCGATTAAATGAGGTGCAGATTGAATCGTCGCGTGTGTGGAGTGAGTACGTGCGTGCGTGCGTGCGTGCGTGCGCACGAGTTTACGAAAAGTCTCGCGGCCAAAAGATTTCGCGAGAGCTATATACTATACCGACTCACAACTTGTTTCGCTTCCCCCTATCCCTCGCCCCCCGCCCCTCACTCTCACGCATCACGCGTACACGAAATATTTTTTTCCCCGTGTGATTCTTTACTCGAGAGTTTTATTTTTTGTGTTTTTTTTTTTATTCATTAATTTATTTTTCTTCTTTGCGGTTCCTTTTACGACTCAGTACGTAAGGCAGTACTTCAATCATTATTATAAATGTATTGGTTAATGAATGATGATTTAAAAGTGCACGATGGAGTTTTTTTTTTGGGCTTGTTTTTTTTTTTTTTTTTTTTAATTTGGGACAATCGGATAATTGACGGATTGGTTGAAAATCGTTTGAAAACTTTTTTATGCGAAAATAAACATTTTCAGATATGCGTAATAATTATGAATAATTAACGTGAATTATTGTTTAACAATAAAGTAATTTATGAGAATTATTACAATGAATATTATAATTTTTTTTATCGATTTTTTATTATCGAAACTTTATGGTTCGGTCGGAAAAGTATATTCAAAATACGATTTCATTGAACCCATTCCTGATCGTGATGCAACTTGACCTGATCAACCGGCACAATTCGCCGATTTCGAATTATTCGTAAAATTTCTCTCCTTAAGAAAATTTCAACAAAAGAAAAAAAATAATACCTCGATCTTCGACTGACCTTTCCAAACCCTCGAAATAATGCATTTCCCGAATTTTCCATTCACGACTGATAAATCATCGCAATTCGTGATCGTGTGAGATGAAAAAAAAAAAAAAAAATTTCGAAATAAAATTCCGTGTCAACGTGAGGACACGGGATTAGGGTCAACAGCCGTGGAAATAAGAAATCCACACGATTCTCGTGAACGTGTTCGAATCGTTCGTTTTCAACGATCACCGACCTTAATATTCGTGGTTCAGGGACATTCCTGAAACTGATGGCCGATCGATGAAATTCTTTCGAATTAGAAATTTTTCTCACTCGCACGATTACGGAGTGAGTACGGTCGTGTTGCCGAGAGCCTGCACGGGATGAAGAACGGAGAGAGGTGCTCTCGTGGGTAGGCTCGAGGACAGCCTTGACCCAGTGGGAAGCGAGCGGGGCCGGACCATGTGTGTGTGTGTGTGTACACCTCAGCCACAAGGAGGAGAAGGGGGGGGGGGAAGGTTGGCCCTACGTGAAGGCCCTCACGTTGTCTCCATTATCAGAGAATCGTGATTTCAAGACCAATCTCTCGATTCCCACTCCTCGCTTCCCTCTTTACCCACAATCCCTCCCTCATCTTCTTTTTTACTTCCTTCGGATCTCACGAGTCGTTTTTTTTCTTTGTTGTCCCTTCTTCTTCGTTTTTTTCAACCATTTTTTTTTTCGTCCTCGCAACCTCATCTTCATCGTTCCACGTAAAAGAGAAAGCGATGATGCAATACAAATTCTATGACTCCGTTTTTTTTTGTTAATTCTTTTTTTTTTTTTTTTTTTGGTTTTTTTTTCAACGTGACGTCGTCACAGTTTTTTGTCAACGTGAGGTTGAACGATGAAAGCATCGCTGACTCATCGTCATCTTCGTGGGCTGTGAACGAATGATTTTGTGTTATGCACAACGAAATGGAATATATTTGAAAATTAGGTTGGACAAGTGTAATTTGTTAATCGAACGGGTCGAAGTTCGATTCTTTATTCGATGATAATTTTTTTTTTATCGATCGTCATTTGTACGGGTTGGCAATGAAATTCAAATGAGATATCGAAGATATGGAAATTTGTGATACGATACTGGCGACCTACCTTTCTCGATGGGTTTCCGGTTTGGACTTTTTTCTGTTCTTTTCTTTTTTCTTTTTTTTTTTTAACGATTCCAGTCACTTAATAATTCCGGCCAAAGTACTGGAAATATTTTTATTCGTATTAATATTATATTTTATATACATATATAGATAGATATATGTGTATGTATTATATTAATAGATTTTTGTAATATTGATTTTATTATAATTATAATAAAATACTGAAATGACAACGTTTTGCTTCAAACGTTTGACACATTGTTTGAACAATTAGCACTCGCGACACATTTGACGGAAATTGCGGAAAGAGCGGTATAGCCTCGATTATCTGGCCTGGAAAGATTGAAAAAGTTAGAAAAAGTTATGGAATAAATAAAATTGTATGCTCGCTCGCGATTTCGCGGACGCGAGGCGAAGGTGTGTGGGTTTCGTTTCTCCCACTTTTACGCGGGGACTCACCGAACGATTCTCACTCGAAGCAGCAAACTCAATTAACCCGGTGTACCGACTTAACGGAACGCCGAGAGCACGGAGCTGAGAAAAAAATGATAAAAATAAAATAAACAAAAAAAGAAAGCACGGTGAGAAAATGTAAAAAAAAAAGAAAAAAATCTCCGACAGCATCTTCGAGAGTTTCGACAGGCGGAACGTTGTAGAATTCGAGCGTGATTAAAAATTTTTTTTTTTTTTTTTCATTCACAACGTTATTGACCCGAGCGAAAGGTGAAAAAAAAAAAAAATGTAAAATCTCAATTCACGACAAGCGAGATGTATCTTCGAATTAACGTTCAATAAATGTGCAATTGTAAATTTGTTTTTCTTCCTTTTTGTTGTTTTTCTCTTTTCACATTATTACTTTATTAAAAATCCATTATCTTGAATGAACATTTCAGAGGTGATAAGCCTCGTTGAATGATGTTGAAAAAATGTTGAATTCATCGATCAAACCCACAAATAGTCGTATGAATAGTCGTATCAACAAAAAAAGTGTCGAATCACGTGAAAAGGAATAATTTTCGTCAAAATTATATCATTGTAATTGTACTATCGGTGGTTCAATCACATATCATGTACGACACGTGAATGTACATCGGTACCTCAAACAACTTTATATTCATCAAACCGTGAATATGTATCACGTGTCTACCGTAACGTACGATGCTATAATGATATGCCTGTATAGCGCAAAACTGATACATGGAGTCTCGAACTTGGAATATTTTATCGACTCGCGTGTGTGTATATTTATTATTTATCGACGAACACACACACACACGCGTATAATTACGTGTATAAAATAATTTTGCGAGTCTTACACACATTGTCGAGTATCGTGCGCGCACGTAGAAGGCACATCGGGTCTTATGTGTGCTTACCCCCCCCCCCTCGCTGCTACTCCCTGCTATCATAATAATCATCATCGCTATAGCGCACCGACTCCTCCACAAATGTACAGTCGAGTCCCGAATTTTCTTTCACTTCTCGGGGCTGTTGATATAATCGAACCTATATCTGCGTTTTTTTCAATGTCCCGGCTCAAATCTTGAGCCAAACTCCAATTTTGTAAGTTTTCTAAATAATCTTACAGGCGTCGTCTTCTATTTAAGATTTTTAAGTCAAGTCAAAACACGATGAAAAAAAAAAAATTCACGAAATCTGACTTTTGTTACAAAAAAAAAATTCGTGAAAAATGTAATTTTTGCCGCATGGTAAAAAATATTGCGCCGAACTTCAATTCAACATGTTTTCCAAATAATCCAATAGTCGTTGTCTTCTATTTAAGATTTTTACGTTAATCCAAAACACGATGAAAAAAAAATTCACGAAATCTGACTTTTTTTACAAAAAAAAAATCGTAAAAAATTAAGTCTTTGCTGTATGGTGAAAAATCTTACGTCGTTTGGCTCTTGAGATTCTGTAGTTTTTAGATAAAAATAGAGCTTTTGTGGAATTTGGAAAAAAAAGTATATTTATTTTGAATTTTGAACTCGGGACTTTTGGTCGATGTGGAAAAATGGAAGTCGTACGTTTGAGTGGACAAAATAATGTTAAAAAATTGTATTTTCATTGCATAATGGTGATGAAGTTGGCCAGGGGTCCAGGGATCCGATGAACAATCGCTATCGAGACTGTACCATCGGAGCGGTGAGTCCATGGGCATTTCCAAGCCTCGTGGTATGGACCTTGCGAACGGTCAAAGTCGTGGCCTACTTCACTTCCTGCCTTCGAAAACTTTCTCCTGAGCTGAGCGCGCTGCACACACACATACACACACACACTCTACACACATGATCACACACACACACACATGGACATACGAGCATTGACACGCTGCGGATACAACGAGAGAGAGGAAACCGTCGTTGTGCCTCGTTGTACATTATCTCTTTCTTTCTTTCTCTCTCTCTCCCTCTCTCGAACAGATATTCCAATACAATAAGAAGAAACCGATGTCGTACACGTATACACGAAACACAAGGTTTTCAAATCCGGTATTGTGGACTTTCATTAAGCGTTCTACCGAGCGTAGAACAAAAGATATGTCAAAAAAATGAAAAAAAGAAAAAAAACGAACAATAACTGATGCTCGACTCGATACGAATTCACGTTGAATTTCGTAGCAACGAGATTGTGTGTGTGTGTTTTTTTTCCAGTCTTCGGTTATAATGTTATTTATCTTATTCGCCTGTCGGAGCGCGCAGTGACCTACTTGAAATGGACTAGAACACATTCTCGAGAGTGGAAGATATATCGCAGGTGATTATTATTATGATGTAGAAAAGATCACGGGGATATACGAAGAAATGTAAAAGTGCACTTTGCGCATGGCAAATTGTACGGATTTGACGATTCGAGATGTGGTTCATTATTATTATTATTTTTTTTGTTTTTTTTTTACAACCGAGAAAGCTTTCGCCCGAGAGAACGAGAGTAAGGAAAAACATTGTTGAAAGTTTCGGTTTTTTTTTGTGTCGTTATGGTTTCTTTTTCTTTGCTTCGGAATAATCCGTTGGAATTATTATCGAAGTTCGGGTGGCGAACAAAGTGTAGCCGAGTACGATGAGTTCGAGTGAATTTGGCTCGTCGGTGGTCCGGTACGGTTGAGGTTCGTCGACTCGTTATCCCTTGTGGCGATAAATTTTTCATCGTCCGTAAACGAACGTGTTCGTACGACGATGGTTGCGAGAGTACGGTCATTTGGGTAGCATAAGGTAACAATGATCGGGCATATCCGTGGCGAGAGGTCAGTGGAACATCGCCGAATGAAATTGACTCGTTCGGCCACAGACGCGATCGTCGTGAGTTTGACTCCATGACTTTTTCTCTCTCTCTCTCTCTCTGTCTTTTACTCTTTCTCTTTCGTAATTGCCACGAAGTATTCTCCCCTATTCGTCCCCTGTGAGCTTTCTTTTTTGTGTGACCTTGCCTATTTTCGTCCCTCTAGAAGGATCTTATAAACTTTTTTATTATTAGACGTTATTTTGTTTTTATGCCAAAATTTGGGGGGGCTTGAAAAATCCTCGAAAATTGGGATAGCAATGAATATTTTGAAGTGTCGAAGACCCGGATGAATTGGGTAAATTTTGCAGTGGATAAAAATCGCAGAATAATTTAAAAAAAAACACTAAAAAATAAATACACAAAAATATAATAACTTGAAATTTCTATCTTGAATAAAAAAAATAAAAAATAGAATTTTCTCTTGTGACTTCGATGATCATCGAACAATCACAACCCAACCCATTTCCAACCAAAAAAAACTAAATCCAGTAGATAAAAAAAAATATATACAAAATGTTAAGACGCAAGAGGTAACATTGCTCCGACTCGCGGATGATCATACGTTGCAAAGACGAAGAATTTTGTAGCCGTCAGCCACGTGAAACAAGAGTAACGTTTCGACAAAAAAAAAAAAAAAAAAAAAAAAAAAAAAAAAAAGGTTGCGGCGAAGGTACAACCACGAAATTGCGATGATTCGAGATGTGAATGTGATGTCGGCAAAGAGTCGTTTCGGTTCTGTATTAACGAGACTTATACGCGTTCCGTGTTATTCGAATCCGCGAGGTTGACGCGTTGACGCTCCTTCTTCCGTTACCGAAGGCTGTTTATATCGCTCTGATCCGTGCAGAAGAGCAGAAGAGAGTTGCACCGGCAACATCAGCAGCAACATCAGCCAAGGCTCCCGAACTCATTACTCGCTACGTGCAACGAGAAGTATTTGGAACGTTCCATTGGCCGAGTCTCGGGTGTATGGGCCGCGAGCCATAAACCGTGGTCAAGCAACGAACCTGCGTCGTGGCTGCCGGACTGTGTCCATATCCCCCCCCCCCTATCACAAGACGCACGTACGAGTGTCGATGCATTTTGCGGTAAACCGCACGCCCGTCCAACACGGTCCCAAGTTCGACAATTATTTTCGGTCCACGCACGAGATAAACAACTCCTCATGGACCTTGGAAAAAAAACTTCATTGATGCTTCGGTGTGACGTCTGCGCCCGGACAACTCTGGGGGTCAATTATGATTTGAAAGTCGACCGATTGACGATCGATACTGAACCGGTCGACTCGCCTGGTCGATTTTCACACGAAATGTTGCGAAATGTCAATTTTGACATAAAAGCAATTCTAGATAGAATCATTATAACATGAATCGTTAGTAAATGAGAAGTAATTACGAAGAATATCGTGTGGGATGGTGAAAAATTGCATTTCCGACCAGTCAAATCAAATCATAATTGAACCCCCTGTATCTTAACTCGCTCCGATGCAGAATCGTGTCTCTCATTGCCCTCCATCTTTCTTCTTCAGCAATCTAAAAATATCAAATGACAAATCATTCACAATTAATTCGTCCCAAATTCGATCAAACAGAAAATAATCGACTTCATTCGATAATCGTCAAACATTCGATAACTATCAACTAAATAATTATCAACGCAACGTGAAATATTTTGGCGGGAGAAACTGCGCAAGCGCAGAAACGGCATGTTGAACAATTAAGTGGCTGGCGAAGCGAGGTTGGAGCACACGGTTGGATCGATCGTCGTGTAAGAGGTGCGAAGAACCTTGATAAGGACGATATTACGAACATGCGCGCGAAACGAAGCAATGTCGAACGAGATTACGTTGCTGACTCTTTCGCTTCCACGTGGAAACGAGTCGCGAGTCGACGTGCCCGTGAAACGAGCTTGGATCCTGGTTTACGAGCCGAGCGTGGAGATGAGAGGCACGAGCGAGATGTGGATGCCGGATGCAGCGGGGCGAAAGCGAGACTCGTCCGGGCCCCAAGGACTATAATCTCGGCGTGCTCACCGTGATGAACATTAGAGTATACTGATATAAAAAAAAAATAGGAAAAAAATAAACGAAAAATTTCTCCACTCTTCGCGACCTTCATTCGCTTCAAAAAATCTTGTATCCTCAAAATCTTGCAGAAGGATGAGTACGATTGGACTGTTTTAGGAGCGACACCGATTTTTCAAAGTCCACTTCAGTGGTCATTTAATGGTTTCAATGAAATAATATTTTATTGATTTTCAATTTTTTGAAAACTTTTTTTTTTCAACTTTTTTCAAAGTTTCGATAAATTTCAATGAAATAACTCTTAAATAGAACGCAATATTTTATTGAAACCATTTTAAAAAATATTTAAAGTTTTTTTTTCAAAGTTTCAATAAATTTCAATGAAATAACTCTTAAATAGAACGCAATATTTTATTGAAACCATTTACAATTTTTTTAGAAGTTTTTTTTTTCAACTTTCTTTCAAAGTTTCAATAATTTCCAACAAAATAACTCTTAAATAGAACGCAATCTTTTTTTTCGAGTGAATGTTCTAATTTTTTTATTTCCTTTTTTTTTTATTCTTCAGGATGTTCGAAATTGAGGCAGATTAATGATCGATCGTCCGGTCGCGAGTTACGACTGTGGCTGTTAACGTATTCTAGTCGATGAGGCGCGGCCATTCCGGATGCGGAGAATGCAACGGGGGGCCGACGACGCGACGCGGTGAAAGTGTTCGCGCCACGAAGGAGCCAAAGGCCCGAGAGGGGTCCGCGCGGCCGGGTGACGCCGGATAGAGTAACCCGACGTTGGAAACAGGGTCTCGCGTGTGGGAGACGCGCTCGTTGGCGAACGCGAGAGGGTGCAGGAAGCGGGAAGGAAGCCGGCGACCGATGAGTAACGCACAAAGTCACGGACGACCAGGTGGGAGATCCATGAAGGAACGTAGAAACTTTCCCCTATCGACGCCTACGCCACTTGAAAGTGTTTTTTTTTGTTTTTTTATGTTTTTTTTTGTGCGATTTTAGGTACGTACGTCATAGTCTGGACGGGGCTTTGTGATCGATGCTGGTACACGCGAATGTAGGGAAACTATGGTGGCGAACGTGGGAGGTGAAAGTGAGTTTGAATGACTTAACGAATCACGAACTGAGGTTCGGTGAAACCGTAACCGGGCCTCGAAACGACAATTTTGTTTCGTTTTTTATTGTGACGGTAAAAAAAAATAAAAATATGGAGATTTTAGGGTCAACATATTCAAAATGTTTTAAAACATTCGAAAATCGACTTTGTCTGCGAATGAGATCTTTGCAAATGGGTGAAAAAACAAAGACAAAAGAAAGTCCTTATAAGTCCGAATTTGAAGGTTGAGTAATTTTGAAATATTTTTTTCACCCTCGTTTCAACCTCAATGGGGTGTCGAAGTTTTTTTTCATCTTCGTTTCACCTTCTTAGTGAAGGTGATCTTTTTTCTTCCAGTTATTTCACTTTCATTTGACCTTCCGAATGAGGGTAAACATTCTTCTTTTGTTATCTCACCTTCGTTTGACCTTCCAAACTTGACAAAATGGGAAATAACTGGGGTTTTTTTTAGGGTGAAATAAAGTTCAAACTCAGACGAGAATTGCTTTCAACTTCATTCTACTTTCGATCTTTTTCACCCTAATTTTGATGTTGAAATAGGTTGATATAGAGTAAAAAAAAAGTCGACTCGGAAAACTTCGTTAATTTCCGTTACAGGAAGGAAGGAATTATATTTTTGTGGTATTGGTAAAAGCTGCGGTGTGGTGTTTGTATTACACGAATGACCCGAATCGAAGAAATTCATTGACCGTGACATCGAAGGCAAGGCGAAGGAGTTTATATCCCATATTGCCGTGTGGCAAGGCCGTTTCACGGCGAGTTCCGTCAGCCAGCACGTCTTTCCGTTATTCAATGTTTCTCTCTTGTTCAAAATGCCACTCGTTGCTGTCACTCTCCTGGTCGATTGTCCGTCCGACCGACTGACGAGACAAGTTTCATTACTGTGATCCAACGGAATTGTTGATCTTGTCAATTTAAATGTGTATTCGATAAATCGAACTTTGACAAATAGCTTGTAAAACATAGAATCACGAACAAAAAAATCAGCTCTCGTCTTATTTTACTTTTATTTTGATTATTATTGTTGTTGAAAAATTGTATCATGAACTTTAAGTTGAAATTTCTTTTTTTTTTATTATTATTTAAATTGTATGCATTTTTATGACGTCTCGAACTAAAATTATTTTGAATGAATGGAATATATTTATTCAAAAAATTTTTAAATTGATAGCGAAATGAGAAATTTTGATTGAAGCATAAATCAAATGTATTATTCGGTCGAAACTTAAATTTGTAGTGTATATATGTTAACGTACGCGATTGTTATAATTTTCCATTGAGGAAACACGTGTCTCCAGACGAGAAATTAATTCTATCGCTGCATCTTCATTGGATTATAAATTCCATCAACAAACTCAACGGAAGATTGGAGTTTCTCGTCGGAAAATTAGAGCCCAGTTCGATTTACATGGAATCTCATTTTCTCTCGTCTCGACAACTCGTTTGACAAAATAATTGTAATTGGCGGTGTCGATGATGTCGGTAGCTCATGCGTTCAATTTGCAATTAGTCCGAGGTGTCTGAAGACGATAATTAGTTTCAAGGTGTATTTTTTTTTCGATTATTCGTAATTTATGCGACAAAACGTCGGTGTAAAAATATGAAACACGTCAAGTTGTCTCGGCACGGTGGAAACTGCCGCACTACCATCAGCAGCATCAGCTCTATGTGATTCGTTGCAATTCCTTGCTTTCTAAATTAACATAAAATCGTCAGATCATCGTCTTCAATTGAAACTTCGACTCTAATGGCTCGGCTTTTCACGATATCATTTTTTTTAAACAATATCATTTGAATGTCTTGTGAAACGTCTATGTACATAATAATGTTTTTTTTAAATCGTTTTAAAGTAAATTGTCTTGTCATAAGATGGTCATTCTAATAATTGTGTTTATAAATTAAAAAAATATATTTCAGCTTCTTCGAGAAAAAAAATTAGATCTGTCGAACTTTTCATAGTTATCATAATTGTATATTATATCAAATTAATTAATTAATTAACGTAACAAATAACGACTAATTTTACTCGTTCCTGGTCCACCAAATGTCATATTTTCGACTCAAGTTGAAAAATGGATTTTTCAAATCGACGAGTCACGTCGAAGAATAATTAATAACAAGAAAAGTCATAGATTGACGAAATAGCAATAATAATAATAATTATTATAAGAATAATAATAATAATATAAATTTTAAAATACTAATAAATGTTCAACGTGCAATAAACCGTTTTAAAAATTCTTTTTCACCGTCAAATATTTTTTTTTTCTTTTTCACGTCGACGATTTTATCGACGACAACATCAACGATGAATCCCGTTCTGATCAAATCCGTGATTTCTAAATCGTCGTGACTCACGACTTCGTACCAAAAATATTTGTCTCCAAAAATTGAAAGAAATTTTTTATCAACGTTCGTCGCGAGTTTTTTTACCAGCAACGAAAAATTTCTTCGGCCCAGCTGCTGCTGTGGGCTGCGCAATACTCGCGATGGGGCTCGAGTCGTCAGTCGAAAAATATCAAACTACTTTCTACCGCACGTGAGCCGCGTGAGTGTATATACCGTTAATCCCGATGAGTGTGAAGTACGTTCGCGAATTCCACACTATCGCGACGTCGAAGATGTTTCGCATGTGGCGATCGCGAGTCGTGAGTGTGTGTGTGTGTGCGTTTACGATCGATGGCAATTCGCGAGGCGCATAACCCGACGCGGGCTCATCCGCATTGAGCAAGCCTGCTGTTGCTTCTGCCCGAACGATGCCGGATCGTCGAACGATTAGCATATAGACACACTGACACACTAAGATCTCCTATCCATTTTGTTTATCTCGATTCTCTCGCGTCGCGTATGCGCCCCCCCCCCTTTTCTTCCCACTGACAACACGACTACCAGCACTTCTCACAAGCATTGTGTCGCCCCAAGTAAAAAAATTACATATAAACTTTATGTAGGATTAAGCATATGAGGAATTTCATAACAATTCAGACAGTCAGGACCCTAATCCCCGCCGAATTAAGTTCATGATTTTTTTTATCGGCTCTCATTTCACCCCAAAAACGACCCTGATTTTTTTTAGAATTTTCGGATCCAATACAACCCTTGGAAAAATTCAAAACTACCCTTAAATGAAGAAACGCGTATTCCGACATAATTGAGAACTTTGATTTGTTTTTTGTGATTTCAGGAGGTCAAGACATTTAGTTGGCTAAGATTTCAGAGTGGGATCTGTATTGCAACGATTTTTTTTTGATTTTTCAAATATTTTTTTTGCAAATCGAAACCAAATGCTTGCTAATTGAGGTCGTGATTTTTTATCAGCTCTTGTTTCATCCGAAAAACGAGCGTGATTGTTTTAGAATTTTCGGATCTGGTACAAGAGAAATTGCAGAAATTTAAAACTACCCTCGAATGGAGATGGCTCCATATGTGGTCTAACGGTTGATTCACATGGGGACACGTGTCTCTTGTAACAGAATTTTCGTTTGTAGTAGAAAAAAAAATCGGCTTTTTTATGAAAATAAAATTTATTTTGACGAAAAAATTTTTTTTTGCGAAAATCGATGGGTCATAAAAATCGATTCTTATGCGTTTATCTTATAGAGTTGGGTGTAAAAAGGTTTGTAGTGAACGTCGTTTCGGTTGTGGCGAGGCCGAAAACAATTTTTCCGGACTTTTAAAGGTTTTTAGACCCCCAATTTTGCCGAAAATCCAATCCAACCGTTCGATCACACGGAGATGGCTTTGTATGGGCGATCCAACGGTTGATTTACATAGGGATACCCTAGTATATGTCTCTGGTAACCGAATTTTCGTTTCTAGTAGAAAAAAAAATGGATTTTTGGTGAAAAAAAAATTTTTTTTTACGAAAAAAAAAATTTTGACGCAAATCGATGTGGTGCTTTGAATTTTTTTTATAATAATGTGTATGTGAATACTGTGTGTGTGTGTGTGTGCGTGTATAACGTTAAACATTCATGCGAACATTGTATTGTCTTTGGCGAATGGAACGCGAACGATAACACGCAAAACGAGAGAGAGAGAAAGAGCGAAAGATAGAGAGGGAGGGAGAGTAAGAATAATGTACCGAGTGAAACGAAATGAGGCTTAAGGCTCATGAATCCATCATTTTGTTCTCCGGGGTTCCGATCGTACCTGTACATCCGCGAACGAAGCATCCACATACTCTTGCACTTACAATACACACGCACGCACACACGCATGCGCGAGTGTGAGTTGTAACACACTCTCGACGCGGTCTCGTGTATTACACAGCATTATTAACTCGGTACATTTATATTCACTCGCAGTTACTTCGTCATGATCCGTGAAACCTGATTTTAAACTTCTCTGCCCCCCCCCCCCACCCCGACCCTCTATCATTCTGTTGGCCATATCAACCACGAGAGAGATATAACGAGTTTGCCGATCGGTAATGATAAAATTTCGTGGGCGCGTCGCCGAACCAGCCGAAGATATATTTGTATTTCGGTGCCAAACGGCGAATCGGGTGAACGCTCGTGTGGCGCTCGAAAAAAAAAAAAAATCGTAAGTGTGTCATCGTTGACGTCCGAGTTGGCCGTTCGACCGGTCGTTCGACGACGTTCCGGTATCGAAAAACTCGAAATTCAACGATTTCTACGCATGCGCGTACGTGTGTTATATATATGTATATATATATATCTGCGTTCGATTGTAAATTGATTTGGGACGAATGTCGAAATTTGACGAGTCACTATCGCACCGATATCGGACCCGATCGGTAACTCCGATCGGACACGTTCGATTCTTATGTAATACATCTTGCAAGGGTCTCGGTGGGCTCGGTTTTTATTCTTTTTTCGCTTAATTTTTCCATGGAATTATTATTGAGAAATGTTTGCGATGATTATATAGCTTTCATGATTATGACGGTTATCGATCGGTTGAGCGACCTCATTAAAATGTGAGATCACGATGATCGGTGTCGAGAGACTATTTACGGAGACGCGGCGTACAGCGTCGCGTGACAATCGTGTTCGAAGATGTCTCGCGATGAGTAACAATGTAAATGAAGTCTGTAAAAAATAAAATTGTAATGTTAAAAAAAAATGTTCGAACAATCTTGCGAGTTTATAAAATTGTAAATAACGATTTTACGTGCGTTATGTGAGAGTTTTTTCTTGTTAATCGAATGATAGATTTAAAAAATCGAGCACGAGTATTTGTCATCGAATAATGAAACGAAACTGAAAAAAAAAAATGAACAAACATATTTATTTTATATTTATACCTTCTTCATCGTTACTCCCTAAAAACCCATTTTGTTTCATTGTATAAACACACAACAAACATTTTTTCCCAAAGTCCCATTTTTTCTCGTTCTGATTTCGAAGAAAAAAAAATTATTCGAAAAGTAAAGATAAAAAAATTGAAAAAAAAAAATTCGACGCTAACGGTATATCCGAAATTTTTCGAATGATTGAGCTATTTCGTACGTGTAAAAATGGTGAAAAGGAGTGTCTCGTGGTTCCGTCGCAGCGAAGAATGTTCCCTCTCTCTCTCTCTCTCTCTTCAATTCCGGCCAGCTCGAGAGCTACCTGGAGCAGCAAGGGCATCGCGCAGGAGAGGAAGCCGAGGTTCTGACGTTCTTAACAAAGCAAGATCCGTGTGAAAGCAGAATTAGAGGCATGGTGCAACTGAAACGGCCAGAAGCACGCCCGCGAGACGGAAGCTCTACGCGCGCGTGGCCGCCGTGAATGGCCGGCTGACGTCAAAGATTCTCTCTCCCTCTCTCTCTCTCTCTCTCTCTCTCTCTCTCTCTCTCACGCACTCACATGGTCCCCGGGGCTTTCGGAAAAATTGCGCAATTTCACCATATTCAGGTATCGCGCACGTAAAGTCGACGGGCAAGTGAAATATGTATATATACATATAGATACAATATCGTCTATATATATATATATACGCTGGAATCTGTGTGTGAGAGAGCTCGAAGATTTGCCAGCTGTGATCCAGCTCGCGGGTTCGATGATAAAATTCAGCTTTCCTTCCCGCAACTTTGCGGTGTGCACATCACAAGACGCGGGGGTGGGGGGGGGAGGGGTTATCCAAGCCTCGACGATACAATGACGCACGAACTGACCGAGCGTTCTTCCGAGAAATTAATCGAAACGGATCTCCAAGCCGGAACACGAATTTCTTTCACTTTCTTCAGTTTTTTGTGAAAACAAAAATAATAATGTAATAAAAATAATAATAATAATGATAATGACAAAAGTCGGGAGATTTTGCGTAATTCTTGACGCACGTGGTTATCGCGAGTGTCACTTGTCACTCGTGCATGTTCGTTACACAACACGGTTACGTGCAATTTATTCTGTTAATATGTCGTATCGATTGGTTTATTGGTAATAATGAATAAATAAATAAAAATGATTGAAAAAATTGGAATAGTTTCACTAGATTTAATTTGGGTTTGGTGTAAAAAAAATGTATGGTGATAATTTAACGACCAGCTTCTATTTCAAGATTCATTTTTTATGCAAGCAGGTGGAGAATTCGTTCGGTTTGTTACAATTGAATGCGACGAGTCGACTTTCTAATGAAAATGCATGATGGCATGAGTAAATAGACTCGGTCAAGCTTTCGCTGGGGCTCGACCGGTGGTCCGGAATTGGTGACAATTTTTGTATGCACCTCCGGAACGAGCAAACTTTTTTACAAGTACGTCCTCTGTATACGTATATATATTTGGGTGGTAAAAGTGAAAAAAAAAATACATTAGCAATAAAGATGCCATTCAAAAATTACAAATGATCTTCATTATTTTCTATACACAATACAAAAAAACGAACTGCGAAAAATGATTTGATGAAGAACGACACAATTCCTGTTTTATCTATTTTTTTATATTTTTAATTTTTTCGGGGCGAGGGGGTAGGTGAAAAATTTGAAAAAAAAAATCCCGGGTTATTTTTAAGTTGCCTCAAGCTGGAAAAAAATTGACGATCATTTTTAAAGGTAAGCAATCTGACATTCTGACAGATGTGGGGAGAAAATATTTTTTTCCAATAATTATGCGTCTTAAATTGATTAAAAAGAAAGAAAAAAAATATGAAAAATCAAATGGGAGCGATCTTCCACTAACTCCAGAATTCTTGTCACGAGCCAGCATTTTTTTTCTATCTGAGCTAACTATTTCATGTGCAGCACGTTGGAAAATTAGAAGAAAAATTTTTTTGAAACACATCATTTTTAAAAAACATATATGTGTTTAATACATATCAATATGCAAACCGCTGAAATTCACTTGCCATTCCAAACGCAAAGTACGTGATTCAACCTCCGGGCGTTGGTGTTCTCGATGTTCTATTGTCTGTGTGCCTGGATGATTAAGAAAAAAGAAAGTTAACCAACCGCCATCGCCGTTAAATTATTGTCCGTTTGGATCCGGCTGACGCCAACTGTCCGACTGCTCTGCTCAACATTTTTCTTTCTTTCCACGCTCTCAACAGGCTTTGAATTGTCAAACCACAAAAATTAACCATCTCGGCACTCGCTTCGACTCTCTCGTAAAATCTTGAAACAAATTAATTACCAAACGATTTTTACCCGATACAAGAAAAATGAATAAAAAAAAAAAACAATTGACCAAAAAACAAGAAGAATTTTTTTCGTGAATGTCGACAATAGTTTTTCCACTTGGTACCAGATAGGGCGTTCGCCGTTGAGGTCTCGAGAGGCTTTTTGGTGAAAGCCAACCAACGAGGGAACGCACACGTCGGACGGAGAAGGACCGACCGGATTGAAAACTCGGGAGCTCGAGAGAGACGGACGCACAGAGAGGGGAGAGTATAAAGCGAACGTTTCGAATCCGAAAGTCTCACAACGAACACACTCGCCGCCAAAGTCGCGAGATCAGTCGACGATAGAAATTTTTTTCATCGGTTGAATTGTCCGATAGGACAATTTAATTAATTCGTTTAATTTTTTTCTAATTTCGATTGATAATCGAAATATAAAAAAATAATTGAAATAATTTTTTTTTTAAACAAAAACAAGTCCAAAAAGTGCCAAGTGTGTGTGCCATAGGATTATATTCCGTACGATCGTCAAAAACAAAGGTTCGTGATTTTGCAACAGCAAAAAAAAAAAATTATATATATATGAATACGAAATAAAAAAATATATTTAAAAAAAAAGGTTAACAATAAAATTAGTGGGACGACAAAGTGGTCAGTGAAGTCGAATATCGAGAGTGTCTACGTACGTCCTTACTTCAAATAATGTAATTACAATCGATTACTTACAATCGAAACATTTTTATACGAATCGGAAATTGATGAATGATTAGCGATTATCCGAGAGGGCTTGTTGGTGGTTCACGATGAGGTATTTTTAACAAAAATAAAAATATATATTATCCGCGATGATGATGAATTTTTTCAATAAGGGTATATTAGTAGGTACTTAGTTTTCGCGGGATTGCACGATGCACGTGTGCTCGGTGTACGTATGTGGTTATCGTCGCACGTGTGTGTATACGTATCGAAAAGGTAAAAGGGTATGTGGGGTAGCGAGTCAGTGTGTCAACGTTCTCACACGTATCTCGCTCCCTCTCTCTCTCTCTCTCTCTCTCTCTCCTTCTCTCTCGTCGGGCTGCTGCTCAGTCGTGTCCTTCCTCTTCTCCAGTACCACGCTGAAGAGAATAAGGCCGTGGGCGCAGCGAGAGACGTGGAAAGACAACATCATATATGTATATATATATAGTCGTTTCCTTTGAGAATGAGCGAGAGAGGAAAAGAGAGACTAGATACAATCTTGAATCTGTACGACTGGGGCAAACAAACGTTGTACGTGAATTTCCGAGTCACTTTACACGACCTAAAAAAAAAATCGACAGTAACTCTCTTTTTTTCTAATCTCATTCATAAAACAAATATTACCTATATATATATATTCTCCATCAAAAAACTTTTTTTTTCTTTACAATACTGAAATATGAATTGACCTTTTTAATGAAATATGTAAACTTTCATGGTAGATTTTTATTTTTCCCGTCAATGCTGTGCAATCATGTGCAATCGTGTCACGATCAACATCTCAACCCTGACAAGTCAATTAGTTTCAACGTTCGTCACGAAAATTCTTCGTAAAATATATGACCAACTTCTTTCACACGTGAAGTTCTTTTTAACTTCGAAGCAAATATTCGTCGTTCGCGAAACTTTCGCCTCTCTCTCGTACGTCGACACAATGCGATCCGATGCGTGAAATTTACCGATGAAAAGACGACGACGACGACGACGAACACTCGCAAACACGAGCGCGAAGACGTTACACACGTTGGGGCTACTGAAATAAAGCGAAGTTTGAGGAGGAACGCGTCGCGTGAGTCCGCAATTTCGCGCTTTCTGATCTGCGTTAGAGACGTCGAAAGAAAAAAAAAAATAACACGCGACCGGTTCAACGATGTTTGACATCGTGCATTCGCTACTTCCGCAATGACTCTCTTTACATGAGAACAAAAAACAATCCAAAGGGAAATTTAAAAAAAAAATAAAATCGACATCAGAATTAAATTCTCTCAAAATGCACAAGAGCAAAAATAACTCGTTTTTTTTTTTAACTACTTTATTTCTTAAAGATTTTTTTTTAGCTCATCAAAAATTACTTTTTGGCTGATATAAAAATTTGTGCTTGCAGAAAAGGGTTTGAAATATGTTCGGAATTTTTGTTAGAATCATTTTTGTTCATTGAAACATTTTTCATTGCAATTCAAAGTCGGTGGGGTAAATTTTATTCCATTGTGACTAAACCGTAAACCTTGCTGAAGTGTACACTTCAAATATAAAGTCGATATTTTATTGAATATGAACATTTAAAAAATTCTTCCACAACGATTGGCCATAATGTTCATACGCAGTTCAACTCGACACGACTTTCTCGTGATAATAATATCGTCCGGGCTCGAGGAAGATCGTGTCGATCGTCGCGTGTGCTGCGATATGAATTACGTTGTTGGAGGGTTTCACCCCCTTCGTGCAGCCCCTCCCCCACGACCGCTACGTAACCGTCGAACACCGGCGAAAAAACTCGTGTATAACGGTACATTCGGCGCATTACGTCACGAGCCACCTGTCGCAACGTTCTCGAGGACAAAGGGCTGCCTCGAAAACCGTATGGAAGGGAAAAAAAAATAAAACAAACATGCGAAGAAGTAGTGTGAACGACGGTGGCGGGAGTTTGTGGGAAGGAAAGCAGGGAGAAAGGGCATGAACGAGACCAAGGTAGAAACGACGATGAAAAGAGAGAAGAGGTGTGTTGCGCCCTTGGGTCAGTAGTGGCCACCTGATATGTCATTTCCGCGATGAGGAAACCGGACTATGGGGATCTGAATTGCTTCCTGGTCGCGGGCAATGGTAACTCGAGAAAGACTTTGATATATGTATATGTACACACATACATATATACATGTATGTGGGTTAGGACGTTTCAATTCAGATGGGTCTCGATTCAAATTTAAAAAAAATAGTAGACACTCGATTTTTCATTTCAAGAAAATATTTTCCTCAGTTTTTTGTTTCTTGCAAATCGATTTTTCAACCCGAAGTCGAGATATCGAGATTTTACAATCACAATGATTTGATTTAAATTGCAAATTATATTTTTTCCAAACGTGAAAACATTTTGGTGTTTAATGTTTTTAATTTTTTGAGTTTTGAATAGGTTTTGAAAATTGTAAATTAAAAAAATAAGTATTAGCAATGGAGATCATATGCGGAAGAACATGAAGTGGAGACGTGTAGAGAATGTTTGCCTGGTGCACGATGAAACGTCGGTGAGATTGAACATACGTGGAGAAAGAGGTGAAAGCGAGACGTCGATTGGAATGTGGCCTATGACGGATCCGTTCCACATCACTGCATCCTACCGGGTTATAATTATCCACATCCATTCCCCATTTAATTACCGAAAAATCCCCCCCCCCCCTCACCTTTCTTCAACCAAAAAAAAAAAAAAAAAAAAATTCTAGGCTTCGCTCAATTTTTCGTTAATTTTTTATTATCATCCTATGATCCATCCAATTGATCTTGACTCTGCTACTCGAGCTCTTGCATCGAAAAACTTGCAAATTATCGTGTGCAAGCATTGCATTTATGTCGCGCAATGCATTTTTCTTCTTCTTTTCTTCTTCATTCTTTTCCTTTTCGTCTCTATTTGTTTTTTCCCTTTTCGTTCTTCGCGTCGGAGACGCACGACTTTGATATTTATTATAACATAGTGCACACTGTCGTTTGTCATTTCGAACGTGCACCGGGTGGGGGAAGGGTGGAGGGGGGGGGGAACTGTTTGCGTATTTCGGCCGAGCACGTCCGTTCCATATTCGTTTATTGCGCTGTGATTTATTTATTTCATTTTTTTTATTACAAGACAGTTTGCTCGGTCGCAAAAAACGTCGAGCGAGACTCGGGGCTTCGTGAAAAATTTTTCACACGCGATGCTGAATTTTCATCGTGTGAATAAATCGAATTGTGTATTACAATGAGTTTTGTAGGTTGCCATGAATGTTGGCTTGTGATTGTTTCTATTTTACACGTTTACTTCGACCTCAATTGCGTGTACGAAAGTATTACAATTTTTTTTTAAACTAATTTATTGTAATTAATTAATTTTATTTTTTATTCTATTTTTAAAAATTTATTTTATTTTATTTTTCGGTCATCTTCAAATGACGAAGTGAACCTAAATTTTTCGTGAATTCGCATTGGAGCGAACAGATGTCGTGGGTCAATGGTGCACGAGTTTTTGAACTCGAAGAAGGTCCACGGGGTCAAAGGAATTGGATAAATTCCAATCTGTTGTAATGGCGGAGGGGGTAGGGGTTCGGCGGCCCCCGACTGCGGCAGTAAAACTAGAAAACGAGTAGCACATGATTCTCCACAGTGCGCTACTCGACCGTGGCTCAGAAAATTTGGGTCCCAAAATCAAGGTCGTTCACCGCTTGACACACAAAAAAAATAAATAAAAAGCAAGGAAGCAGCCGGTCGATTCGTCGACAAATCGAAGATGAGAATGAAGCAAAACAAATCGATCGTGAGAAAGCATGGAAATTTATTTATGGAATATATTTTTTTTTTTTCGGAGCTTCGCGAGGAAGTGTTTGGGAGGGGGAGGTTTTTATATAGGTCTGGTCATTGACCGATCGAACGAAGCTGGCTACTCGACAGAATTTTTCGTTCACAAATAAAAATGACGATTTTTATAAAAACTTGAAATCAAATTTCACAATAAATTATTTTGTTCGATTTATCAATTATGATTATATTGTTAAGCTTTTAAATTTATTACGAAAAAAAATTTCTTGACCTAAAATACATATCCTAGATTTTTTCGTTATCTTTTTTTTCTCAAATTTATTAGATTTATAATGATACAATAATTTATTCCGTTCTTCGCTAACGTTGCAAATATTTAAAAAAAAAAAAAAAACAAAAAAAAATTGTCATATTAATCTCCAATCGTCAAATTAATTACAAAAAAATTCGAAAACTCTAGTGAACGGTATAAAATGTGTCGATCGATCGAAATGAAAAGACACGAGAGTTTCATTCTACCGTGCGATGAATTTGGGTCTGTAGTCCAAATTTCTAGGATGATGCCCGGGCCCAGTCGACCGTCCCCCTTCTTCCACCCTCTCTCTCTCACTCTTTCTTGCTTTCTCGAATTCTCTGCTCCTCGGTCTTACACACCGTAACCGACTGCCACATCATTGAGCCACTGGTGTGTGCTCGTGCTCGACTCAGGTGTTTCGGGGGCCCTCGTAGCCCGAGACTACCGGCGCTAACTTCACCGTGCCGGACTCTCCGTCGTTACCTATTTTTTATCCTTTTTTTCCAATCCTTTCTCCCCCCCCCCCCTCCGTCTTTTTTTTATTCGCCGGAGACTATTTCGGTTCGCTTTCTCCCGAGCAAAGCTGCCGATAATTCCACATCAGCATTGCGCAGACGTGAGAAATATTTTCTCGTTGCTTCGTCTTTCTCTTCGTGTTCTTGGTGCTCACAGTTTTTTTTGTTCCTTTCGTCCGCTAATTTTTTTGCGATAATTGAAAACTTTTTCTAGTCAATTTCGTTTGTTTTTTGAATTGTTGCAAGAAAACAATTAAAACAATTAAAACAATTTGAAAAATCAATGGATTTTTATCTTCCCGTCCGAACGCTGGCTAAACAACGCTATATAGACCAGAAGTTTATATGAACAATGTTGCAGAGAATTAAATTTCCTACAAAAAAGTTCCCGTAGGCATATAACTGACATTGATGGTTTATGCGTGGGAGAGCTCAAAAGTCGGGCAATGTGTGAAACTGCACAACTGGTGAGCTTTAGAAATTCTGCACGTTCAAAATATCGAGCCTTCGGAATTTCGGTCGTTCCCGACATCGATCGTTCGGAATTTTCATCGATCCTGACATTGATCGTTTTGAAATTCCGACCTCCCAACCCACTCACACATTTAATTACGCCCCATCGTCCCAAGACGAATCACTCGAGTTCATCTCCGAAAAAATTAGTTCGAACAACAATATCATTCGAATCTTGATCGTCCATAATTATTATATCCAAACGCGTCGGAGTTGATTAGCCAAATTAGCCGTAGATTTCGAAAGGGGTTTGTCCCTAACAGAGATTTCCAAGCCCAGGTTTCAACGTCCTCGGGTCCATCCCTTTTGCGGTTGCCGCGGCACACAGACCGGGGGCGGGGAACCAAGTCTTCTTCCCCCCCCCCCCCACCACCACCCGCCCTCACGTCAAAGACCGTCGCTCCGTCAAAAAATGTTTCGTTTCGTCGAAGAAAATTTTGAAAAATGATGTTTCACCGTGAGTGTGTGAAAAAAAAAAAAGAAAAAAGACGGTCTAATAGGATTTTCGTTCCATTCCTCGGTTTCTCTCTTTTGCGAGGCTTTCCACGAGTTTTAAAGTAAGCCGTACAATTTGGGTTGATGTTTGATGATCACCTCGACGGTTTTTACCTTTTCTCATTTTCGCTATCGTCCCTCGAAGCCATGAATTGTAAAAAAAAAAAAAAAAAAAGATTGAGGGTGACTGTTGGGACAATGATCGTCGAAGGGTGCAGACAATTCATGATCGGTACGTGACGCTGAAATCGGCAACCACACGCCCATGACGCGATCGTCAAAGAACAGTCGATGGAATTCGGACGAAAATATATCGACGGAAAAAAAAATGTTCTTCAGGGTTTAAAAAAAAAAAAAATTGTTGGTGGATCCGCGTGGCGAACCTCGATGTCACACAGTTTTCGATGCAACCAAGGCCACCGTCTCCACAATCTTCCAACCTCTCACAATATCCATTTCACGGTTACGAATTCTCTTCGTTCATCCATAGTTCACCAATCAAACGATTTTCCGACTTCCGTTCGTTCCTTTTTCATCATTCGTGGCCATCGCCATTGTCTCGTTCTTTCACGGATTGATGCGTAAATCGAGGTTCCTCTCGTCCTACCTGGAAAGGTGATAATTAAATATCGTTCTGGTCAGAATTGTTTTTTTTTCTTTTTTTTTTTCGCTCTGGTATCTGATGGAGGATCGAATTCATCAATCGTACCAGTACCAGTGAAAGTGTCGAAGAGCCAGTGGGGCATCGTGGGGGCTTGATGAGCGAGGGCCCACCGTTCTTCTTCGGGATTCTTACACGCTATCCAGATCCCCACTTCGTTCGTTGCACCGCCAACACTCGTTCGACAGAGATGGTGAAAAAAAACAAAACGAAAAAAAAAAACAGCTTAAGCTTCATGCAGTTGGACTATTATGTCGTAACAAGTGCGCAAAAAGAACAACGACAAAGAAAAAGGAACGAAACCAGAAAAAAAAACTCAAAACTAAAATAAAAGAAAACGATGAAGAATATGAAGAAACGAGGCGTTCACTCGCGCTTTCACGAATTATCTACCGTGCCGCATCGTCTCTCTCTCTCTCTCTCTCTCTATCCCGCCTTTTCGTTATGCGCTTCCGTGTAGCCACTGGCCGCTGTCGGCGTTCAATGCGGGTGCGCGAGGAATCTGGGTCAGTCTGTTACTAGTCTCCCCCCCCCCTTCCTCCGGTGATTACGATTTTACCCGGGAAATCGAGAATGAGAGCTTCGGTCGGGGCTCATCGGTTGTCAGACATTATGTAAATTTATATTCCCGTGTTTTGTATATCAATACAAGACGATGTGAGTTAGCCACACTCATTGGGCCTTGTTTTCCCTCCCCTCATGCCCTCTTCGTCCGTTTTTCCGACTTGCTCGGTCGATACGCGATTCTTGTCGCTTCATTGGCACTACTTTTCTGTCTTTGTTGTTTTCTTTTTGCTGTCCCACCGGGCGAAAGAAAACGAGGGGCCCAATCGCGTGGCTATCGGGCCCCGTGTTTCACCTGTGCTCGTAGAACGGCGAGACGAGCGGTGAGCCGGTGAACGTGCGCGCTCGAGCTCACGAGTACGCACAAGACGGGACGAGCGGAGGGGGAAGCGGGGCCCGTCGGGCCCAGCGGCACGAGAGCGCGTGAATGGGGAGGGGGAGACGATGCTCCGAGGCCCCTCTGCCGACGCTGCTGCGTCTGCTGCTGTCGTTCTTACTGCTGGGACACATCGCTGCTGCGCTCTTACTATACACGTTGCTCTGGGCCCGTGTGTGTGTGCGCTATGCTGGCGCTGTTGACGCGGGATCTATACACGGTAGTGGGGCCTCACACGAAACGATCGAGATCCTGAGTAGGTCACTAGGACGCGGCTCGTTACCACGACGAGTGGCTCTCGCAGGTTCAGTCAGTCCCCGCCGGCCACGACAGCCACTCACCCGGGCCTTAAGTCCCAACCGACTAGTAGGGCCCAACGTACCGATGAAAAACCAACCGATAAACGATATCGTTTTATTCGTCGTCGCGGTCCGGAATTTTTAATTTATCATTTTTATTGATTGGTTTTTTTTTCTTTTTCGTTAAATCACGTTTTCCGAATTGAAAAAAATTGTTTTCGTTATTTTTTTTTTTATTTTTGAAAAATTTGGAGGAGATTTGATTTTTATCAAATTTTACGTTGGAAAATAATTTGACATCCGGGAAGATAGTTAAGTGTGGCAGGAAGCTGTTCGTTTGTGACGGAGATAACGGAAGTAAGGTGAAGAATAAAGTGCGCTTAATCGTATCAGATAAGATTAATATTTGTGATTGTGTGTTTTAGATGAGATGAAATTACATCTATTTTGATTTATTTATTTATTCATTCATTTAATTGTCCGTTCGGGAACGTGTTAATTTTTTTGTTTTTTTTTTAATTATTGCAATTGGGATTTCATTTGGATCGTAGTTACTTCCGGGTTCGACGAATTTGTTTAGTTTTTTTCGTGTGGTCACGTGATTACGATTAATTTTCCATCTGTTGATACGCGAATGATTATTATTGATTATAAAAGTCACTCAGTGAATATATTAAATTTCGACGTTGTTCGACGACAATGAATCAATGAATTTGAATCTCGTCAAATAAATGACAGTCATGTCGAGGAACGAATGTTACAAAAGTTTTGTCGAAAGATTTGACCGAGACCCGCCGCGACGTTTGATTTAAAAATACATTTTGTTTTTTTTTTTTATTATTATGTCGCACACGAAACGTGCCGGTATTGTCGTGAAACGGTGTGAGGGGGGCTTGATTTTTTTAATGATCCATCGAATGGAGTTAAACTCACGTGAGTTACGGAAAATTGTGACCACCGGTGTGTGTGTGTGTGTGTGCGTGTGTGTCATTCACGAGCTTGATGGATGATCGTCAACGCACCCCAAAAATTTTTTTTCACGGTCGAATCGAAAGTTTTGACTGACACGAAATAGAAATAAATAAATGAGCCTTCTCGCATTTACCGACCCAGACACTTCTTTACAAAATTTCAAAACATCGTTTTCTCATTGTCCTGATGTTGCTTCGGCCTCACGGCGACGTAACAAATGAATTTACTTTTATATTCGAAGCTTCTGTATATGTGTATGGTTTTCTTTTTTGTAACAACACGAATTATGTTTGAGATTTTATTTTTTTTTCTTTCTTTCGTTACAGAAAGCACACACAATGGAGAGAACGCGGAGGAGTATACGAAGGACCACCGTCAGCCTTTTATTGCCACTGTTGATGATGGCTCTTGTGAGTAAAATTTTGTTGTTTCATTAAACGCGATTTAATCGGCGCCGATGAAATTTTTACGATTCGATTTCGTTCGTGAGCATCTGCTGATTAGTTGAAACGATGAAACCTTTTTATTTTTATTTTTATCATTCATGAATAATGCGGAAACCGTTTTTTCTTGCAATCGAATTGCAAAATTATTCGACGTTGATGAGAAACGTTGATTCAAGACCGAGCATCGTCATGATTGTTATTAACTTATGAATTATAATAATCAAAATATTTCCTTGCGATTATTTCAATTGCGAATACGATCACCAACGATTGAGTTTCGATGCACGATTTTTAAGATCGGCGAAAAAATAAATTGGCGAACTTAAAAATAATCAAAAACCAAACAATCACGAGAAATAAAATAATTACAACCCCTCCCCCAAAAAAATCATAACCGAGGGAAAAAAACATTACTATTCAATTATTCACTCGGTGCATGACTCTGACGATTACTTCCTCTTCACGAAATTACTTCCTCCTTCCTAAAATAATCGAAAAAAAAAAAAAATACACCGGGTAATAATACAATACACAGTCTCATTTACGAAATATCGAGCAATCAGTCACTTCGAGTTTCGATCATCAATCCATCATACCCGGACAGATGCATCATTTCAATTGCAATAACGATTCAATTGCGTATAAACGATACCGAATTGTCGAATTATCCGAAGAACACGCTTCTCACCCGGGCCATAATATATATATATATGGATATATACACATATATATATATATTTTTTTTTACAACGTTAGATTCCGGGTCAACGAAAATCGGCGCATTGGGAGATGCGCAGCTGTAAAAGACATCTTCTTCTTCTTCGTCTCCTGTTTTATTTGCAATCGGGCACGTACCGCTCATTAACCATTGTAAATCGAGGAATGAAAAATTCATGTGTGTGTGTGTGTGTGTGTGTGTGTGTTTGTGTCCGCTCTCGAGGACGGTGCGTCGGGCAATGGTGGTATATAGTGTTGTACACACCACAAGAGCGCCGCCGGACCGAAGATAGTAGGTCACTGCGCCGGACGCGGTGCCCTCCTCCTCCCCCTCCCCCTCCTCCACCGTTTCCTCCTCCACCTTCATCTTTTTCTCCTCCTTCGTTCGACGGTGTACTTCCCTCGACGTGTACTTTCGTATACGCACACAAACACACACACACACGAACACGAGACCATCGCCACACGGTAGGCCCCGTGACTCTCGGGCCTCAGGCCCGTTTATGCACGCGCGCGCGCGCACCGTCGACACACGCCGATCAACTTCTTTTTCTTTCGACCGCTTCGAAAAGGCGGCTTTCTTTCCCGAGAAAACCTTCGGTCGCGATCGTCTTTATCGCGTTCCACAATCGTAATCGCCATCGACCCGTCGTCATCCCCCAAACTCATCCCCCATCGCGATTGATCGCACGAGCCCCGAATCACCGACTTCGTCGACTTAGGGGTTTTCCAATTGCAGTTTTGATAGACCGATGGTTCGTCTACGTCGCGAAATTTAACCCTTTGATGTCACTGGGAGTCAGAATTACCCCAGGCGCAACTTCGAGCCACACATTTGTTTTTTTTTTTTTTTTCAAAGAAAAATACAAAGAATTTAAAATTGTTAAAGATATGATTTTTTTAGTAACTTCGGCACTTCAATATAATAATAATAATAATAATAATAATAATAATAATAATAATAATAATAATAATAATAATGATAATAATACCGAATTAATAATAATAGTAATACGAAAAAAAATAATTATTATTATATCTTAACAACAATTTAATAAGGATCGAGGATAGATATTTATTGATGAAATATCTTCTCAATGGTTGAACTTGCTGTGACAAATCAATTGTGCATTATCTTCGGGACCTGCCCCAAAGAATTTCATAATTATCATTTGAGATCACAGTTATCACCTCTGGAAATCAAATTAATGTAAAAAATCACACGTCCCTGTATTATTCTCATTTCTAGTTTAACGAAAAAAAAAAGGAAAAAAAAATGATTGATTAAAAAATATAAAATATTTCGTCGAAAACGAAAAAAAAAAAACTTGCTCATGACACTTCGAGGTGCCTAGAACAATACGACTCCATCGATCTTCAAAGTCGAACGCGTGGAGTGTAAAAATTTCCAATTACGAGCTTGCCCCCAAACTCGTCAATCATCGTCGCGCTTTGATGCTCCAAATTCGTGAAAAATGTTTTCTCGAGTTTTCGTTCGAAACAAAAAAACAAAAAAAAAAAAATAAGGAACGAATGAACCAACGAACGGGAAAAAAATAATATATAATCATAGGAGATGCGTTGTGGCGTGTCCATGCGGTTTTTTTCCGTTGGGCGATGTTGCCCGGGCGAAAAAAGGTTCGAAAGCGGGACGCGACGAGAGTACCTGGGTTGTTCGGAGCCCCCGAGGAAATTGGCCCGTCGCTGGAGTCCCGTGGGAAGAGTCCACGACGGGGCAGCGCAATTCGAGAACCCCGTCTCGATTTTTCAACAGGTGCCCTATGGCTTAATGCGCATGTGTCGGCACCTATAAGAAGCTCTTTTTCATTTTTTTTTTTGACTTGTGGGCAACGAGGCCCTGTTGTCGGGCTTTTGGCGCGACCCCAAAGATTTTACACGCATTTTGCTGATGACCAGCGAGAAATAACGAACGGACTCTTTTGGGACAGCCCCCCGCGCCGAAGTGCCACTTTGAACCGGACCCACGATTATTAGATTATAATTTTCCATCCATTTTCCACAAACTTTTCTCATCTCATCGAACATGATTTTCGACAATTTCTCGACGATTTTTCATTTTTCACATTCTTATTGTCTTGTCTGGTTTGACAAATTGGGGTTTGAAACGTTCCGGGACTACGTCGTATTTTATTTTCGATCATCGTACGAAGAATCATGAGACACTTGGAAAAAAAAATGGAAAAAATAGAATAAAATAAAATAAAATAAATAGATAAAATAAATTTAAAGCTTTGTCGATTGAACTTTCATTCGACTGATTCGTATAGAAAAATTGATTCGACTTTCATTCGACTCGATTCGTATTAAAAAAATTGTAAATTTGATTCATTCCAATAACTTCTGAATAATCGAACGATTAAAAACACGTTAAAAATATTATTAACATTTCACCAGTGCCGATTAACTAATTGATTCCACTTTCATTCAACTAAAAATTGAAAATCTCATTCAATCGAATAATTTGGACGATCAATCTTGTCAGTCGTGTCAAGTAAAATCGATTACTTCGGGATTTCAACACAACTCTAAATACACGCTGTCGAAGAAAACATTTATTATTCTCTCGATGCCACACACACACACACAATTCATCGATACAGATTTATCACCGTTTACCGACCGTCTATTGACGAATTTAATGGTACCCAATCGAACGTGTTACGAACGAAAAAAAATGAAAAAGAAACAAGTACAATGAACAAGCGACAACGTCATTCATTACTTTACAAGCGTCTAACATTCGTCCTTGGACACCTAACTCGCCGTGCAATTCTGCGGTCACGACCACAGACTCGCTTTGACCGATTCTTCCTTCTTCCTTCGTTCGCATTTCTCATTTTTTTTTCTTTTTTTTCCATATTTAAAATCACACGCCTACCACTTAGCTCGATGGTTGAAAATTGTATAAAATTTCTACTCCCCCGACTCGACGGGAATTTTCCCGTCGACCGCATTCGTCACCCCCTCCAATTAATTATGCACAATGACACGACCCAAAGCACGACAATGCTTTGAAAATTTCCTCCTTCGCCTCCACAATAAATCAATCAATAAAATCGAGTTTTACTTGCACAATTAAAAAAAAAAAACCTCCAAAACTCACACACACACATTAAATGTTTTAAACTCCATGACAATCAACCCTCTCACTGTAACGTGGTGACGATTCGACCCACTCCAAAAATTCCAAGGGTTTCAAAGTTTCAAAATTCAATGTTTTTCCAAGAGTACATTTGCTTATCGTCATTTTTATGACGAATAAATTTCGAAAACTTTATATTTTTAATTTTTATCGTAAAGTGGAAACCCTGAGCTACGTTTATGAATTTTTTCAGATTTTTTGGAAGCTTTTTTCTATTTTTCAAAGCCTTAATTCGATTTTGAAAAAAAAAAAAATAATAATAATAATAAATTAAAAAAAAAATCGTCCACCTAAAACAAAACACAGGGAAAATAAAACCGGAACTTCCGGCATCGCAATCTCGTGTGAAATCCTCATGGATTATCGTTTCTCCACGAGTTTCAAACAATTATCCGAGTGTCTCAATGTTGCACGGTCGTGTGTCTTCATGGTCGTCGGGTGTTGCTCGGTCGTTCCTAATATGTCGCTCTCGTCTCTACCTCTGTTTTCCAACGGATTCGAGCCGAGTCGCATCTTTCGACTCCGCAAATGTGGTATTTCAATTAAAATCTAATCTACGACTTTTATTCGTGAGAGGCAACGCTCGACGGTCACGTCTAGCCGCCGCCGCTCGTTTCAACATCCATTATACACATTTTACATTATGTTATTTATTTATTTTTTTTTATCAGTACACAAACGGGCAAAACCACGGCAACCCAATTCTCACGACTCTACCCAAACACTGCCTCGAGTCTTCTTCCGGTTTTTTTTTCTTTTACTTTTTTTTTCTTTCAATTTCTTTTATCCCAATTTTTTTTCTTAACACACACGAGTGATTCTTCGTTCACTTCCGGTCGTGCTCTCACCGCCACTGAACCCCTTTCCAATCACGCGATCACAATCGAAATCCAAGATTCCACGAATTCATAATTGGCAACGAATAATTGGACGATAAAAAAAAGAAGAAAATAAATAAAACTGCAACTGCATCTTCCAACTTGCAATTTGCTTTCTCTGAATTCGGAGTCAGTGAACGAAGGATTCCTCTTTGAGGATGCAAAATAAATTAAAAAGAAAGAAAAAGAAACAGTTGCATTTAAATTTCACCAAAACCGGGATGTCTTGTCGATTTGACCGACGCGTTATCTTTCATTATTATTATCATTATTTATTTATTTTCATTTTATATCTTTATTTTTATATAGTGACATTATTACGGAGTACCCGTATGACGAGTTGCGGAACGATGCGCTTGCGCCAGCGCGAGAACTGGACGGGACATTAAAAAAAAAAAAAAAAAAAAAAAAGAAAAAAAAAGTTCTTTCCGATAAAAGTTGCACCGGTTTGAGTATTACACTTGTATATATGGCAACACGTGCGCACTTGTCTATGTGCGTACTCGTGTGTGTGTGTGTGTGTGTGAGTATGTTGGGGACTCGATACGACGTCGTTCGACCTACTTTTTCTTCTTCGGTTCTCGCGAGCATCGGTGACGAGTATAATACGGTCTCGTCCCGGCATCGCCCAGTTCCGCTGGTCGCGTTTTCACATCGTGACAAAAAAAAAATTAAAAATTAAAAAAAAAACAAAACATTTTCCGACTTTTCGTCCGACTGGATTTTCTTGAATAAAACGTAATCGCCATGCGATTATTCGCGATAGCGAAACTGGGAGAATGATTGGAATGTAAGGAGAAGAAGAAGAGAAAAAATGTGATGAGAATAAAAATTGAGAGAGAGAGAGATATGGCGAAATGGGCCATTGGGCAAACGCGGATGTTGGCGTACGAGTTTAGAGAAAGAATTCGCTTTCTAAACACGAAACGGGTCACGTTCGATCAATTGTCTCTCTCTCCCGGGGGGGCTTTTGCCATCGTGAGTAGTTTCTGAGTTATCCACGTGCTTCGTATATTCAACGTCGCTTGCTTACGACGGATTTTATGTCTCTCTTTTTCTTTCGTCTTTCTTAATCTCTCTCTCTTTCTCTCTTTCTCGCTCGCTGGATTACTTTCTCCTCGCGTTCTGTTTCTGTTTTTTTTTAAGCTTTGTTTCCGTCAGTGAGGACAATTTTGTGGATGCAATTGATAACGTAGTCGATGATACATCCGGCTTCTTGCTGCTTAGGAACAAACAAATAATAATAATAATAATAACGTTGGGACTGAGGAAGTCGAAGAAGTGAAAATAAAAAAAAAGGTTTTGCTGTGTTTCGACGATAAAGTCAATTGGCCAGACAGACCAGACGGGTACTTTCTTTCTCCGTGTCTTTCATTCGTGTCGTCGGTTCCATTGTTTTGTATAATTATGAACCTCGTAACGTTATTTTGCGTCCGAGTGAAAGTGACGTTCGAAAAGAATATAATGTCGACTCGGAACCGGACTTGCCCACAGCTCGACACAATGAAAAAGTTTATTATGACGGTTGCAATAAAGATTATTGTTTTCTACAGTATTTTCCATTTTTTTCGTTTTTTTTTCATTCTTTACTTCGTTAAATATCGTATGTTGTTTTTACGAACTCCAAATTGGATTGTCAAGATGTCGAAAGTCATGCGAGTTAAATTCTGCAAAAACTTTCGACTTATCGAACGTAGAGCTGTGGAAATTATTTTTGTTAATGAAAAAATGAAGAGTTGAGTCGAAAAATCGATTGAAAAATTATTCATTAAAAAAAGAATAAACTCGTCAAAGTGAAAATTGTTAGTTATGTTGATGAAAAACAAATTTCCTCGTGATGGCCTTACTGAATGACGTGATTACAGCTTCGGCCGTCGAGAACCCGTCGAGATCCGCTCGAGAGCTCACTCGTTGGCACATCTCTTCTCTTCTCACTTGTTTCCATACGTTTCACCGGAAGACGCCAAAGTGAACGCGAGCACTCGACGTTTATCGTCGAACCTCGTACCGAAGTAACGCAATACAATCATCGTTAATTCACCACGCGAAGAAAAAAAATAGGGAAATAAAAATAAAAAAAATAAAAAACCCCCCCGATGGTTCAATCATCACCCTCTCATCGCGAGAGCTTTCTAACTCGATCTGATTGCGATAATCACCAACGTCATCGTGTTTGATCGACGAATCCGTGTCCGCGTTCGTCGTGAGATCCGCTTTCGGTCCGGTAACACATCCGAGTAACCCAGAATGCAAATTCACGTCTTCAAATTATCTCGTACCGAACGTCACGGACGGGCAAATTCTACGAATAATAAAATAAATAAAATAATAACAAAAATGGAAAAACAATAAAAATTTTCAGGCAAAAAAAAATGAAGAAAAAAAAAATAGTTTCCCATCGGATTCTCAATGACTGAATGAACATTGATGACATGATGAATATTAAAAATAATAAAAAAAATAAGATAATTGAATAATAACAAAAATATAAAAATAAGAAAATTAAATAATAACGAAAATAGAAAGACTTTCAAAAAAATTTCAGGCAAAAAAAATAAATAGTTTCCCATCGGATTCTCAATGATTCGATTATTTCACGTGAACTTTTTTTTTTCATTTTTTACTTTCGGAATAACATCGATGACAATATCAACCCGTCGAAATGTTGAATTGCCTTTTTCGACTCGACGGATCCGGATTCTCGTCGATCGGATCGGATGGGATCGGTTCGTCGCGCGAATAACCCGCCGATCGCCGAGTCGTCAATGTCCGTGATCGGAATCAGGTTTCTATTCCAAAACTGCGAGTCGTCAACGATCGGGTTCGTTCATCGACCTGTTACGCGTGATACATTCGCACGTTTGCGTTCGGACATGGACACGCGTGTGCGTATAGTTATGGGTACGAGTATGTGGCATCGGAGAGTAAGAGAGAGAGAGAGATAGAGAGAGAGAGAGAACGAGGATAACCCAGAATGCGGGAGAAGTCGCTCGGGGCGTTGGTCTCGCACGAAGTTTTGCGACGTCGTCGTCGTCGCACACGATCGTTCTCGACCGTCCGATCGGCACACACGCGACCCAACCGTCCCAACGAACTCTCCTAGACCCCGTCGACATATAAAAGAGAAAGACGAAAAAAGAAAGCTACCGCTCTGTGTGCTTGGTCCAACTTTAACTGTAACACGATCTTAACGTCACGATTTTTACATCTACCGATCTTCGGGGGATCTTTATCGTTCTGTCCGGTTGTGAACTATTTTTTTAGGGTTCCGTAGAAGTCCAGAAGCCCTTGTGGTCATAATTCTCAAATTCTCTCATTAATCCACCGATTTGGATGAAATTTAGTACACAGACGTAGATCGATGACCCAAAAACAGAAATGATAACATTGGAGAAAAATAAATAATGTTAACGCCCCTCCTACAGATTAAAAATTGAACCCTAAATAAAGTCTGACTACTTTTTTTTTTACTAACTTAAGTTTTGACTACTTAAAAATCTCAGATAGAAGACAACGACTATAAGATTATTTGAAAAACATGTTAAATCGAATTTTGGCGCAAGATTCAAGTCGATACATCGAAAAGAACGCACATGGTCTCGATTTTTGCGAGTGGGATTTGCTGGACCCCAGAAAAACAATTAAATATCTGTTTTTTTGTAAACAAATATAATTTTTACGTATATGTGAATTGATGAATTTTGAAATTATGTTGCAGACGGTGAATGGCGAAGCACCATTGGACAGTAGCGCATTGCCACTGGAACACAGATCGGTCTACGGTCCCCCGGCCCAATACGGTCCCCCGCAGTCTCACGGAGCCGAGGAAAATTGGCCCCTCGCCTCGCCCGAAACCCCCCAGATCAAGCATCTTCAAGTGCAGTGCGAGAAAACGCACATGCGAGTGAACATAGAATTCGATCGACCGTTTTACGGTATGATATTCAGCAAGGGTTTCTACTCGGATCCCCACTGCGTTCATCTGAAACCCGGTACCGGTCATCTAAGCGCGACCTTCGAAATTTTCTTGAACTCGTGCGGCATGAGCAGTTCGGCCAATCACAACGTCGCAGCTTACGGTGCGCCCACGCCATCCGGAAGTTACGTGGAAAACACGATAATCGTGCAGTACGATCCCTACGTGCAAGAAGTTTGGGATCAAGCGCGAAAACTTCGTTGCACTTGGTACGACTTTTACGAAAAAGCCGTGACCTTCCGTCCGTTCCAAGTGGACATGCTTCACGCGGTTACCGCCAATTTTCTCGGCGACAATCTGCAGTGTTGGATGCAGATACAAGTGGGCAAGGGACCTTGGGCTTCCGAGGTTTCGGGCATCGTGAAAATCGGACAGACCATGACCATGGTTCTCGCGATCAAGGACGACGAGAACAAATTCGACATGCTCGTGAGAAATTGCGTGGCTCACGATGGCAAAAGGGCACCGATTCAACTCGTCGATCAGTACGGATGCGTTGTCAGGCCCAAGATCATGTCACGGTAATTAATTACACTGAACATTTATTTATTTATTTATTTATTTGTTGAAGTTCTAAGAATATAGCTAAAAAAAAATAATTAAAAAATTAGCTCGCACTTCGCCAAAGCTCAACTCAAAATAAAATATGATTTATCCAAAAAAAAACTAATCACAACAATGAATTAATTAAATTCATATAAAAATATAATTAATAATATTTAAATATTCAAGATCGTTGCTGCAGCTCTTTTTTCTCTTTCAATTTTTATACAAATCAATGATTATGTTTATTGATTCCAAATGATTTTAAATTACCCTTGTGTTTATTTATTTATTTATTTTCTTTTGTTAATTACAGATTCCAGAAAATCAAGAACTTCGGACCGAGCGCATCGGTCGTGAGTTTCGCGTACTTCCAGGCGTTCAAATTCCCGGACAGCATGAACGTACACTTCCAGTGCGTGATTCAGGTGTGTCGTTACAATTGTCCGGAACCGAAATGCGGACATCCGGGTCTGGAATACGGGGCACCGGCTGCCGGAATTTCACAGGAATACGGTGCGCCGGTTCATCAGGGTCTGTCGTCCGATTACGGAGCTCCGCCTGTGCCCGAGTACGGAATACCTCCGGCTTATCCGGACCCCCGTCATCCCAGCGGACCTGCCGGAGCCTACAGGTAACGATCGAACGACTTATTCAATAAAATAATCAAATACGAAAATTTATCGATTCCAACGAGTTGCCGAAAAAACCGACAGTCTTTTAGTATTTGTCATTTTCAATACAATTGACAGACAACCTTTGTATCTGATCAAATATCGAATCAAATCTGAAAAAATATCGAAATTCAGACACTCGTGAATTTTCATCAGATTTTTAACCACTAAATAATTTTTTTTCAACCGTTAGATGGCACACTGGGGTCAAAAAGACCCCGAGCGAAATCCACCCCATTCAAGACATTTATTATCATTTTCTGATACGAAAAGTCCTATTGGTCCTTGAGGAAGTGAAAACAGAAATATTTTTTTAAATTTTCCATTTTGACATTTGCCGATTTTAATTTGACAGCGAGCCAAATCCCGACGTGGTACCAGCACCCCAGGCTCAGGCGTCGTCGTCGTCGCCGAGTTCGACACCCGGCGACTTGACGGCAGCCTCGAGTTCGCCCCAGAGTCAGACCCAGGACAATATTCACTTGCCACCGCCGCCACTTCCGGGTCATCCGGCCGGTGCTTATCAGACCGTGAAGAGAAAGGGAACGGTGGGTTCGGACGAGCTCGAGGGCAATCTGGCGACTCTCGGGGGTCGACCGAGGTCGGTCGAGGGTCTGCCCGCTGAGCTGCGAGGCGCCCGAAGGCGAAGACACATCGAACAGGCTGAAAATGACCTCGTAAGCACACACAATCTGTATATATCGACTGTTCGTTAAGAGGACTGAGACACCTAAAAAATAGGATTTTTTTCGTGAAGACAAAAATTTCAATTTTTTAGGTGACAAAAAAAAATCCAATTTTTTAGGTGACAAAAAAGATTCCAATTTCTTAGGTGACAAAAAAATTCCTCTTTTTTCGGTGACAAAAAAAATTCGAATTTTTTAGGTGACAAGAAAAATTCCAATTTTTTAGGGGACGAAAAAAATTTCAATTTTTTAGGGGACGAAAAAAATTCCAATTTTTTAGGTGACGAAAAAAAAAAAAACAAATTTTTTAGGTGACTCAGCCCCCTAAATCATGTCACATTGAACACGTCACAACTCAAGCATACCTCAAATTCACCAAGTCAATAAGAACAAGTCAGACGAAACGGATTATTCGCAAATAATTCCACAAATTAATCCCAATTATTTCGTTTATTTTTTGCCACAGAGTCAATTCCACACGGTGACTCTGGTATCGTCTCACGTGTACAAACGTTCGGCCCAGGAGATGACCGACGTGAACACATCGAGAATCATTCAAGTGGTCGCACCTGGTGACGTGAACTTTGCCCTGGGCACGACCAACACGTCGAACGACACGACGGTCGTTATACAAAACGCGAGTACGTCGTCGGATCCCGAAACGATTTGCATGTCGCTTCCGGGTTTCGTGGGTGGTTTGGTCATGCTTCTGCTCGTCGTAGTCGTCGCCTCGCTCGTCGCAGCTTTTCTCTTCGTTCGCGTGCGCGCGGTCGATCGGAAAAACGCCAGTATGAACAATGCAGCGTTTGCTCATCCGGTTTACGCGCCGGAACATTGCAGCATGCCGAATCCCGAATTCGTCAAAGTCGCCAATTGAACCGCGTCGACGATCGGTGATCGACGAACCAAGTGAGAGATAAACCAGAGAGAACAGGAGGGAGACAAAAAGAGAAGAAGAGCGAGAGAGACGACGAGAAAATTACGAAGGACGGAAAATCGAGAGTGTGAATAAATGATCGTGTCAAAAAAAAAACAAAAAAAAAAATTGTGCAGAAGCAACGAGCAATCGGTGACACTAACGATTCTCGTTGAAACCGACTGAACTCTCGATTTCACCATCCTCTCGTTGTCCTCGTCGTCCAAGCTCTTTTCGATCGTTTCCACGTTTGTTCTTTTCTTTCTTTTTTTTTTCACTTTGCGTTCGGCCGAATATACCGCGACTTATGCTTGCGATCGATTACGCAAATCGTTCGAGCGTGTCGATCGATGAAAAAAAAAAAAACAGGTTTATGTATATATAAAACAAGACGGAGAGAATATTAGAATTCGATTTTTTACGCGGTTTTTTTTGTCGAAAAATCGCGAAACGAAAGAAAACACGGTTAGATTGTGAACCACGAGCGAAAGTAATCGTTAGGTAACGAAAGAGCGACGGAGACTCGCGTCCAGCTTCACCAATGATTTATCGCGTTCGAGAATTATTTAGCTTTTTTATTATTTTTTTTTTCTTCTTATTTGTCATTATTACACGACTGGAACGAAAAGTTTCGGATTATACGTAAATTCGAAACTATACAGATATCGATGAATAATTTATTAGTTTCGTTTTGTTCTTTAATTTTTTTGAATCATCAATTATCGAAGACTCGATATAATTATTATGAAAAAAGAAAATGTCTCTTTTGTATTTTTTTGAATCGTTGACATCGAGATGAACGCGGAAAGCCTCGGTGAAGCTGGACCCCTTCTTTTGATCCTGGGTGGCGATGTACATAAAAGTTTAAAAAAAAAAAAGAAGAAAAAAAATCTTGAGAGAAAAAAGTTCGCAGGGACGGCGTAGAACGTTGCCCAGGATTTTCGCCAGTTTATTCCCTGCGATAATAACCCTTGAACCCTTAACCCCACATTCATACCATTCGTTTTCATTATTTATGCTCACCTTCAACTATTCTCATACCTCACTTAAAATCCATTGGCTCTGTGCGTCGGTATCTTGTCGATGACTTCCTTACCGACCGAGTCCATCCGAAAGTTTCGATGAATCACCCAAACGGATGTTGAATTATCGCTGATCAACGTAACGTTTTATCAGCATGATAAAATTGAGTCCCTGGTGGTGACCCTCGATGACCTTCACGACACAGTCAAATAATTTATATTTATATTATTCAACTTTTTTTTCTTTTTTCGTTTTACTTTTTCTCTAGAATTTTCATAGATCTTTATCAAAATTTTATCAATACCATTTCACCCTCCCCTCAACCCCCCTCCCCCTCTTTGCGATGATGTTTTAATATTATTGTTTTTTCATTATTTTTTTTTTTGTTTTCACGATAAATTCGTCACGACTAACGCGACAACGCCGTGAATTTTCGTAGCGACGCGGCGTCAAGTCGATACTAACTTAACTTATTGCTCGAAATCGCCAAGTCGACTGATCCCTCGAGATGGAGGGTTGAGTGAGGGCGAGAGAGACAGAGAGAGAGAAAGGTAATTTCTCTCGTAATATCTGTCTCCTTCTCTCGCGCTGTGGGATAAACCCCCTAGCGGCTTGTTAACATCGTTATATTCTCCAATTATAGCGGGAATATGTATTACGTATGTGTCTTAAGTACACAAAATCACACACAAGATTGAACGAAAAAAAAAAAAAAAAATACACGCTTGCCCGAATATGCGAGCATTAAAATGAACACGTTAATTATAAATATGAAGGGCGAAGAATCGCGCACGCGACGATTTATTAACTCGTTAACGCGCAACATCATTCATCTATTATTATATTTTGATATGAATATCCTGAGTAAACGATAATTTTTATTTATAAAAAAACAGAAACATTGTTACCGGTTTTTTTTCATTTTGATCACACCCTGCATCGTCCTATATGGCTTCCCTATACAATCTATGTATACATATGTATATATATATATATATATATATATATATATATATATATATATATATTTATGTATATATATTCCCAGATATTAATTATCGTAGTCGCGTTAGCGATGATCGAGATTACGTCGCACGCACAGATCTCCGTTGTAACAGATACCGCAATCAATTCGCATATGCCAGACCCGGGGCAATCAGATACACGCCATCGTATTACGTGTATTTCAGTATGCAGAATCGGCTCGAAAATTGCATCAAGATGCATGAAAATCTGTTGTTTCAAATTCAACGATGATACAAGAGATTTGAGTCACTTAATAGATCGAAAGGAAATCTCGATCAATAACCCTTTTAATTTGCGACGATAAAGGGTCGAGAAAAAAATTATATATTCAACTGTTGACGATTTACAGGGAAGATGTTTCTTGATACGTGAGTGAACGAATATTCACCAAGTTACAAGAAACAACTAATAATAATAATAACAATAATAAGATAAAAAATATTGACAACAACAATAATAGTGATAGTAATAATAATAATAATAATAATAATAATAATAATGCGAACCATAATATGCGATCGTTATATCGATGACTCCAGCGCCTCCCTAGTCGGTGCATCCCCGGCCGAGCCAACTCTTAGACCCACTGGGAAACAAGTTTGCCATCCCGTTTCACCGTTTCGTCGCCCGAGGGCGTTGTCAACCCCAATCAGGGCCAAGTACCACGCGTCGTTGCTTATCACTACCAACTTCATTTTCCCTTTCAAACATAATAACCGTAATTTCAAAGTCAAACAATTCCCATCATTTTTTTTTTCAATGAATAATCGCGCATGGAGATAATCAACAATAATAATATAATCCGAAGAGGATTCACATCCAGCATCGAAACGTAAGAAAAATATTTTTAAAAATATTGGAATATTTATGCAGAAAAAAAAATCCCAACACACCCATCGACATCGAAAATCGGCCGAACTGTAGCCGCCTACATTGCAAAATATTATATTGACCATCGGTCCGCTCAATCTCCTCAAATGATTCATAAATAATACAATAATAATAACAACGAATTCGAAATTATGCAATTTCCATAATTTTTTCTAATAATCTTGCATGGAGATTCATCGAGCCCATAAAATTCTGAAATTCATCGAGGCAGGAGAGAATGGTGAAAAAAACAGGGACCGACCCAACCCATAGCTGGACCCAATCCATCGTCGCGATATTCATAGATGAGTTTTTATGATATCGGATGTAATAATTCATATCTAACGCCTAGATTTTATTCACTGACTCACGCTCGTCCCGCAACAACGGGATGTTCATTTGAATATGGATACGATGGGGGTGAGAAAATGCGGGTGAAGGGGAAGGGAAGAGGGGGTATAGTTATGGAAACTGAGGTACGGGTGAAGGAACAAGAGAATGCGAAAAAATAGTTTCACGAAAAAAAAACACGTTGGTGTCACCATAAATGTATAAGGGGATACAAAAAACCCCCACGCAAGTTTATTGCCCATCCTATATCATGGACTATTACATTGCAATACGAATACACACACTCTCATACATATATATGCACGAACATGTAATATGTGTATATATATATATATACGATTGGAGCAATGCTTTAGATTACAAGTGCCTCGGGGACGAATCTTGCTATTTTTTCCAGAATTTTTTTTTATTCGCATCTTCGCGATAAGAACGTTTCGCCCTGGCTGGCGAGTGAGCGAAGGGGGGGATGGAAGGGGTTGTCGGGCCGGCTCTATGTTTCCGAGCAGCGAAACCCCGGAGCTTTGCCAACGACTTTTATTCAAAGCGCAACAATGGAACGTGGGGCTCTCTGTACTGTACCGCGATACGTTCCATTCTCATTTTAACGACAAGAAATTACTGTAATTCAACAGCCATGTTTTTTTTCTATCTCTTTCTTTCTTTTTCTTGGTCGTTCGAATCTCCGTGGACCTGTCGTTTTTGTCCTCTCGTCCTCAGAAGACAGAGAAAAAAAAAATTGGAACAATAAAAGAAATCAATGCATTTTTATCTTCACGTGCGAACGCTGGCTAAACAACGCTATATGGACGAAAAGTTCACATGATTAATGTTGTGGGGAATTGAATTTACTATAAAAAAGTCTGGAAAGAGATTTATCCAACATTGATAGTTTACGCGTGGGAAAGGTTGGAAGGTCGGGCAATGTGGGAAACCGCACGACTGCCAGGAGTTCGGAATTTCGTGGATTTGAAACATTGGCGTTTCAAGCATTGCGCGTTCTGAATTTCCGTCGTTCCGTACATCGATCGCTTTGGTCGAACGCCCGACAGTCGCCCCCCCCCGATAATTATATTTCACGACGCGAACCCGGCCGTACGTTAAACATTATTAGATCTCCGTGTGTGAGAGAGCGGTCATGTGACCCCGGTCAACGACGGGTATGCGAATGATTGCGCACTTCCTCTCGGCGACTTCCGAGCATGCCGAAACCATAAACGCACCCGATGAACGTTCTCCCTTGAGCGTTTACGCGATGGAATTTCGAATAATTTCACTATTCTCGACCGTAAACGCATTTTTTTTTCGGGGGTTTTGTCGCAAAGGGGCGAGACAATTTTGTGCAATATTTGAAATTTCGCTTATTTATCTTGTCATATCTTGCAAACGAAATTTTTGGGTTGAATATATATATATTTTTATTAGCAAATTAAAATGTTTTTTGGAAAATAATTCTCATTTGCTTACGCTATTTTTTTTAATTTTAAGTATGATTGACGTTGGTGAGACTTGTGAAGAGTAAAAATTTTCGAACCATTTACTAATGCCCAACAATTTTTTATATCGACCCCATTTGTGAAAATCAATTAATAATAATTAAATTAATCGATACAGACCTAATAAAGCAAATTAAATTAATTATATCGACTTCATTTGTTATAATTAGTAAAAAGCGTTCCAAAAATCTTCAAAAAATCTGAAATACTTCTCAACAATTATATTTCTTCATATCAAAAAGGGTCATTACAGTTACAAATCGTATAAATTCTTTTACAAATTCACGAATCCCATTTTAACAGTCTGCAACGTTTTTTTTTTCTCATCACCGAACGAATGTCCTGTTATAAATTTCAAAGGAATCTCTCTGGCTTTGATGAAAATCCTTGAAACACGATATGTATATATTTTTTTTATCTCACCATTTCGCGTCTGGCCAAGAAAAAAAAAGTAAAGCCAAAATAAAACAAAAAAAAAAAAATGGAGGAAAAAAAAACATTACTGGAATTAATGCGTTTCCGGTGAAAAATTTGTGGCCTAACTGCGACGCGAAGGACACACCTAATTCGTATATTTTCCGAGGCCCGGAGGGCGTCTCTGCGTTCCACGGGATTTTCACGTGGATACCGAGACGTCGGATGCGCGTTTGGGGAAACGAAGCGCGGATGGTTGAGCCGAGAGCGTCATCCTTTGATCCTGTAATTGGAGGTGTCTCGGCTAGTCGGATTACCCGAAGTTACACGCGGCACCCTCCGAGATTGTATCGCCGCCTGTACACCGAACTCTCTCCTCGCGCTTCTCGCGCACACGCGTAAACCGCCATTGCACGTTCATCAATGTGCGGGACCTGGCTCGATGCTCTTCTACTTTCGGTTTGGGCCGCGTGTGTTGTGTAACCGACAAAAATCCAGACGGATCGTGTTCATACGCTCGGTAAATTGTACGCTTCGAAAAATAGTTTTAAAAAAATAAAAATAATTTCATTCACTGAATATATATTTGTTCAATATATTTTTCATAATATATTTTTTCCAGTCCGGAGTTTTTTTAAATTTTTTAAATTTTTATTTTATTTTAAATGCCTCTTCATAGAGAAATCTTCGTTCACTATCTACGATTTCGAAGAAGCGAATTGCAAGTTTTTCTTTTTTCCCTTTTTTATTCGTCGTTCGTTTGTTTATGCATTTGGCGGTTTCTCAATCGACGATAAGAAATGTTGTTTTCAGTTGTGAGTTGTGGAAAAAAGAGAGAGACCACGAAGGAATGGAGAATCGCTTGGTAAAAGAAAATATAGTTGGTTGTTTATAGAAATAATGGTTGAGGGAGAGAATCTCTTGCCGATCGTTCGAACGCTTCGCGGCAGCGAGTTGGGACAGGAGAGAGTGAGAGAGAGATAGAGAAGGGGTGTTTCCGTGTCGTACCAACGTGAAACGAAATGGCTAATAGGCAACCAGTATCGTAAAATCATACTCGCGACCGTTAAAGTATTCCCAGAGTCAATAACCGGCGCGATAAAACCGATCGTAAAGTTTTCCCGAGCGTTTCATTCGAACGGTGATATTTTCGTGGTTGGATTTTTATCTCACCCCCCTACCCCCCTTCCCTATCATTCTCGAGACTTTATTTTCGCGTTCGCGCTAACTCATCTCGCTGTCGTTGCGAATTTCATCGACTTGTATGAAAAAATTAATAAATAAATATAAATTTGTTTGATTAGAATTTTATTTTTAGTTCGACGATCCGCCATCTTGTTTGGGACGATTCGATGATAGTTATACATACATATATTCATAATAATCGCAGAAGCAATAAACAGCCTTTGACAAATTGACGAAAAAAAATTCTAATTAAAAAAAAAATTAATAATTCAATTTGACCGGTAAAAAAGATTTCTGCTGAGCTGATAAAAAAAATCACAATTCTCGATTCTCCATCAAATCCAGACTTTCACGATGAAACTATGAAAACGAGACACACGACCGAATTTCCTCGATCGACCAAAACAGCCGGCATCGGACCGAATCGTCGTGCGGCCTTCGGAACTCCGGAAATCTTCGTGCTTCCGCTATCAAATTTTCCAATCGATAGCCCGTACGATGGCGAATCGGTGGGATCGGATCGCGAAAGCTCGGGAAGCAACGGCACAGCGGGTCAACGATAAAGATAAACGTAAAATCTAACTGTCTCCGAAATTTTCGTCATACTTCGAACTCCGGATCTCGTTTTCGTGCCCCGAGTCGCTTTACATCGGGCTCAGTTACTTCATGACCCTGCTGGAGGGGGTTAACGTTGCTCCGACCCAGCTCCGTTACTTCCGTTTTCCGTCCAGCCAAGTCCTCGTAACCTTCACTCGTTCCTCGGCTCGTGTTCGTTTTTTTTTTTGCAACCACTTTCCCAAAATGAGATTTGACGTTCGTCCGACAGCCTGCAGTCGCAAATTTTTCTACTTCGGGCATGGAACAATTTTTCCCACGTCTCGTAGTTGGTAGATTTCATTTTTTTTCTTTTTAAGATAGTCAACCATGATCATTGATCATATATTGAAATTTCAAAAAAAAAAAAAAAACAAACACACAACTTTGTCAAAATTAAAATTTATTTTCCAAAAATATTAGGAAAATTATGCCCACTCCAATATTATGAAAAAAGTTTCTCAATTTCGACAAAGCATCTGGGATAAAAATTTCATTGAATTAAAAACGATCGAAACAGGAGTTACCTCTCGATTAAACAAAATGGCGATCGGGGTGAGGTGAAGTGGACTCTAAAAAATATTTTAAAAAATTAGTGGGGTCGTAGAATCCAGAACAAACTAAAAATAAAAATCATGGACCACATCGGGGGATAGAAGAGTTTCAATCCAGTGATTTGGGACGTCTCTCCCCATACTCACATATATGTATATATATTATACATAAATAATAAAAATATATTCATAATCCATTTTCTAAACTCACTATGCACCAAGATTTGCGATTTCCAACATTTTCATTTAATTTATTTTCCTCGACAAATTTGAAATATTCGTCTAATAAGTTGAGAAAACTTTTTCGCAAGTTTACCCATGGCCCGGGCCCCCATCGTCAAGTGGCCTCTTCGCGAGGCTGCTTCTCGCGATTCGGCAAGGATCCGACCTGTCGGTTGGAGAGACGGGGAATATTTCTCATCCCAGCCTTGTCGATTACCCGAGCCGGTAACCACCCCTTTCTCCACATCTCCATCCCCCTCCTCCCCTTGCCCCCCCCCCTCCCGCCTGACAAGGGCGGACGTTATGCCCCGAGGTAGGCAGGCAATATCTTCTTGCCGATGAACTGGCTCAGACAGTTTTGGATATCCGATTAAGCGTCGCCCGAGTCGAGCCGACGTCCCAACGTTTTCGATCTCGGCGTCATTATCAGGATCCTCTAATCAAAGTCTATATACCGAGTGGCTGAGCAGTTTCCGAAGTTGGTAAGCAAGACTTGACGACTGAGGGGAAGGGGGTGGGGGTGGGTCTTGCCTCGTCTTCTTATGAAAAACGTCGTTCTTCAACCCCCTTACCATACATATTAGTGTGTACCAAAGACCGAAGAAGGGAATCAAGGGGGGCGAAAGGATGGTGGGGGGTCGATGGTATATATACGTACGAAGCTCGAACGGAATTAAGGGATCCGCGGGTGCACCCTCGCTAATCCTCGAACCCGTCGTCCAAATCCTCTTTGTATCACCCGCGTTAAATGGAATTTCATTAAAACCATCCGCAATAACAATATGGCCAACATTTTACACGCGTCAAACCGTGTAAACGTCGATTCGTAAGCACATGGAAATTAGGATACGTCCCGTGAAAATCATTTTCGAATATCGGGGATGTACGATTAAATGGGAAACAACGATGGACGAAAAAAAATATTCATGAGGATTCGGTAATACTCAATGTTCACTGTTGAAACTATTAATATGTTGATTGAATGTGGATTATCGATCGACTACGAAATTATTCACGACGATTTGTTATTCTGTTTATCATTGAAACTATTTTTATTTTTATTTTTTTATTCTTTATTTAATTTATCGTGAATTGACTAGGCATTTAGTTATAAAAAAAAATAAAAATAAATATTAGCTTACCATAAAATAACATCGGTAAGGTAGGATTCTCGCTCTTAAATCGAGAAAGGAGAATAATCTTGCTTTGAAAATAATAATAATAATAATAATAATAATAATAATAATAAAGATTTGGAAAAAACAAATTTGTTTCCAAGAATAAAGGGTAAAAAAACAAATGTTAAGCATCGTCGGATTAACGTTGCGTTCTACTAACAGGTGCGATCTGGTTTAATCAGAAATTCATAAGTACAAACCACACGCTCCATTTCTCGTGTTTCTGAAACGAGTACAAGCACACACACACACACACACGCACACACACAAACATGTGTTTTGCTTTGTAACGTTCATGGACCGTTGGTCTTGATCTACAGCGGCCGTTCGTTGTTAACGCTCCGTTGATGTTAATTCTATAGCCTGCTGCTGCTGGTGGTGCGGGCGTAACTCACACAACCGAGAGGGAATGACTGCCAGAAATCATTATCATCGCGGTGGAAACTCCGGGAAGCGTCTCACATGCGTTATCCGTGAATTTTCCTTCATCTCCGAACGTCTGATGCATTCGCCGGTGGGTTCTGTAATATCGGCGAATGTGTGTGGGGGGCTCCGTGTGAGCGATACGATCGTCGGTGAGGAGTCGTGTGCCCGTTGTATATTTGACGTTCGGACGAGTTGAGAGTCAACCGAGCATGAGAGTGTGTCTTGTACTTGGTTTAATTCACGAACGGTGAAATTGCATCAACACCGGAAACTCGGTCGAGCGTCACGAATGAGAGTAACGACAGAAAAAATGAGAACATGAAAAAAATAAAAAATAAAAAAAAATACAAAGATAAAAAATTACAGATTTACCGAAATGATATTTTTGAAATCCCGGGTAATTTTTGATTTTCGACTTTTATTTTGAACTATCGAACCAATTTATTGTGATTAAAAATCTTGATTTTTTTTTTTTTTTTTTTTTTTCATTTTTGCTCGGCACGTGTTTGTTCAACGTCGCGTTCATGAATAACTCATCGAATTGATTAATATTACATTACATGGTGTTATTCAATCGTTCGATTCGTTGGGGGGGAATTTTACGTAAGCGCGGAAAACACGATTTACATAACGGCATTTAATTATCGCACCGATGGTTAACAACCCGCGGCTAATTGGATGATTATTCGACGGTCTCCTTTGGACGCGAACCGCGGACGAAACGGATCGTGACATTTTATAACGGCGTGTCGATTCATCGTCGGAGAGCTCGTACAACCGGATAGCTCGTGAATCATTCGCGCGTCGAAGCTATACGGAATCTATAAATATATGTATGGGCTATTTCATTGAATATCGTTTTTGATGGATTTTCGATAGTCGAAATGGAAAACCGACATTTTTATCGAAAAGCTCAGACAATTTCATGTAATCAACACATTTTTTACATATTTTTTTAACAAAGTAAGCATGTGAAAAAAAAATACTTGAAAAAAAAAACAAAAAGAAATAAATAAAAAAAAATTAATTGACAGCTGCCAAAATAATAGAAAAAAAAATCTGAAAAAATTTGGGAATGTGTTTTCCTTCATGCACTTTGAGTTATGTTAATACCATAAATATTCCAGACAGTGAAGCCCAGAATTGTCCAATATTCGATAAAATGACCCATATATATAAATTCTGTAGTCTATATGATATTGGATATGACCGATGAATATTAAATACCATTGGAATCAATGTGTTCGAATTTTTCATAGATTGCATATGATCGTCCTCCACGTGAAGACACTTATTGTTTCCTGAAAAGTAAAAAACAATTTTTAAAAAAAACGAAATTAAAGAACACACTCACACAAAGTCTCAGAACACATCTGAAAAAGTGAGATAAAAAAAAGTCGTGCGGTAAAGTGTGGACAAAAAGAAAATGAGAAAACCAAGTGGAGTGGCAATGGTCAGATGAGCTTTTCCTCATAGAGAATAGCTTCGAGAAGCGTGAGCTCGGCTGGCGCGTTCTTCGCTCGATTTTTTGCTCATCGACTCGCTTTTCCAAACGAAGTCATTGTCGTTGATGGCGAGCGAAGACGAATGAAAACAACGTAACGAAAGAAAAGTGAACGAGAAAAGTTGGGGATGAGGGTGGGGGGTAGTTTTAGTTTTCCGTGGTGACGAGAATGATGAGCCCTTCGGAAGATCTTGCAACGATCGAACGTTCCAAAAAAATGGTGGATCTTTAAGATTTGGTATTCCCCAAAAATAATTGAAATAATTAAGTTAATTATTTAATCATCGATTATTCAAAAACAAAATTTTTTCACGGTCTTTCCAATGACAATGACACTTGCAGCTATCGAAGCAAAAGTCGAGACGACGCTGAATCCCGACGAATATATCATTGCCCCCTCCCCCCCCCCCCCCAGACCGATATGATACCTTATAACGAATGATACTGCTTCGCTCCATATGGCCTCGCGATTTTCCACGAAATATCCCATTTATCTCTGGTCGTGCGAAACACGCTCGTACTGCACGACCCGTTTGACGCTCCCCCCACCCCCTCCCTCCCTCCTCACCGCCCAGTCAGCCCCGAAAACGTGTCTATCGCGAGTGCAACCGTCCAAAAAAAAAAACAAAAAAAAAACAGACGAGCACGATTCGGTATTAAAAAAGAGTTGTAACTGCAAGCCAGTCCACGATATAGCCCGATCGTGCAAGAGAGATAGTCCATGGCGTACTACGATGTCCCCAAAACGATTTAAAAAACAAAAAAAAAGGCACTGGCTAGAGGCAGACAAGTGCGGCTGTGCCATGAATGCACTTGAGCTTCTCTCTCTCCCTCTCTCGTTCTTCCACGCCTGATCCACGAAACTATCCACCGTATTTTTGATAACGAGCGGACAAGCGACAAACGGAACAACGACAAAAAAAAAGAAACGTTTCATGAACAGCCAAAGCTTCGGATCGTCCAGCCAGGGAATAAAAAAACAAACAAAAAAAAAAGAATACAACTCTAGGAATAGGGAAAAGCCGGTTGCCAATGGTACTTGAAACTGCGTTTCTCGTTCGTTCATTGCACATACCCTCCGACAAATGCTGTGAATACATGAAACAAAGATAGACGAATAAAAAAAAGTATAAAAAGAATTGAAAAATGAAAAAAAAAAAAATACACACAAGCTAGGATGTGACCGTTCGCCAGCCCTCGCAGCCGATTTCTCGGCCAACGAACAAACTGCACGAGAAGCAAACTAGCGGTGCTGAAAAGAAAACATGGAAATGAAAAAAAAAATAGGAAGAACAAAAAAACCAGAAAAAACAACAACGAAGCGTAGTCAGATAAAACTCGACTGACCCTCGGGTGGAACGAGGGGATGAAAATGGACGAAGATGACGGAGGCAGAAGATTGGGAGATAAAGAGAGAGACAGAGAGAGAACAAATCTGTAAAGCTCTGCCCGGCTCCGTCGCCGTTTCTCCACCTCAACATATCTATACATAAATATATATATATACATATACACATACAATTTATCTAAATGCGGGACAAAACCCGTGGACCAGACTATTTTCCACGATTTACATGAACGTTTTGCGCGTGGAAGGGCAAGGACGGCGGTGGCGGTTCGGGATGAAGGGGGTTGCATTCGGTTTGAAAATTTTCGCGACGAAAAGCCGTGGAAGACGACACGAAGCACGCGGGTGAAGCTCGCGTGTATTCGGAAACAAGCTTAGGGTTGATAGGCCGTGTGAGAGAAAGACAGAGAGACAGAGAAAGCGAGCGACTACAGATGCATGAGGCGAAAAGGAGAAACAAGAGGGGCAAGGGGGGAGGGATGCAATGCACGTGTACGAGAAACGAATTTGTAAGCAGCGTCGAGAACCCGGAGCTACGGTACGTTCTGACGTGTATCACGTTGAATGGGCTTTGTAGGTGGTCGCGCTTGCGTTTTCTCGGAAAAGGGGTGGGGGGTGGTTGCGAGGGAGGGGGAAGGTGATTCGAGCTCGGGTCCCGAGGACTACGGATGGGGCTCGGTGGTTCTGTTTGCTGAGGAGAGACGAAGAGAGAGAGAGAGAGAGATGTATATAGAGAGAGAGAGAGAAAGAGAGAGAGGGATGAAGGTGGGTTTCGAAAGGGGTTGGAGGTTCTCGGGGGTCTCCCGTGCTCGTTTACTACTTCCCGTCTTCTCCGGTCGGTGGTGTCCCTCACCCACGTCGAAGCGATATGAGCATCGTATCCCCGGGAGCTGAGGATCCAGGAGGAAGGAAGGAGGAACACCAACCGAGGCTTGCGGAAGCTCGGCGATGGCATCCAGACAAATTTCGCGAGCCAAGAGAGGGATCGTAAAAGCGAGAAAGGCCGCCTTCGTCTCTCGATGATAGCACCGCGAGACCAGCCAAAATCGAGGGTGAACGCGATCTCTCGAAAAACTCACCCCCCTCAACTGGCCCACACCACCCCTGGTCCGAACGCAACCCTCTCACACGATTCTTCGACGAGATCTACGTTTTCTCGTGGTAATTTTTTTTTATACTTCTTCGGTTTTTTTTTCTTTCGTTCTATATATCGTTATCGTTCGTTCTCCAATGTTCCTACGCTTTGGGGGTCTTTCGTTCGATGCTCGTGGTTATGTTTGTTTTTTTTTTTTATTTTTTTATTTTATTTTGTTTTTTTTTTTATTGTCCCGCAACCCTCGGGCCAGTGGACTTTGAATGGACTTTACTTAACAGTCTGTACATCCTATACTACCTACTTGCACACTCTTTCCCTCTCTGTCTTTCTCCGTCGAGCTACGGTGGGGTCTCGAAAAGGCTAATAAACAATAAATCCAAGCCCCTCGCTTGTTGTCTCACTTTCTCTGGACTACGACCGCACCGTTGTCGTCGTTGCAACTATTACCGGCGGTCGTAGTCAGCCAGTCTCGGTCTTTATGATATTTTGTTAACCCTTAACCTTCCTTCGAAACGACCTTTCCCCCTCCCTAGACGGTCATGTGATGGCGTCTCGTTCAACCACTCTCCCTCTCTCTCTCTCTCTCTCTCTCTCTCTCTCTCTCTCTTCCCCCCTCATTTCATTCCGCCGTATAGACTCCCATAAGAGATGGAAAAGTTCCAGCGGGTAACTATTACTCTTTCTCAGCCACTTTCACGACTAGACGCGAGCCTCCGCTCGACGATTTACAGGATGAGTCAGTGGGACGAAAAACTCGCGGCATTCACGTGATAGAAACCAATCTATCGTTAATAATATATTTATCGACGTACATTTTTCGCAACAATATACATTTTTTTTTTTTCGTTTCTTAGTCGTTTTCGCTTCTTTTTTATTCTCCTTTCTATCGGAAAAACGTTGGATTCATTCGGTTTTTCCAAGAATATGTAATTATTTGGTTAGATTAATCTCACTTATTACTTTTTTGTATGGACAATTTTCGGCAACTCTGTGCTTCAAACAAAAATTGTTTTGCATCTAAATTACAAGAAAATGGTTTAATATAATTTTTTCGAACAAATGGACTCACCCGGTTTTGCCTACAAGCCACCACAGTTATATATATATAGATATATATGGAACGCAAAGATTTCAATCTTCTTTCTTCCATCGCGATCAACCTGGTGGGGAAAGTAACTCACGGCTCCTCGCTGTTTATACGGTTAAGTACAAATGTATATTGCACAAGACGTTGAGGGCGGGAAGGGGGGGGGGGGAGGGGAGGCGCGCTATCGGACAGATGCGAGACAGAGACACTGCGAGGGAGACGTGGATGAATGTCGAAAGTTTGTCGTAACGTTTGCATTACGACTATTTGCTTCGCGTGATTGGTGCCCCCCCCCCCCTCCTCCTCCCGCACCCCTCGACGGAAGTAAGCCGACCACCCTGGAGGAAGTCACGCAGGGAGGTTTAGCAGCAAGCAAGGATCCCGTATACGCTTCTACCCCATTCCTGTTTCACGTTGGATATATCAAGAACAATCCCCCCCCCCCCACCTACCCTACGACCCCGAGTTTCTCATACTCCGATCGAGTCCGGTCATTTGTCCGACCCTCGTCCGAAACGACTACCGGCCGATCTGTTTGCTCGATATCATCTTCGATGATACAGTTCGGTCTGTAGCTTGAGAAAAAAAGATTAAAAAAAAAAAAAAAAAAAAACGAAAATAAAAAAATTGTCGACTCGCTAAGCGTCATACGTTCAAAAATATATATTCACGGATCTCATAGTGAGATCTCATGGATGGGGTAGGTACTCGATACATTCGACAAACTGTACAAATTTCATCCTCTGGTGAAAAAAAAACAACAAACTATTGGGCGGTTGAAAAAAAAAAGGGTGCAAAGTAGAACCTTGCACATTGCTTCCTCATAGTTTTGTACCGTTTTCAAATTATTGAGATGTAAAGTAGAACCTTGTGGCGATCAATTTTGGCTTCCTCATAGAGGAAGCTTTGGCAAATGTGTAAGAAGATAATTCATGTGAAATTTGAAAAATTATAATTCGCATAAAATCTGAACTCCTTGTTAGATTTTATCCAAATTCAATAGGAAATCCCTTTGGATGATAGTGCAACTTCGTACTAAATTTCAGCCGGATATCTAGAAAATTATGGAAGCTAGAGCACTTACATTGAATTTTGGAAAAATTTCAAAACGCCATAAAATCTGAACGTCTTGTTGGATTTTGTCCAAATTCAATACGAAACCTCTTTCGATGGTAGTGCAACTTCGTACTAAATTCCAGCCAGATATCTCAAAAATTATGGAAGCTAGAGCAGTTACATTGATTTTTGGAAAAATTTCAAAACGCCATAAAATATGAATGGCTTGATGGATTTCGCTCAAATTCAATCGGGTTTCTCTTTGGATAATTGCGCAACTTCGTCCCAAATTTAAGTCCGATATCTCAAAAATTGCTCCAGTTAGAGTGTAAAGATCGTTTTTTTCACATTAAAAAACGCTTTAAAAGTAAAGCAATTCGTGGATTTTTTCCAAATTCGGTATCGAGCATCTCCCTGTACTCGTACAACATTATACTGAATTTGAGCTCGATATCTCTAGAATTGTGGGAGCTAGAGACCAAAAATAATTTTTTGAATTTTGAAAAAATGATGTGAAAACAAAATAACTTGATAGATTTTTCCAAAAATTAAATTGTGCTATGCGCCGTGAACCCTTCACATGTGTGACAAATTTCAGCTTGATATCTCGAGCCGTTCTCAAGTTGTGAGCGGTCAACCATGACTACACACACACACACACACACACACACACACACACACACACACATACATACATCCGGACATTTTTTCTAAATGTGTTTTTTAGGTGTTTTGAGACATACTGAACACGTTTTCATGAACATCTCGAAAAAAAAAAATTTCACGAAAACAAAGCTTCCTCTATGAGGAAGCAAAATTGATAAAACAAAAAAATACACACCCAAATGCAAGCTGCAAAGCGGATTTTATCGATTTTAAAAGCCGAGCAGCATTTTATTTTATTCTCGCGTCGATGTGTGCCTCTGTGGCATGTGTATCAGGCATTCCATGTCAATTCGGACGGTCGAAATTCTGGACCCGGCCGATTCAATTCATGATTTTTTTTTTTGGTTTTCATCTCGCCCCAAATACATTCCTGATTTTTTTTCCGAATTTTCTGAATACCCCGACAACCCTTGGAAAAATTAAAAATTACCCCTGAATACGGAAAAGTGTACTTGGACGTAAAAAAAATGATTGCAATATCCCGATGTGCAATTTATGGTACAACTTAATTTTTCGAGTTATTGAAATCACAAAAAAAAAAAAATAAATGTCGACAGGGGTCAGTGTTTTCCGACCGTCCAAATTGATATGGAATGTCTCATGTACAACAGTACGTAAAACCGAATTTTTTTTACCTCAATTCGTCCATCGACAAAAAATGTATATTTTTTTTCTTTTTTTTCATTTTTCTGAAAATTTCTGTATTGCCGCTATGAGCCTGCATTTTTGGTAGTGCATGTGGCTCGTCGATGTGTGTGTGTGTGTGTCGAGGATCGAATTCGCTCGAGAGCGTCCGAATGCCATTGGGAATTTGTGTCTCCCTCGTTCGTTGAACGGAGTCAACAATAAGCATCGGGGCCCGGGGAAAGCGCACGAGCGAACGAGCCGAGCCGGGATCCGCGGGCGAGTGCTCCCGGTGCGCGCAATTATCGCTACCGAGCCAGCGTGAGAGAGAGAGAGAGAGAGAGAGAGAGAGGGAGAGGGAAAGAGAGCGAGTGGAAACAAAGTGCGCGGGAATCGTATTTCGGCGTTTAGTCAACGTGTGTGCGGGCCGCGCTGCTGAGGGGCGATAAGAAGGGCCTACCACGATCGGACGAGGGTGGTCGACGCGATCCCTCAGCACGCCCGGACGCCCCTCGGCTCGTTCCGTACCCTCGCGGCTCCGCGGGGTGCCCCCCGACCGTGGCGTGTCCTTCGCTAAAACTATATCGAGGACCGGGGTAACATGACCCAATTCAACGTAATCGTTTGCTTCTTCGTTTCTTTTTCCAAACCAATAGTTTTAATGCTAAGTAATTGACGGGAATTAATTAAAACAATTATTTCCAATTAAAAATATAATTTCTTCGAAATTCTTGGTACGACGAGATTATTGTGTGTTTCCAGTTGCATTTTAGTTTATTTTTTTTTTTAATTTAGAGTTTTTTATGGATTGAATATAATTACATTTTAATATCTGTGAAAATGGTTATTCTAATTTTTTTTTGATAAAGAGATCCTTCCAGTTGGACTGGAAAAATATAATTTCCTCATTTATGTTAGCAGAACGAAATTATTGTTATTCAGTTGCATTTTATTATTATTCTTTTTTAATTCAGAGATTTTAATGGATTAATTGAAATTAGATTTTATTATATGTGAAAAATGGTCGTTCTAATTTTTTTTCAAGGTAGAGATGCTCTCTCAGTCGAACCAAAAGACAAGACAAACCTCGTTTATGGACCGACAGCAAAATAAGAAGAAGCCCAAGAATGGATAAAGCTCGAAAAAAAAATCACAATAACATCTGAAGCACACGAACCCATGCAACATAAATCTTTCACGGTTCAGAAGCATCCGTTGCTTGTATTACACAGCTCCATCATAATTTTCGGAAGTGCATAATCATCGAAACTCGCTCGCGATCGAAATATATGCATCACTCTATTGTGTCATCGTGCCCCGGTCACCATCGTCGCTTCTACAACGCTGCTGTGTCTGTGTGTGTGTGTGTTGAAAGTACATGTACGTATCGAAAACGTAATACCGTCTTGAAAATAACGTTGTATAGATGTACGATTGGGGGATGTGCCTCATAGACCTTCGAAGGGTTTGACAAGGGTGAGTGTGCGAAACTCGGTGTTGGTGGCATATTGTAGGAAGCTTTCGAGGCACAAAGAGGCTTGGCCAGTGGCACAATCCGGGTCCCCACAGTCGGTGCGCGCCCTTATCTTTAACAGGCCAGAATTCCAATCGACGTCTGACTATAACGCACCTACACCACTCGCCCACAGACGATGGAATTGCTTTTTCCCGTGTTGCACACACATTCGCCTTCGAATACGTACAATTTCCACGAATGACCGGACCACCACGTTCCCCCACGATAGCAATTATCGAAACTCTTCGTTAAAAAACAAAAAAAAAACAGTTAACCAATTCTTTTGTTCGTAACCTTTCAATGATTTTTGTTTAGTAAAAAAAATGGTCAACTTTTTTTTTATTATGAAGAAAAAAAAAACGTCTTATTAAAAGTGAGCTTTATGCTATGCATCGACGTGTTTTAAATCCTCGGAATTTAATATCCATCTGAAAAATTAATTTCCATCTTCTCACATATATCTATAAAAACTTATAAAGCTTTTTAAAAATATTTATCAGGACTTTGCTTTTCTCCAATTTTTTATTAAAACTATTAAAACTATTCAAAAGTCACTTATATATGTTTATAAATTTTTACTAATTAAAATTTAGCATGCTATAATAAATATATCATCATCATATCTATATTTATAATTTTTTCGAATTATTGTGCAACAATAGGTAACGATAGCAGCGTGCATCACTGAACAGGATAGCACACAGCGCATTGTGACGCGCATGAATGTCGAGGACAGAGGAGCAGCAGCAGCAGCAGCAGTGACGCTCACGAGTTCGACGGTCTCCGGATTATATTGAGTTACGATTCCCCGATGATATCGATCGATCGATCGGGGGTGGCGAGGGGGGGGGGGGGGGAGGCGTTCTACCGAGCAATGTCCCCAAACCACGTCGACGATTTCACAATCGAGGCGTGAGCCCGAATGGTATTTCTCGCGGTATTGGTTCTCGGGCGATCGGTGCTGTGTGGGTTATATATATATATATATCGGTGATGGTGATGGTGCTGCTGCTGCTGCTGGCCCGTGGGGTGCTGCCTGCCTCCGTTGTAGCTCGAAAACTTTGACGGGCGATAGTTCGAACCGATGAGCATGGAGGACAAGCGCCACCGCCACACCGTTGCTACAACACAAGTATATATATATATATATATATATATATATATATGTTATATACATACAATGGCTCTTGATGAATATTGCAACGATATTGGAACGTTTACTTCACGGATTTTTATAACGAATTCGTTTAACCCATCGAATTAATCATCCAGCCACGGCAACGATGAATATAATCGCCACAATTACGTTTGCAGTTGATTGTAGTGACCGAGATTTCTTTTGTAGTTAGAAAAAATATGGTTTTTTGACGAAAAAAATTTTGGTGAAAAAAATTTTTTTTTTTCCCCCGTCGTTCTTCAAGATTTGCGTGTGCAAACGTTTGTAGTGAACGAGTTTTCGTTTGTAGTGAAACCGACAAAAAAGTTATCAGGCTTTGAACGATTTTTATGTCCCAAAATTTGAAAAAAACTCGAATCCAACGGTTGATTCGCTCTCTGATACGTTTGTAGTAGCATCCAGGGGATGATTCACACAGAAATACGTATGTGGTTGATTGTAGTAACCGAGATTTTGTTTGCAGTTCGAAAAAATATCGAGACTTCATTTTTCGACATCCTAAAATCACGAAAAAAAGAAATCAAAGTTTCTGATTATGTCGAAATACGTGTTTCTTCATTCGGGGGGTAGTAACTTCTCTAAGGGTAGTCTCCGGCAATAGAAAAATTCAAAAAAAAAAAAAAAAAATCACCGCGGTTTTTTTTGGGGTAAAATGGAAGCCGAAGAAAAAATTACGAACTGAATCATCTGGAACGGCAATGGCAAAGCAAAAATTACCCAAAATTCCTCGCAGATCATCGAATGGCGATCTCCGTGTTGTCGCCCAATGTATTTCAATGATCTCGAACGTCCCATCGGCGCACTTCCGTCACGACGATGACGAAGAACGTGAATTCCGCTGATCTGAGTTGCATTGCCTTTCCGATTGTGCCTCTCCGCTCATTGCGGTATACACATCCGGAACCCCTCACCGAAGAGTGGGGGAAAGGGGGTTGGGCGGTTCTCTCGCACCGTGCATTATCGATTTCCGATCAATATTAATTATCGCAGTTAATGATCCGGCTGATTGGCGCGCGCGCGAGCGAGTGACTCACCGAATTCTGTCTCGAGGACCTCGTTAGTTTCCCGCGAGAACGGACGAGCCGAGAGACAGCGCGAGTCCGCATCGACGATACCGGAGAGCCTTCCCTCGTCTGTAATCATTGTCACTCGTGTTCATCATCCATTCACCCTGTATTACGGTTTATTCGCAGACCGTACATGAACAACTTTGTGGGTGTGCGTGTGTGTGTAGTTTATTCATTTTTTTGTCTGTTTTTTCACAGGGACGAGAATAACGCATCGTTGATTATTAATTATCGATGGGGAAAAAAAAATTAACACACTCGTGGATTTCGTGTGTGTCTGCTGTAAGGTGCAATGACACTCGGGAGCTTCTCTGTCACATTATTCGAATCAAGTCCTTTCAATATTCGAGACAGTTAATTTTCAATTGAATAAAATGAAATTGATTAATTATTAAATAGTTCTAAATAAATTATTTGAATATTTGAATATTGAATATTTATTATTTTATTAAATATAATAATAGATTATTATTATTATTATTATTATTATATTTGATAATAATAATAATAATAATTTCTAATAATCAATTTGTGACGTGAAAGAGAAAGAAAATGCTGTAAATTCAAAAATTTAAAGATAAAGAAACTCGTTTTCTATTTTTATTCGTCTTCTAATGTAAATCATTTCAAATTGTCTCGACAATGTCTGCATCAAAAAAACTGAAAACTAAACAGATAAAAATGCAAAATTTCTTTAAGTTCCAAAATGAAGAAGCACAGGTCAGAAACAATAAAATCTTTAACGAACAAAAGCAAGCTATTGAACGTGAAAAAAAAATGTTGCAAGACTAAAGTTAACGAAAACGCGAATAATTCTTCCTAAAATGTTCGCATAAAAATTTAAGCATACCTTCGCCAACTTTCTCTTACTATTATTTTATCAAACGTACATACATAATATACACACACACATTTACACACATAAAAAACTATATATATATATATGTTTTTCTATCACGAGCTCATTCCGTCCGTTGGCCGAGGAGTGCAGGTGGCGCTTGTTTCCCTCGTCCCTGTTACTCGTTGGATAAATAAATTCGACTTTAATTGACTCCCCGTGCTGCTCCCCCGGACGGAACCGGGGTCTAAGTATTTATCCGGCATGCCCCGTCGACGTCGTTATTCCTCGCTCTCGTTCGCCGCTTCGTTTTCCTCGCACGTTTACCCACTGTTATTTTTAATCGTTCGACCCGACCGACCCCCCCCTCTCGCTCTCTCCCAACTTCTTCGGTCCCGAAGAAATTTCGAAATAATTAATTCGACATTAATTATTCCACATAGTGCACGCTGTTGTAAAATCTACAATTTTCCACAACAACGAAATAGATTTTATTTATTCGTCATTGCAAAAATTCATCGTTCACGACGATTCACGACGAAAACTAAAATAAAATTTCCACCCTCACATAGCTTTCCCCATGGAAAAGAAAAAAAAAAAATTTTTTTTTGAATAAAAAAATAAAATAAAATAAAAATAATAATAATAATAAAAAAATCGTTTGACCCGATGTAGCCTCGGGTCATCACGAAGAAGCGAGGTTTATTAAATTCGTTCCTAATTGCGCACCCCCGACGAGTTAGCTCGAGCGTGACGAAGCTTTCCCGGGACTTTCCACTGACAACGTCGGGACGTAACGAGATCGTGAAGGGGAGGGGGGTTGGGGACGAGGGGGGGCAGATCGGGAGGGCGACTACTAGCTCTCGCCTTCACGTACTTTGCACAAAGTGTTCGGGGAGTTCAGAGTCGCCGATCGCAATTTAATTTGTCTACTACCGTTCGAGCTTTCCATTGTTACCCAGCCTTGTCTCGGGCCTTCGACACCCTCCCCCTCCACCCCCGCTGCCCTCGGGCGTCTTAACGTCACGCGGATCTCGCACATAGCCCGCGTCGATTGCAGTTGCGTATCGGACTTACAATTTATTCATTTTCCCCGTCGCGATTCGCACCTCGTTGACGTCGTGCTTTTTTCCGTATCGACGGTACGTTCAATTTATTTGTTTTATTGGTTTTTTTATTTTGGTTTTTTTGTTTTTTTTTTACTTTCCTTCTGGTGACGATCGATGACGATCGTCTAATGAGAAAAGTTTAAATAATTAATCGAACCCTCCGTAGCCACCCCAAAACCACCCCCGCCGGACTGTCCCGTGTCTCCGGAGGCTCTATCGTGCCAACCCCCTGCTGCCCCTCAACCCCAATCGATATCCGCGAGGCTTTGTATGGAATTCCACGGTCTCGGTGTTTCGTTTCGCAGACCTTGGCTTCGTTCGCGACAACGACGAAACACCCTCGAAGTCGATAACCCCGAGTTTTTTTTCTTTATTCTCGACTTTTATGTGAAACCATCGTGGTGAATGACATGGAAGAAGAAATTGGTCAAAAGCGTGTTGGGCACGCACGTTATGGGGTCGTGGAAATTCCGTTCAGAGACATTTTTGAATATTTATTTTTATTTTTATTTATCTTCATATCAGTAAATTTTCGAATTTTTATACAGATTTTTTGCATCGATGGTTTAGAAATTGGGAAATCTATAGTTCAGATATTTGAGATTAGAAAATAAGGGAGGCGGGGGGGGGGAGGGGGGACTTTTTAATAACGACTTTAAAGGCCAATATCTCGTGACTGAAGGGTTAAAATCAATGGGTACCATTGAAAAAAATTATTTGTTGCATTTCAAGTGACTTACTGATTATTTCCCAGGTTACTAATTAAAGTGTCCATTTTTCTATCTTTCCATCTGTAATCTTTCTGAATTCTTTCTCTCATCGTTTCTCATATTATTGTAATCTTTTACAATTGTACGATGAAAGATTATGCTTTTATGCTCGAGAAAGTGTTTCAAGTACATTTCCATTGAATAAATACCCATCCCTGTCTAGGAGCTTGGTAAATTCAACGGAGTTAATTATTACCCCAGGTTACTAATTAAACTACACATTCTCCATCTTTCCATCTGCAACCCTCGCCCCGCATTCTTTCCCCTCATCGTCCCCTCACGAACACACCGACCGATTGCGAGTCGAAAATTCTCGAAAACGTTTTCATGCATCACGCCGTTGGTGAAAATTCGCGAGAGAGCTTTCACCGTTGAAAAGCTTTTCAAGACGAAATCGTAAAATTTCCCGAGAAAAGAGAAACGAAAGAAAAAGTTTATTGTTGAGAGAAATATGGTTTGAAGGGAGGGAGCTTGCAGCTTGCGGCAGTATCTACGAATTTTTTCTTCTCACTCGTTCGTACGACCGAAAATGCATTCTCTACACTCACACACGGTTGTTTAATTAAATTCTGCTGTTGGCCAACGGGTTGAACGCACTTGTTGTCGCTCGGTTCTGGCTAACTGAAAATTCTATCTCTCTCTCTCTCTCTCTCTCTCTCTCTCTCTCTCTCTCTCTCTCTCTCTCTCTCTCTCTCTCTCTCTCTCTCTCTCTCTCTCTCTCTCTCTCTCTTTCTCTCGCTTCGTCGTTTACTCTCCTCTTCGTCTATACCGTCGCATTGTCTCCGTCGAGCTTTTTTTTATTTTTGTCACCCGTCCATGGCGAGCGTCGCACCAGAATTAAAAAAAAAAAAAATTCGCTATCGTTTCGATAAATTAATACGAGCCCCCCCCCCCCCCCCCCGCGTGGCTCGCACACGACCGACGTTCGTGCGGTAGATGCAACAACCGAAGCACCCTTTTTTTTGATTGCTTCTCTTGTTACCTGCTGCGGGGATGGTTCTCTCCATGCCCGGACTTTCGTCGTACGCGCGACCAAAATTCATCCGACCATCCGCCACGTGACCGTCGTTCCCATTGCCACTCCCACTGATGTTTTCCAATCGTCCGGTTCTCATTACATTTTCGCAAACGTCCACGATAAGTTTTGTAATGGAAGTGTTGGGGGAGGAAAATTAAAAAAAAATAAATCGACCGAGCATGCGTGAATTATTTATATTTTAATATAAATATACAATAATTCGTAGTGTTGTTCTTATTAGAATTTTGTGACAGTGACAAAGATACTGCAAAAGTCACTGTGGAGTTGTAATGGAAACAGTAATACGATTTATTTGGAAATAGAAATAAATAAATTGAGGTTTTTACTGTTTTTTTGTTTTGTTTTTCTTTTCCAATCTTTGCTGGGAAAATGTCAGGGTTCATTTCTCGATGGGAATTTTCATTTGTAAAAGTGACCAAGAGATCACAGGTTGTGAAGCTTAATCTTGGTACTCGAATTGATGAAATAGCTCATATATACATATATAAGATTATATCATTATTATATTTTTGACAATAAAATTGATGTATTAAAAAAATACACAAAAAATCTTCTCCCAGAAACTCGAAACGATTGCACAAAAAAAGCCCTCGAGTCAACACAATTTTCGATGCTCGCGAAAGCTCCGAAATTCTGTTCCCCAACGAAAACCCGATTATCCAAAAATCCGAACGGTCGATCGACGCAATTATTCATCGACCGAAACAGCATTCAACGTCGTAAACCGTATATTTTTTTTGGATTTGCGTGTCGTTTGTTTTCATCGCGTTATTTTTTTTTCTTTTTGCCCAACTCTTTTTCGAGAGGTACGAGATAAATAAAAAAAAAACGAAAAAAGCGAAAAAAAAAAAAAAAAATGAAAAACGGGTGAAGAGAGACGATGGGATTTTGTGCGTTGTAACGGAAGAACGAACCCAGTCGGCCCGTCACGTACGCACGATTTCCGGAAATTCGTCATTTATCCATTCTCGTCCCTGTGGTGTCCTCCCCCCGCCGCCACTTCGTTTGTACGTCGGTTTTTCTCTCTCCCTCGGTCGCACCGACAGTCCTCGTCCGGCTATCGGTGGCGGCCCGCCCTTGCGACAAGTTCCAGGGGGTTGTGAATGTGCCGACGCCTGCGCTCAAGACCATTCCTCGTATCCCGCTTCGCTTCTCTCCAACTCTATCTCTCTCTCTCTCTTTCTCTCTCACCCTATCTCTGTCTATCTCTCTCTCTCTCTCTCTCTCTCTCTCTCTCTCTCTCTCTCTTGCTCCCTATCACAGCCACGAGCGAGCCGAAAACCACGAGCCCGAGGTTGTTTCAGTCTTGCGTCTGGGCCCCGACGTCGACGACGTTCCTCCACGTTATCCTTCATCCCCGACGTCCCAACAACCCTCGACCATCCTCATCCTCGACGCACCACGTGACTGCACCCAATGAACAAAAAAAGAACAAACGAAATAAATAATAATAATAATCAAAATTACCAATCAAAAAACTAATCAAAAAATGTCCATAATCATTTAAAATATTTTGTTTTGAAAAAAAAAAATCATCGTACGTCATTGATGATAAATAAACTAAATAATAATCAAATATCAATCAAATACATTTTTCTTTAATTAACTAAAAATAATGATATAGAAAAAAAATTGTATTTCGTAAATGAATAAGAAACATAAAACATAAAACTATCGAAGTGACGATAAATCATTGGCGACTTCGTTAAAGGTTGAAAAAAAACAAGAACACTGATACGAATTGTTCTTTTTTTTTTTTAAGATTTGTTTTTGACAAAAATTTTTATTTTCACAAAAGTTTCACGAAGCAACGAGAGCGTGTGGAAAAAATCAAATACAAGCAAAAAGTGGTGACAAATGTGTGTGCGAGCCTGAGAAAACGTCAAACGAACGTGTGATCGAGTTACGCGAAAAAAAAAACATGTTTTCGATGTTTGAGAAAAACGAAAAAAGTATCGATCGATGATCGTGATCAGATAAATTAATATCCGGTTTGCAGTGAAAATATCAGGACGCATTAGAAAAAAAATTAATCTTACTTTTTGTTTTTACGAAATGACATTTGTCAACGACGAGAAATATGCAGTTGGGACGTTCGTCGTTGTAACTGAGATTTCATTGTTGTTGATGCTGAAACGCGATAGTGAGGATAGTGCAGCAGCTCGTTGCCGGACAACGCGATGCGTGTGTTAGCGCCGGACACGTGAGACGCGGTGAGAGACAGAGAGGCCGATAACGGCAGAGTGGGAAAAATTCGGTCGAGGCGAGTCGCGGGTGTGGTGTGTCGCAAATAAAAATCACGCGCGAGTGAATGATGTGACAATGCGGCGTCGCGAAGGATCCTTCGTTATTCAGCGTCTCAGGATTCTTCTTGTACTCGCACTCGTCGGATTGACCGATGGCTATCTCAATCTATTCATAAGCCAGTCGCAGGTCATGAAACTCCTGGGTAAGCACTTTCATTGGAATTCATTGGAAAAATTTGCACCAACGATCCAAAGTCGCAATTATAAAGAATTTTCTCGCAATAATTATATTTTATCGATGAATTATTCATGATAATTGAAAAAAAAAAAAACATACAAAACTTGTTGAATATCATGAGAGTGTAAATATGGATTTTTTCGAGTTCTAATAATATTTATTAATATTTGATGATAGTTATTCGAGTTATAATATTAAAATTTTGTAACCAAAGTTTAATCGAACAATCGAATTGGTTCGGGTTTACTAAAATATCTCCTGTGCACTGTCACATGACCCTTTGACGACCCAAATGCATCTCAATAACTCAATTAAAATATTTTTCAATTTTGTCCATATATTAAAATATTTAATATTCGATCGTCGCTCGAAAAATGTTTAAAAACGTACTTTCAAACTCCATCCCCATAATCCCATCAAACAGTATTGCAGATTCTCGAAAATTGATAACGTTTGATCGACCACTGTATCAGCAACAGGCTAATTCCATCGAACGTTGCACTTTTAATTGGCCAGCAAAGACCAAAAGACTGAACGAACGAAATTGCGAAAATTAAAATTTACCATAACAACCCATCTGATACAACGTTATTATCGTTTAATGTCTCTCGACGGATTATCGTTCGAAATCGAGTTTGTCACACGTTAATTGGATTCAATTATGCGATTGCATTCGAGGCTTTGAATATGCACACGAGCAAAAAAAAAAAAAATAAAAAAAAAAATAAAATTGTGCAAGAACCGAGCGAATCGTAAAAACCAGAAATGTGAACTACAACGTGAAATCCTTTATGACTGTGGATCCTGTGGGCTCTTCCGACCTCGCCCCTTCGGGAGCCAAAGTTCAAACGCCACCTATTCCCCCCCCCCCTCCCCCCTCTCGCTGCGCGCCTTTTTAGCGAGCCAGGGCCGGGAGCGTGGCCAACGTATGCGAATTTCAGTGGTCGACGAAACTCAAAGCCGCGGAATTTTTCTTTGATTTCGACGCTAGCGCCAGTTTCAGTCACCTTCGCTGCGTTCCAACCCCCCCCCCCCCCCCCCCCGACCCAACCCTTCCCCTCCACCTTGGCGTGAATCCAACTTTTCTTTTATAAATATCAAACACATAATATCCGCATCGTGGCCAACGAAGAGAAACGCAACTTTGAATTTCACTTTCGTGCCCTTCGCGATAACGCCTATCACTCCCCATGGACAACGAGTAAGAAAAAAAAACCAAAACCACCCTTGACAATAATATTAATAACAATTATTTGTTTTCTTAATAACAACAGATGCAATTTTTGAAAACAAATTATTTTTTATTCGACCCACCTGAAAAATTCGTCATTTCGTGCATGCGAAGCGGGCGCAAAGTGACCGATTTTAGCTCAGAGATATCATTTCACATCTTTCCACCCTTGATACACAATGTTATATTAACCGTTCACTATGTATCGCTTTTCGGTGATTATTATTATTATTATTATTGTTATTATTATTTTTCATTTTCGTCAGTCTGCATTGGTTTTATTTATTCATCGAATCTACAATTGGCTTTTGGTCGGGACAATGTTATCGGAAGGTGGCAGACGTCACGTGTGTGTAATCGAAAAGCCCCGCAGCGACAACGAGAGGACGCAGTTATGGAACCACACGTTAACGTGTTTGTTCCCGCATGACCTGCTTTCATTATCGAAATATGTTCTGGATATCGAATTCACACGTACCCACATATATATGTATATATGTATGTGTATATATATTTCTGAAACATGCGACAAACATGATTTTACGTGTATCTTGTACGTGAATATATATATATATTAATATATATATATATATATATATATATATATATATCTGGTACAATGTGGATGTTTGTTTGACACTGCACCCCCACCCCCTCTCAATTCCTCGTCCACTTCATCACGGCTCTATTTCTCTTTCCTCATCCCCACGTTTTTTTTTCAAATTCAAATCGCATTATTCGTTTTGTCACACGCAGCCAATAACGATCGACAGGACGTAAACGTGTCACATAAAAAAAAAAGCGAAAGAAAAAAATTAAAACTGAACGAAAATTCTTCAAACTATTGAAGGTGACACATACAGACACATAATCATTGTTTCTGTCATTTTCACTCTTTTTCTCATTTCCTTCACGTCCGGTTTTTTTTTTTATTTTCAATCGTCCACGTTGAGAAACGAAAATTGACTCGCCACGACGTAACAACAAAATAATCCGATAAAACTGCCTCGCAGTCATACGCGACCCGCGTGCAATAATGCATTCGCCAAAATGCGACCGAACCATGATTGCACGTTACAAAAAAAAAAAAAAGAAAAATGTATGTATGAATTTTTTGTTTTTCAAATGCAACTCGCAATAACAGCGTCCACGGGGGACTGGGGAAATTTTATTTATTTTTCGTGTCGGCCGTGCCGCGCTTCGCTGAATCTACTTCGCTGAATCTACTTCGCGCTGCAGTGCTCTTTATTTTTATTTATTTTTTTTGTTTCATCTCACTCACTCGCACGCAGTCCACTCTTTTTTTTCTGCTTTTGACGATGAAGCCACGAGTGCCTATTTCCACCCCCCCCCTCCAACCCCTCTCTCTACTTGCTCTGCCCTTGCTGGACCCTGGAACTGCGGAAAAAAATGATAGTGACACTCGAAATTTTTTTAGCGAGCTCGCGAGAAAGGACTTTGATTGTGTCGCTCTCAGCGAAAAGTTTTTTTTTTTTTTTTCGTTCGTCATTGGTTGGAAACTAGCGAAAAAAAGCGATGGGGTTACACGGCCGATGCATGCATCCCCGAATGCAATCCCGGACGTTGCTCGATCCGGCCGCTGGGCCGTGTTTGCCGTTCGCCAAGGGTGCGGAGAACTGCTCTTTATGCATCACCGCCACTCGACTCAAACATTTTTCGCCGCCCGGCTGTATCATCGCTTTACGACCCCCCATGATTCATAACCCCGCGCGCGCGCGGGCGTCACTGGGTGGAGTCTCACGGGCTATTCATTAAACGAAAACAAAAATATTTTTATTGTAATGGCACGTGCGCGATGACCGGGATCCGTATATTATACGTCGCGTTAACGCCCACAGTCGTGTACAGGGTGGGCTGTCGCAGCAGTTTGAGAATATGAGCGAGAGAGAAAATGGAATAATCGAAGATATCGTTCGCAAAATAAATATGTTCTATCGTTATTTGCTTTTACTTTCCGAATGAGAGCGTCGAATTTCGTTCCCCATGAAAAATAACAAAAAATGTCAATATCGAAATTATTTTTGCAAATAAATTTAAAATTATTAGAAATAAATTGGATTAATGAAAAATGAATCGAATCGATTGAAAACAAATCGAATGACATCTGTTAAATGTGTTAAAGATAAATTGCGATTATGTTTTCTTTCTATCGAGGTTTTTTTTTATCTGCTAAAAAAATTGGCTGAATTTTGAAATTTGTGATACTTCGAAAAATCTTTTATTTGATATTATAAAATTTCAAAAAGACCGCCGAGTAAAAATCCCGACACACTGCTTTTCAATTGTTCGTCTATTATCTCGTGGGTCCTCTCTCGTCACGAAAGAACCAACATCGATCGACCAAGGTGAATTCGTCTCAATCGAGATACCAACGACAAAGCACAGAGCACCATTCTTCCTCGGGCAATTTTTTTTTAGCACCGTCCTCCAGGGTGAATTTAATTGCTACGAATTACAGCGAATGAAGTGGATGGAATGGCTCGTGGGACACGCGTGGCTGGACCGGAGATAATTTTTTTTTCCTTCTTCCAATGTTTTGTCATCGTACGGGAGACGGTGAACTTTTCCCATAAAGTTCGAGTTGAAAAAAAAAAGAAAAAAAACGAGTTTTGGTTGACTTTTGATCGTATATATATATATATACCATCTTCAATTTCTCAACTACATTTTTCTGCGCTCGCTATAAAAGGAATAGCTATATATATATCTGAGTTTCCTCGAACCACGAAAGCTCACCCCCGGCTCGACGATCATTTCTTTTCGTTGAATTCGTCGTCATTTATTTTTTTCCTCCGCCACCGAGTATCGCGGACAGTGATGTCCGAACGTGTGAGTTTACAGACGCAAGGGTGTGTGTGTGTGTGTGTGTGTCACGTTCTCACGAGATTGGATGAACTCCGGATGATATTTCTTCAACGTCATTCGTCCAGCGAGAGCATAAATCTCGTCTACGGGTGATAAAAACAATGATTGAAATTTAGTGCAGCTGTCGACTGACCCCCCCCCCCCTTCCACCCTACCCGGTGAATTACTTTAGAACAAAATAAAATAAAATAAACGAAATTTGTTATTTTTGTTTGCAAGTCGAGTAACCGTTGATTCGGGATTGAAAAAATGAACCAGTATTTATTTGTCAACTTTGGTGGAACATTCGTGTATGACGATTGGCAGACGGATCGGTTTTTTACCTCGAGCTTAATGTGCGTACAATTTTTTTTTTTTTTTCGTTATTTGTCTTCATTCGTTTAGTCCAAGTAAAAAAATTATCTATAGTCCATATGTAAATTATACTATAGTCTGTATATATAAACGAGAGAAAGGGGTTCCATTGAAAAAGGAAGAAAATATATATAGACTATTTATGGGTCTGGGCAAATATAGTTTATATCTTTATGTATTTTATACAGACTTTATATAATTTATATATTATTTTTTTAATTGGAAAAAAATAATATATAATTTCGATGAAAATAATATAATTTAATAAAAATGAAATAGTGTCTCTCGTTCGTGTCTATGAACCACTGAGATCGACTAAATAAATAATTTTGTTTCGTTCATAGCTTACGAACCCTCGAAAAAAAAAAATTGGTCGATAAAAGACGAGTGAGGAGCGTGGGGGAGGGGTGTGAGTCGAAGGTTTGTAAGTCGAAGCGAAACTATTGGACGTATTTAGGAAACAGCAGGACGACGTAACGTCGCCCAAATCCGTGAAACAAGGTAGACGTAAGCCGGCACATGTTGCTCGGAAAACAATGTGACGTTACGAATGCACGGGTGAAAGTCTCGAAAGAGCGAGTTTCGTGAGGACCCGGAAAGGTCTCGAGAAAGTCACTTAACTTAGATTGCACCAACGAAATGACTTTACTTGTTCGACCCTCGCCAAAGTTCTCGTCGTTTGTCGTGAGAACAGCGCGACGGGGGTTGTGCGATGCGATTCGGAGTCTCCGGGAATAAAAGAATGTCGGGGGGAAATGGAGAATGACGAGAAACGGACGAAAATGAAGAAAGTAAACGTTTATCAAAATTGCGATGATACATATTTGTTCGTTATTATTTTTCTCGATGAAGAATGAAATAAAGAAAAAAAGTTTTCGATTATTTCGGTTGATATTCATGCCTCAACGCCACAGGGACATTCGACTCGTGTATGTGTGAGTGTTTTTGTGTGTGTGTGCGTGTGCAGTGCAACGTAGTCCCTTCTGAATTCATAAAATCGACGCACGTAAAATTGTGTTGGATAACAACTCGATGTTTAAAATAATATATATTCGTGTCCCAGTGTCAATACATCATCGGTCCAATAATCGACGTCGACTGTCATAGTCGTCATCCCCGAGCTCGCTCACCCTTACAACCGTTCGCGTCAAGTGCATCGACTTTCCGTCCGTCTCGATTGTCCTCCGCGCATCGACGTCACTGGTCCCTCGATTCGCTTCTCCCTCGGCTCTAGATATAATAATGTATATATGAAGACCGTTCGGGTGGTCATTAGTTTGGTTTTTTCTTTTAATTTGGCTCCCCCAGAGGATAATATGGTTTAGAATAAATTTGAAAAAAATATTCTTAAAATTTGAGGTTCGTATTTCAATCCTTAACTGCCGATTTAATGGCAAACTTCGGGAGGCTAGAGGCAGGGTTGAGAATTGAGACAGGGAACTCAAATTTTGAGGATAATTCTTTCGTATAGAAATATTAAAATATTTAAAATAATGTTTAATTCAAACTCATTCCATTACTCATTCAAAATAATTTGTATCTAATAGAAAAAAATATTTCATTACTAGAAAATAAAAATTCCTAACAAAATGGTTAGTTTTTACATGAAAAAAATGTCGGTATCAAGAAATAAGCACAGCTCGATTATCGAAAAAATAAAACATGTTAGCGACCTTAAAACCGCCATTTTGAAATTTGCACCGAGAGGAAAAAAATTATTTGTCCAGCATTATCGAAGATAAATCAAGTCTCACATTAAAATGGGACCCCCGGTACATGTCTAGTCCCTCCTACAATTTATATACACCCCACACATAATTTTTCAACCCGGCCAGTGACACGAAGACCTCGAAAATAACAATTCCCACCGTAACAAACTTCCCTCCACGAAAAATCCAAATGCAAACCAACGCAAATCCCGCGCGTTCTGCAAACCCGGTCGCACGTAACTCGTAACTCGTATATACTTCCTCGTTCGAGCTGTGCACGAGTCTCGAATTGATTTTTAATTCGTTTTTGCGAATGGAAAACGCTCAAAGAGCGAGACGGAACGATTTATTGTCATACACGCGATAAAGTATCTGTGTTGTTTGCCGAAGCTTCGTCGTGGGGTTTACGTACATGGAACACGAAACGTGTGTTCGGTGTGTATTCACGGACGACAGAATAGGTACGTCCATACATATACATATAGCTGACGCGTGCATAGGAACGAAGGAAGGGGGGTCCGTTAGAGCGCACGCGACAAACTGGGATGTTTGCGATGCAGTCTGGACCGCGGCATCGGCACAGAGCCGACCGACAAACAGCCACCAGCGCGACACAACCCTCTCACGGCTCACGGGGCTGACGGCCGCGGAGTGGGGGAACCCATGGGCTCATAAGCGTTCGAGCGGTCCAGGCGTACGGACTTCCGCACGCCCAGCTAACACGTCTCTGATGACGCTGGACGTCGTTCCGGCACGAAATCGTTCAAAACGATCCACAAAAAAAAACCACCTTACCACAACAACCATCAAAACCACCCTCAAACTAGATATCATTTTTTCCCCAACACTTTCACGATGATTTACGATAAAATAAACATCGTTCAAGCAGGGTTGGTCATTGCCTCCGTTGTCCCGAATTTCAATAAACGACATTGCCGATTTATTCTCATGTAAATGGCGACCGAGTCATTTGTTTTGTTCCCACGGTTACAATTATTTCGGATGATTTGGAAATTTCGGGTAATACGCGGTGCAAACAATGTTGTATGATGTATGGACGAAGGGGTGAGTTGGGGGTCCAGGGGGGTGGTTACCGGTGGTGCATATATTTTCGTGGATATCCGGTCGGTACAGCGATGACGGATGTAGCGATCAATCCATTATCGTGGATTATGCGCGCGGTTGGGGGAGTCATCGAAGAGAGGGGGAGGGGGTGGAAGGCATTGGGAGAGAAAGAGAGAGATAGCCGAAGGGTGGATGAGAACTATAACTCGGGGATGAAGGGACAACTGGGGAGGCCACGCGAAATGGAAACCCGCGCGACATCGGTAGTCACATTGTATATATAGATATATGTATATATGTGTGGGTGTATATAAAAAGACTATGTATATATGGCACGCAGAGCTAGAGTGGCTGGGCCATAGCCATCGAGGAACAAGTGTTCGTCGGCCCATAAACCACGCCGGTTTACGTTATCGCCCGACCGGATCTCCCTAGTCGTCGCAAACTACTGCAATTTGGCTAACGGTTGCGCGCGCTCGTGCTATATCTACCCCCCCCCCCCCACGATCCTTCCGCGCACCCTCTGCGTTAGTCCGTCGAGTCTGGGACGTGTGCTGGTGGTTAAATTGATGTCAGGATCGCGGGAAAAGAGCTCTTTCTAGTGCGAATTGGGGGTGGGATAGTTAGCTGGCTGTTAGGGTGCCCATCGAACACAGTCGTTGTTACGTGGACCACGGATCAGAGTTCATCCGGACTTTATTGTTTCGCGTATTCGGTAATGAATATTTGAATGAGTTCGGATTATGAGATTGAATGGAGTCACGTCGTATTTGTTATTTGGGAAAATACACTGTAGTCAGTTTTAACACGATTTATGAATTTTTTTTTTTGTCTCACGAGTAACAATTATTGTTCGAACGATTTATTTCCTTATAATTTGTGAGTGGTCGATGGAAAATGTAATTTTATAAAATATCTTGACAAATTTTTTTTGAAGGACAACGATTTTGAGGTACTAAGATCCATTGTCGTGTCTGCGTTGTTGAATCGTCGACGTTGTTGGAGATGGAGAATATCAAGACGTGGAGAATCACAGATTCAGACACTTTCGTCGTCGTGTCGTGTATAATATATAGGATACAAGAATGAACGGCTTTGCCACCGGCTGCGGTACATTCACGTATATATATTTGGCGAATACACACGTGAATTTCCTCCCCATTTACACACATAACGTAAGTCGCAATCGTGTATGCATCTGCAGCAGGTTCCATAGCGACCTTGTCTGACGCTGAATACGGTCTAGATGCGATTTCTCTTTGGCAAACTATTATATCAATAGTTCGCCGTATTTGCATTGTACATAACCTATTTCGGGGCAGAATGGTTCATATGAGAAATAAACGTTCATGGATCGCTACAAAGTTTTCAAATAATTTTCAGTAGTAGTATTAGTTTATTGAGAGAGAGAAAGAGAGAAAGGGTGAGAAAAAGTAATTCGAAAATACTATGATATGGAACCTTCTGAGAGCGAGTCGAACTCGCACTTGACAAACTTTCTTCATACATTTTTCGAACACGCCCCTTTACGTTTTCAAATAGCATTCGACCGAACCGTTATCGCTTCGACGTGCCATTTTGCCCCAACATTGCCAACAGATTGTGTTTGTGTGTGTGTGTGTGAAGATCCACGTGCGATAGTGTGCTCTCTGGCACGCATGTGGCCAGCACCCGGCGCAAAGCTCTCACCTCGCCTTTTGTGAAATGTAAATGAAATCGAATGATATCGTTGCCACCATCGACGACCCCCCCTCGCCCACCTCCTCCGTTCTCACGGTGAAGCTGCCCGCAGTTACGACCGGCAAAACTTCGGGAAAACCGATCAGCCTCACGCTGCGCCCTCACTCCCATAAAAATTCATATTCGCGAGAGAAAAACAAAAAGGTTCGACAGATAGCTCGAAAAGAAAAAAAAAAACAGAGAAACCGAACTGTATTTCCACTTCGAATCAAGCGAGTGGGAAATATATTTTGAAAAAAAAAAACAAAAAAACAAAAAACCAAAAAAAAAAAAATCGTAAAATTTACGTATCGAAGTTTCGAATTTTTACGAAGCTCCGTTGAATTCAAGGATTTTTTCGTGTGCGAGTATCACGTGAATCAGAATCGACCGTGCATCTCGGATGTCAAGAAAAAAAAACGAAAAAAAAAAGGTTCAAGTGGTCGACGGGAGATGGGCAAAAGTGGCGAAAGAACGGACGAAGATTTTGAACTGATAAATGGAAATTTTCGACGATTACACGTGCAACTGCTTGTGCAGGTACGATTGAGGGGGTGGCACGGGGTGAACGTGTCTCACCCTCAGCCACATACGGTACGTGCGATTTTGCGGGTGACAGAGTGAGTGTGAGGTTGAGAAGCGAGTGCGATGGAGTTGTCGCGAACGAGTCTCTCCACGACACACACACAGAGGCTCCGCACTTGTCACGAACGTTTTGCCCAGAGGACGTCTGCATAATATTATCTGCTTAATGCAAATCACATTGAGAGTTTCGTTCGGCGACGACGTAAACTGCTCTGGCAACGACGACGAGTGCGCCCCTCGCGTTCAGCTTCCTTCGTCGCCTCCTCCTCCTTCCAAACGTTTTCCGTGATTTCCTCTTGCATTTCTCGATTCTCCGAGCATGTCTCGTTGGATGCAACTACGGCATCGTCGTTGTCGTCGTGTTTCCACGTTCGGCAAACTCGTTGCACGATTTTGCGAACTACGATAACCGAACGGGCATCGTCTTCGTCGTCTTCGTCGTCAACGTTCTCGCGAAACGTTGCTTCGGAAAGTTCATTGTCGTTAATGACGGAACTTGAGTTACGCCGTCGTATACGCGCGAATCATGGCTTCGGCTTCGACTTGTCGCATCCATGTGTGCGAAATCTTCGGAAATTCGCGAGAAGAAAATTCAGGATGCTGCGGGCGACAACTGATAATATTTTCGCGCAACTTCGACGGGTGTGTGACTTTGGAAGAGCAAAACTTATTTCGATGAAAATATTTTATTTTGAAATATGAAAACTCACTTAATCTTCTTATAATCTGAAATAAGAGAGGATCGAAATGACAATTTTCATTGCTTTTCACCATTTAATTGAATTTTCTTAATTTCTGCAATGCGAATAATTTTTCTAAAAAGTCCATTTGACGTACCTATTTTTTTTTTTATATCACTGATTAACGTAGCGCATGTAACTATCAATCATATGCAGTCGTAATTTGACGTAGACGTCGAAGATTCGGAAAATCGTGAGAATAATTTATACATTTTTTTTTTAAGATCGTAGACACAAAAATTCTTCATTTTTCTTTGTTTTTCGTTATAAATAACTCGACGCGATATCACGAGGTGAATACTAAGAATAATTCGCATCGATAACGAATCCGGGGAACCGACAACGACCTGTGAGAATACTCGGATGCGAGAATGGTTTCGTCGAAACTTGCGAATGAAATCCAATAAAAAAATTCCGGACGACGACGGACGCCCCGAGGATTTCGTATCCGCAGCGTGATTCGCGACGAATTCTCCAATTAAAGGAAACGCGACGTGCCTTACGATGACAAGAGACCAGCGTCTAGGAAAATTCCAATCAACTTCGGGACGGATAAATTATGTTTGGTTTTATATGAAAAGTAATAACGAGCATTAATATTTAAGTATATACGACACATACAATGCTGTCCAAAAGTACGCCAATCTTATAAATCTCGATATTCATTATAATTATTTTCAACAGACGAGTCCGGTACTTGAGCGAAAGCAGACGTGTTTACAAATAGCTCCGCGAGTGTACACACAAGCAAGTGACGGATTAGTGAGTGAGGTGTTTCGGTGTTGAAATGGATGGTGATGACTCGGAAGGCGAGGGCCTACCATGGGACTCCACCAATACCGAAGGGTTTACTCCAGCAATAACCGGTCGTAGTGCTCGAAAACGGAAAAAAAATATGGAAAATCGCAGCACATCGTTAGAGAGGCAATCAGGCTCGGAACAACAATCACTAGACCATACCCAACGAACGACTTCGCAATTACCGCTGCCAACACAAAAGCCTCACGTGTCGTCACGCAATATCAACACCAATGTTACAACAACACGTACAAAGAACATGTCAACTTTCAAGTTTCTATACTACATCGATGCGCCGGAAATTAAAACGCGAGTAGAAATGGCCCAGCAGTGGAGTCAAGTAGCACCACTCAACAGAGATATAATCCTACAAACGACCAAGGGTTTTTTATTGAAATCAAACACCTCGAAAGAAAGACTTTCACACATGCTAAATAAAATCAAGCAAGACAAAGTTATCAAAAGTTACACCGAGACAGTTGCTCATAATAACGAGCGCGCGCGTGCCCCCCCTCCAGAAACATTCGCGGCCGTTATAACACAGGTAGATTACGAGATTGATGATGACGAAATCAGCCAAGCGCTAAACACCAACAACATTACCCACAGATACTGTAAACGAATTATTTCGCGATCTACAGCGAAACCGACAACACTCATAAGAGTCATAACCGGCAATGCCGAAGCTTTCCATAAGCTAATGAACGAAGGGCTATATCTACTAAGCAAACATTTTCGAGCTTCGCCGAGCACTCCTCCCCCCCCGCTCCCACAAGCATGCGCTAAATGTACCCAATTCAACCACGTTACAGTAAACTGCCCCAACAACATCAGATGTAGCAAGTGTGACGGCGAACATAGAACCGAGAAGTGCACGTCAAACCTTCCGATGAAGTGCACAGCCTGCAACACATCTGACCACGTAGCCTGGTCGATAAAATGTCCCAAACGCCCGAAAAAACCAATCGAAGGCATTCCGAATACACAAATCAAAACACTCAATAAGAAAACTAAAAACGTAGATACGAATCTAAAACTAAATAACCGTATCCACGAGGCGATCTCCACTCACGACTACATAATCAACACATACACACGCAAAATCAACAAACAATCGACAATAGACAGATCGGAACTGATTCAAAAACTGAAATCAAGGTTCATCAAAGAATTCAACATAGACACCGTGGTGGTATTCTCAGGCAATTGGATATACATTCTGATGATGGACTTAGATAATCCACAAGACCCTTCACCCACACAACCAATTGCCCAAGCAAGTTGCTCCACTGTCCATAATGGCGCTTAAAATACTATATTCAAACGTAAACTGCTACCAGAATAAGAGCCACCTAATAAAAAACGTCATAGAACAAAACAAAATCAACTGCACAGCATTTGTTGAAACGAAGAACAAACCCGACACCAGCATTGGATACAGAAACTGGACATCAATAACACAACATGGGAACAAAATAAACCAAAACATAAGAGGAGGAGCAATTTTTCAACTACACCCAGACACCAACATGCGCAAAGAAAATCCCCCAAAAACCAACGACGCACATAACAACGCTCTACACGTCTCCGTTCCGTTTCTCAATGATAGACTGCACATTATACTAACATACATCCACCACAGCTCACCAATAGAACAAACGATTCTCAACAAAAGTAAGCTATATAAATACGTAATCCTACTAGGTGACTTCAATCCGAACCGGAGAAAAAAGGCGCAAATCAGAAACTTTCTCCAAAGCTCAAACTTTATTCAAATCCCCACCGCGCCAACGTTTATTATGCCTAATAACCGAGACACAACACCAGATCTTATATTTTGCACACAGAATATCAGAAACAACTTCACCAGCATCGAGGTTACACCAGATTTAGGTTCCGATCATCTGTCAATAATACTAACTATTGACACCGGCAGGCCAATAACTGTAACACCACCACCCGAAAGATATAATTTCCTCAAATCCGATATGGACCAAATTAACCGACAAATAAATATATTCCTCGACGCGCATGTAGACACACCTATTTCTGAAGAACATATTAAAGACTTCAATGCCGAACTAGCAAACAAAATAGCCGAAAATACACCGACATACAAAAATAACCCCTTTCTACACGAGCTTCCTCCATTTATTATTCGACAAATAAAGACAAAACGCCAATTATATAGGGAATATCAAAGGAACCATTGTAATATTTTTAAAGCAAAAATCAACGCATTTAATAAAAATATCCAAACCATGATAAACCAGTTCAGAACCGACTCATGGCTAAAAGCGTGCGAAAAAATCCAACAATCGAAGGGGAGAAACTACTGGCAAATAGCCAATAAGCTCACAAAATATAAACGAACCTCCAATATGCCCTCGGACATCACGGTGAACGGCAAAGCACTAACAACCAACGCAGAAAAAGCAGCGGCCTTTGCGGCCCACTTCAAGACTACATACAGCCTCTCTAACGACCCCAACTTCAGCAACGAGAACTTCAGAGACGTTTCGAATTGGTATGAGGATTACTTCAGTTTTAATCTGCAACCTCAAGAACAAGAGATCATTCCCGTAAGGATAGCTGAAATACGCAAATTTTGAAAAAATGCAACAACACCTCTCCAGGCATAGACAATATACCTATCTGCTTAATCAAGAAACTAAGCGAAAGAGCTCTTAATTATATCACGGAAATGCTAAACTTCTGCTTAAAAAGTGCTCATTTTCCGGAGACGTGGAAAACTGGTATAATAATAACCATACCAAAGCCAAACCAAGACCACAGCGAAATTGGAAATCATCGACCGATAACCCTCCTTCCTACGATCGGCAAAATTTTCGAAAGAATAATAAAAAGCAGAATAGAAGCAGCTATAGGCCCAAGCATTCCACAATACCAATTTGGATTCAGAAGTGGAAAATCTACGTTAAACGCACTCACGGTACTAACCTCCAACGTGGAAGCCAGTAAAATAGCCAATAAAAAAACTGCAGCCCTTTTTTTGGATATCGCGAAAGCGTTTGATAGCGTCTGGCACAAAGGACTACTTTATAAACTCCACGAACTGAACTGTCCACAATACCTAATTCTCTTAACCAAAAAATTTCTCCATCAGCGCAAAATAATAGTCAGGACAGTAACCTCTTATTCGGACCCATTTTCACCAGAGCAGGGTGTGCCACAGGGCTCACCACTCTCACCGCTACTTTACAATATTTATTGCAACGATATGTATAACTTTAATCTACCGAACAAAGACACCATCAACCTCAACCAATATATACTGCAATTCGCAGACGACACGGCATTAATATCGCATGAAAACAATCTACAAAAAGCTACAGAATCGCTCCAAAACGCCACCGATAACATCTCAACCTGGTTTAAAAATTGGCGGCTCAAACCTAACCCACGCAAGTCGCAGCTAATTATCTTTAACCATAAAATCATAGCGCGGTCACCGAAAATTCATCTGTTCGATGTCGAAATACCAGCGGTCCAGCATGCAAAATACCTAGGCATTCACATAGACAGCAAATTAAACTTCAATCTTCACCTACAACAGTGCAAAAACAAAACCACACAAAGAGCATCACACTTCCGAAATATCACATTCAAAGACCGAAACATACATATAAAACACCTAGCTCAAATGTACAAATCTATATGCAGACCAATATTAGAGTATGGACACCCGATCTTCATTAATTGCAAGGAAACAGCAATCAAGAAATTAAAAACAGCCGAAACCTCCGCCATTCGGCGTATGACACGCATTCGACACCCAGAAAATCCCCTTTACAACCCCAGAAACACACTTCTTTACGAAAAAACCGGAATTACACCCATCAGAACAAGAACACATGATCTTACTAAAAAATTCGCTATCAATCAAATCGAAAACTTGAAACCACTATGCATACAACTCGACCCGAACCTTCCTCGGAAATGCAAATATCCCACACAAACAACATATCAACAACTAGAAATAATTAACGACGTAGAATACTGAGCAGAAAAATGTACCCATTAATCATTCTAAACCGGGCATGTAACCACGAAACGTAAAAACACAAAGTATCTCCGAAAACCAAGGGCTGAAGGACCTCGGTCGATGGCCCATTGGCAATGCACCTATTCAATCTGTAAAATTGTATTCAATGTGGCAAAATTGTATTCCACCATGTATTGTCAATAAATACACTACTACTACTACTACTTATTTTCAACGAATCATTATCGAAAGTGAGTTGCATAAATACAAGTTTGGATAATAGTTCGAAAGATTGAAAAATACGAAAAATCGAGTTTTCAACTTTTGTGGTTACTTTTTTGTTTTTGTTTTTTGTTTTTATTTTATTTTATTTTATTTTATTTTATTTATTTATTGTTTCAACAACGAGAAATCGACAAAAATCGTTAAACAATGATTCCCAACGAGACGAGTCGAGTGCTTGTAAAGGTACACGTGTATAATAGTTTTATATTCCATGTCTCGATGCGAGTAACAAAGCAAAATAAAATCGAGCAAAAGCGTGTAGACCGAGGGAAAATAGGTGGAAAGCGGGAGAAGCTATGGGAAAAGTGAGGCGAATGCATGGCGATGGTTCGGGATGGTCGGTGTAAAGTGGAAGATCGAAAGCAACGTAATCGAGTTTTCTCGGGGGCTGAAACCTCGCGCACGTTGCTGTAAATATAGATATACTGTCCGTGTGCCACTCGACTGTCCTACGGCCGAGAAGAACGCGGCTATTGCTTCGCACGTAGCATACCTCGCGGGGCCGAGAGTAACTACTGGAATAAGTACTCGCTATCGTCGTGAATGTGGAAAGGAAAAAAAAAGAAAAAAAAAAAAGAACAGCCGGTGGAAGGAAAGTGGTTGGAACGAGAAGCTGTCTCGACGTCGTCATTTCTATTTTCCCGTCTCGCAATTTCAGTCGTTCCGGACGGACACTTCGGACTTCACTTTCCTCGATTAGCTTATATCCGAGCCAAGGGTTGTCGTTCCCCGACAAATCGCTCGTGGTTGATCGACGAGTGTGATAAGCTCGAGGGGAGGTAAATGACCGATTGGAATAAATGTTAGTGCAAAGTTTACTCGTCATACGTTAACGTCGAAATAACGATTTTTTTTTTCCTTTTTTACATTATTTTCATTATTTTTCGATAGCTCGTGCGAAATGGATGCCACCATTTTTTAAAGAAATTTTAAATTGCAATTTTCAAATTGAAAACCTTTTTTTCTCTTTTTGTATCAGTCGTTGCCTGAACATCGATCTAATTTCTGCAATCAAGTAAAATTTACAAATTCATCTGCGAATTAAAATTCGTCACGCTCTCGACGCTTCGGAAAAAATATTTCGAACATTATATATAATCACGTTGAAAATTATTATAATATTGTTCATTCAATTACGTCAGCGCGGACGAACTTTGTTCATTTCGTTTAATTCACATTCGACTCTTCGCAATCCCGTTGCGTCGTCATTTTCGCAAACTTTTCATTCACAGTCGCACAGCGAAAGAGTCTCGACGACGCCAGATGTGGCACAAAGAGATTTCGTTTCGTCGCGTCGCGTTTCGCTCGGTCGTTGCAGTTTTCCGGACGGTCATTCTCATCTCGAAAATTGTTCGAAGTAAGGAGACGCGGTCGACGAGCGTCTGGTTAGTTCGTTCGTAGTCTCGACAAACCGTGATATTATTGTGTATTACATTCAATAATTTTGCAATTACATCTTTTGAAAAAAAAAATTTTATTAATTTTTTTTTAAAGCGCGAAAAAAAGAAAAGCCGTCTGAGATTCCGCGCGGCTTGCCATTCAACCGTCCTGGCTTAATAATCCTGCGGCTGTCGTGCTTGGTCGGATTCGAACATTTTTTAAAAATAAAATAGCATTCTCGTGATTCACAAAAGAGTGAGACAAGAAACGTTTTTTTTATTATTTATTATTTTTCTTTTTTTGACCATAGTACGTCTTATTGGCCCGCCGCCCTTGCCATTCAAGTTTTCTCTCGTTACCTTCGTTTCCGCGCATTTTCCTTCGTCATTACGCGTACAATCGGACGAGTTTTTCACTTCCCCCTGCCCCCACCCCCACCCCCTCCGGCTTTGGATCTTTCCGGTCTCGACGTTCGCGTTAATTCAATTTTCTTCGCATTATACCCACGCAGTTTCTGCATACTTTTTTCTTTTTTGTACTCTTTCACGATCGCGCGCGCCCCCCTTGACGGACACGGCACGACCGACCCTCTCACTCGCATTCACCTTTTCAATCTTTTTTCGTTTTTTTTTAAATTGTTTTAGTTATTTTTTATTCCCCGACGAAGGGCGGGAGAAAGAGAGGGAGACAGAAAGAGAGGGAGAGAGAGAGAGAGAGAGAGGGAGAAAAATTCGACGGTGCGTGAGTTTACGAACAATAAACAATCGACCCGGAACAATCGACTCGTTTTCAAGAGGCCTAGTCGTTCTGTCTCTTCCTCTCTCTCTCTTTCTCTCTTTCTCTCTCTCTCTCTCTCTCTCTCTCTCTCTCTCTCTCTCTCTTTCTCTCTCTCTTTCTCTCTCTATCTCTCTTTCTCTCTCTCTCTCACCGTGTCTATAATCGCGTTTCGTCGGACCCAGGTGACATACCTGCATGTACGGAATTTTGCATTTTATTATTTTTGCTTTTCGTTTTATTTTGTTTTTATTTTTTTTCACAATCTCTGTGTTTCCCGTTGTCGATTCGACGGAAGCTCTCCCGCCGACGCCAACACCTACACCTCGAACATTGCTGCCACACTGGCAAGGCGGGAAAAAGAGGCAAAAAAAAAAAAAAAACGCGACAACAGTCGTCCGCAACGCCTGGACCATTGTCACAAGCAAATCCGTGGCACGGAAAAGAGTCGAGTTGCGAGTTGCCGGGGGGAGGGGGTTGATATGTGGATTGTGCGAGGCCGGTCGAGGGTGCGACGCGGAAAGTGACAGGCCCTAGAGGAGTGACACACCGCCATTCGTATCCCCCCCCGCCCGCCTGCACAACGCTAAACCGGCGCATTATCCGACTAAACGCCCCGTGCGTTGTACCGCGACAGTTTCGAATGCTCTGGGAATTTTTATATGCATAAAAAATAAATAAATAAACATTTTTTAGCTACATTATGAACGATGTTCTCCACGTTTGGCGACAAAATTTATTCCGGAAATAAAGGAGCTCTCAAGGCACTCCGATTGTTGCGTCTCCCGAGACTTTAGAAAAAATAACAAATAACATTTGTATAATGAAGAATTCTGAGAAAATGAGAAGAAAAAAAAGCATTGTTTGATTATTCGGCGGGAGATTAGATTAACACATATTGTCGTGAAAAAGGTGAGAAGAATAAGTGAGTGTGAAATAGCCGCAATTTTGTTAAATCGTCGTCGCTTATAAACAGCGCGAACTGAATAATGAGGGAAAAAAAAACAAAAAACAAACATCGTTTGTCCGATCGTAACAAAGCTTTCGGCAAACGCTGCGCAGTGCAAGCTGCACGAATGAGAGAAAGACGAAAGAGAAACGAAAACAGAAAGAAACAACAAAATGAAGAGATAAAAAAAAATAACTGAAAAGAAAATGGGACGTGAAAGACAAGAAAAATGGGAAAAAAAATCGAATCTTCGTGGAAAATCCCGTTGCAAAGAAAAATTTTGTTCCTGTAAAACGCCCTGAGCTTTTGCGGTAAGCTGTGGTGTCGGTGTCGCGCGCGCGAGAGTGAAAAGAATAAAAAACAAAGAAAAAAACAAAGAACAATATGGGAAACGACGAGAAGCGTTACGAATAGCGGTTTGTTTGGTGAGCAAAGTTGGGGGGAACGGTTGAGAATAGTGTGGAAACGAATGAAGAAAACGTGGACGTCCCCGGGTGTGTGGTGATTAAAGAACAAGTGCGGCTGAATGCCTTTTGAATGCGCGTGCGCGAAAAAAAAGAACAAAAAAAAAGAACGACAAAAAAAAAACATTGCGCAGAAACGATGAAGAGAAAGAAGCAACGATGGAAATGGCAATTGTGCAAAAATGTCGTCGACGATTGTTGTTGAAAAGAAAACAAAAAAAAAACAAACGAAAAAAAAGAACTTTGACGTTAAAACGAAGCCTCGGGAGGTCACAAGCGCAAAGTTGCAACGATGAAACGGAAAAAAAGGGAACGTGAGGGCGAATTACCGCTCGAAATTTCTGTCCCCTCCCCGCCGCGTTAATGAGCCGAGAGCTTTTCGCGTGCAAAAGCTCTGGGGCGTTTGTTAACTCCGGCAGAACGACGCTTTTGCCGGTTGCCCGGCCATACCGAGGCCACGGAAAATAATTAGTCGGTCGCGCGACTTTCGAAACGGCTCACACCGACGGTTTTTGAAAAAGTTTTTCGCGCCAGTCGCAAAGTCCGGATCCGACGACCTCATTGTTGCTCGACGCTGAAATCTCCATTATTCGCTTACGGATCCACGTTGAAACACGACGTTTCCACCCTCGCTCCAACCCCTCCTGCATCTGTATCCTGCATTTGCAGACCGTTGCTCACAATTGATTTTGGAATTCGTTGTTCGTTTATCGCGAAGGCGGTGAACACGTTGCACTGAACATTTTCTGTCGATATCAGGTAAAGAATTTTTTTTCGTTTTTTTTTTCGGATCGTCCAGCGAGGATTCAAAGTGGATACAAAATTATTTATCCGAAGCAATTGTTGGAAATGGCGATTGATGCTTGTAGGCGACTATAATCGAAATGTAACATGTTTTTTTTATGGTTTAACCGTCGATTTTTCGTAATGGATTTCCATAAAAACAATCTGCCGGATATATTTCCAGGATTCATTTTATTTTTTACCACTTCGATTAGTGAGAAAAATAAACAAAAAAATAAAAAATAAACATCAAAGTGGCTCGATCCGTGGACTTTGTTATTGTTACAAGAAAAATTTGTAAAAAAATCGTCAGCAGCGTTTTGAAACGAAAATTCGATTTCGATTTATCGATTCGTGTGCAAAGTGATTTTTTTTTTCGTTCTTCGTGCATTTAGAGGGTGCAAGCGTGGGCCACGGTGTATATTCGTTAATTATGGGTTTCGGACCGGGCGTTGAGTGGTTGTACGTCGGCCGTAACGCGAGATCGAAAAAACGCCCCCCGACGCTCCCCTCCGCGGCCGCGATGACTGGGAGGGGGTGAGGGTAGGTGTACGAGCCATACAGCTGATTAAAAGCGCGGCTGGATAATTGAATATTAAGAACTCCACTCGACAAAGTGGCCGGAGAGCCCTGTTGCCGCTGCCGGCGAACCCTAAGGACCCTAACGTCTCTTCGATTCTCCCGCTTCCTCTTTCCACCCCCTTCCCCCTCCCTCTCCCCCGCCCCTCGCGCCCCTTCGAACACTCGCTGCATCCTCCGATGCTTTTCGCCACGAGTTCGAGCTTCGCTACAACCTTCCCGGAAACGGGTTGATTTTAATTAAAGACAAACATCCCTCTCAACCCGTGCAACTCCACCCCGCCCCCCCCCCTCGACCTGCTACTTTTACAGGCGCAGCGCACTCTTTTGCCGACGCCACTTTGTTACTCCGGGTGCAGAGGGAAAAGTGGGGAGGAGGGGGGGATGACGACGACAACCGATCCTACGCTTTCAGCAACCTCACGAGAGCATCTCCGTGGAGGTTTCTCGAGGTACTCGCACTGTTCTTTTGCTCCACGTACAACCCTCTTACGAAGCATCGTGTTTTTAACTTTTTGTTTCCGTTTTTTTTTATCTTTTCTCTTTTTTTTTCGTTGTCTTGTTTTACTTTGCCACGGTTCATGATACAAAGAAGAAAGCCCGAGGAACGTGTCATGCTCGAACGTGAGTCGTATAACGAACACTCGTCTTGCCAACTTTTTAACAATATTTTTTTTTGTAATTTTTTTTTGAGTTTCTAGATTTGAAAATATTTCGGCAAAAATTGAATGGTATGAAAAATATATTCTTAGTTCAATGCTGATTCTTGTTCCATTTTATTATCAATGATTTTTTGCGGAAAACATACATATATATATTTCTTTTTTCTATACTCGGGGATGTGCGAATTATTTTTTTCTGCATTGAATTGTTGTTTTTTTTTTTTATTTTCCTTCGCTCGACAATTCGATAGTTCGTAAAACAGTGATCCGAAATTATCGGGAACGATTATGAGACGGAATTACCGCTGCGATAAAATCTAGCGCGAATGGACCTTGAACGTAAGAGTGTGCAGACGGATATTAGACTATTCGATGGTTGTGGGATCCGCGAAAAGTTTCGGACAAGTTGGGTGTTCGAACGAGATAAGAAGGAGGTAGAGAGAGACGTGAGACCGAGTGTGCGGATAATTTGCAACAGTAAGGGTTGGGGCTCGGTGCTTGGCGGGCGGCCGGAGGCACGAGGTGGGGGCGTGGGGGGGGGGGGGGGAGATGAGCTCTTCCAAGATAATTTGCGAGAGTAACTCGTACCGCTTCGGGCGAGCTTAGTTCCATTCTCGCTTCCGTTTTCCCGTTGCGATGGGGGAATGGGCAAGAGTAAAGAGGTACGCCTCGAGTATCAAACTAACTCCCGCGCAGTTTGCTACATCCTTCAGCAGGATATTAATATTATTATTATTTCATATTTTTTTTCCCCGAGAATCCGGCTCAACGTGTTTGTGAAAAAAAAAAATTAGAAAAAATTATCAGACTTGTTTGGAGGATCTGTATTTCCGTGAATATCGATGGGTCGATACTCGAAATCGTTAAGTACATCCGCTGAATCATGAATATCGGATGAAAACGAGCTATATCGAAAAGTACGAGGCCGAGGGCCATTAATATTAACGACCTTTCGGATAAACGAATTCGTGATTCTTTCGGCGTTTAATCAGTTGATTAACCGTATACACGTACGCTGTCGCTTATGTGGGCGTTGCAGCACTGGGGGGCGAGGAAGGGGGGGGGGGATAAGCTATCGGGGGATTGGAGAAACGTGGATTTGCCATGGGGCAGAGAAGACAAATGGCTTTGTACTCGATATCGCGTGGTTTACTTTACGTAACTCACTGCGAAATGATAGCGGATCGAAGTGAATGAATGTGACGGATCGAAGAAGGGCCCTCGTGCTATAAACGGATTAACGAAATGATTGATTTTCGTTTTTATCAACGAAAAACTATCGTAAAAATAATCAACTGTTGTATCTCGAAAATTACGAATCAATGTTTCCACGTAATTATCGATATATTAATCATTATTATTTTCACATCTCTTTATTTTAAAGACGGTCACATTTTTTTTTATTCCACCTACAAGGCTGCAGGACTATTTTTTTCCATTTTTTTCTCACGTCAACATATTCGTGGTACATAATTTAGGAATATAGAGGACCAGCTTTAAGCCAACGAATGTATTTTTTTTTGTTTTTTTTTTTAATTTTTCGAGAGAACTTAAGAGGGAGATAAATGGGTACAGGGACGTATGTATATATATAGTGCACAGCACGAAACATCGTCAGAGGCTGTGCGAGCTCGAGGCACCGCTGATGTCGTGGAGAGTTTGGGAGAGTGTACGTAGTACGTGGCCATATCGAATCTCGCCCCCCCCCCCCCCCAGACAGGATGTTCTCCCGCAGGATGTTGTATCCTTAATGTATTTACCTTGGCTCCTAACCCCGATCGAACAGCACTCTCCTTCTCTCCCACTCCTCAACCGCCCCCCCTCACCCATCGCTGTCCTCGTATCCTCTCTCTTCCTTCGTCTCTCATTTGCTCGCTCTTTCACTCAGACAGGGTCTGCAACCACCACCGCGTTGCTATATACACGACGCGTTTGCAGCCCCTGCCATCGACGTCGTAAAGATCCGTTTAGCCGCTCGTACGCTGGATTATAGACAGACATATACATATATACGTGTACGTGATCACATAATCCCACTGAAACTCAGAGACGAACCGACGAAATATGGAGCTTCGTCGTGAATAGTTAATTCCATCTAAATAAAATATACCAATGGAAATGATTGAGATTCGGATAAAAATTTACGTTCATTTATACAACAGCAACAGCCATTTCGAATGATTTATTATTTTTAAAAATTTGGAGGAGGCTTTTTCGTCCAAACGAAAAGATGGACAACAAAGAACGATATTCCTCAAATTGTTTTTTTAATGCTCAGAAAACCTTTCTTACATTTCAAGCCCTTTCAGTTTTCCAGTGGACCACCTCTTATAATTCATTCTCTCGATCGAACCTTCACGAATGTCTTTGGTTAAACGAACAAACAAACAAAAAAAATGCAAAATCTTTCGTTCTTCGAGTGAGCAACGCAAGTTGTACAACACAGCGAGAGAATTAACCTTCCGGTGTACTAATTCGAGGGTGGGAGTTCATTAGCATGTGCTACGGGCCGCGTCGACAGAGATTTTCCTGCGAGTTTCGGCAAGGGGACAAGAGAGGGGGGGGGGGTAAAGAGCCGGTGGCTTGGGTATGGGAAGATGTATGGGTTCGCGGTCCCGGTACTTCAACGAGTGCGGCAGTTTCCTTGGTTCCGAGAGGAAGGTTAAGGGCGGTGGAAGGAATGCAGCGGAAGTGGGGGGGATAGGAACCCCGCTGAAATCTCTCTTCCCATCGGGCTCGTGCCCACGAATATGTTTAAAGAGTGGGATGGAGAAGGGGGTTTCCTTCTCTTTCCCCAGAAATCCCCCGTGCCTTCACACTTCGGCATTAGCAGTCGGCGTCGGGCAGTGGCAGGGTGCTTACTGGCAATGTGGCAAGCAAGAGAGAGATGGAGATAGAGGGAAGAAGATAGGAAGAGAGAGGTAGGGATGGAATGGCGAAAACGGAGAAGCACCACCAGCATTCGTTGCTGGTGTGTCCCGTGCGCGTTCATACGCCAGACACGATTTTCTACTTAGCACCAGTATAACCCAAGAGCCTTCTTCCCCGTTGGTGGGTACTCGTAACGCCGTTCAAGGACCTGCAGCACCTTCGTGAGTTCCTCGCCCCTTCGTAACCCCCATTTCCACATCCACAGGACGATGCCTCGACTGGTTGCTGTCTCTGGAGAGAAAAAATGCTCCCAGGGTAGAAAAAGAAGGCTAGGAGGGCGGGAATTCTCACGATGGTATTCTTTCTTTTGATCGATCGCCCCTCGGATTCTGCAAGTCTGCTTCTGTCACTCTTGGGCCGGTTGTAGCTTTCCCAAACCTTTTACCAAGTCTGAAACGCGTTGATTTCGAAGACGTGGACCAAAACTTGAGCTCATGATTCACCAAATGTTGGGAGTCACGAGTGGTCCATGCAATCCGCAGATTTTCGACACGTGACGACGTGTCGATGACAGGAGAGTCTGGAATAGTGGGACAGGGTGATAATGAGATTCGCAGCAACGGTGGAAATTAGACTGCATTAGTCTTTGAGTCTGTGAAAGGGTTCGGGAATGGTGTCTGGGGTCGGGTAACTGGGTAGGCAGTCAAACACGTTAAAGCTGTGCTGCTGCTGCTCTGTACGAGTGGCGAAGTTGAAAGTGGTTGGGAAAATTTGGATGGTTGCCCGGGGTGGGTTTTCAGTAGTCGAGGGTGGAAGAGGGCTGTTAGCGAGTCGGATTTTAGATGTTCTCCGAATCCCCGTCGAGGTAACTTCGAGGTCGAGAAACCGCGTCGTGTTTTCGCCATGTCGTACAATCCATCTGAAACTCATGTCAGCCAAACTGGTTATCAGACATCTTACTTCTGAACAAGCATAAATATGAAAAAAAAATAAAAAAATTTCACGACGCATGTGCATCCACTTTCCTGCTTCGAGTGTATTCAAGCCTTGGATTTGAAATCGTCGAGAGGGGGAATCCAGGGGAGGTCGACGATACGTGCGTCTGACTATCGTCGTACGTATCTACTGACAGTTTCCAACTTTTTTTTTTCACCCGCTTTTTTTTTCAACTCTTTCGTCGACGAACGTGAGTACATTTTGTCGAATGTTTTTTTTTTTTTTTCAACTTTTTTTCCCAAGGGTTGGGGAAATGTTCGTACGTGAGCTCGACGAGGACGAGGTCTCACGACGTCTCTCACGTTCACGTGTGTGCAGGCGATAGCGCAGACGAGTATCCATCCATCCATCCACTGTATAACCCCGAACGATATGGGGAATCTGTGGAAGTCGAGAGTTGGCATATCGAATTGCGTAGTCATCCGAAAGGAAGGACGGATGACGAACGAATCACGCGATTCGAGGAAAAATTCGGATCCTCTGCCTATGTTCCTCATACACGTGTACCCAGACTTTCAGATATATATATATATACATACATATCTATATATTTTTTTCTTCACTCGTCCTTCGCGTTCTCGTCATTCTTCCAACCCCAGGATTCACTCGTATGATATGAGGAAAAAAAAGAGGTATCCCGGGGATACGTGAATGACGACTTCTCGAACCTCGCCTTTGGATTCAAACGGATATATTCGACGACTAACACGACGAAAAAGGTTCATGAGACGAAAATATGAGAAAAAATTCGAGAAAAAAAACGTCTGAAGAACTCTCTACTGGCAATTTCGAGCTGGTATTTCATCCTGGAGAGTCGCATGGCTATCGGAAGATGATCAATCTGACATATTGAAACAGGCGGAAAATATTTTTGTGAATTTAACAGTCCAAGTCCAACGAAAACTCAATAAACCGAATTAAATTTAATTTTCATTTTTTTATTCGATTTATACAAACTAATTTATTCCATAGGAATCTTTTTTTTTTTTTCATGTGAACTATCTTACAAGTTAAAAAAATGGCCAGTCATGCGTTTCATTATTTTCACGTTTCATTGTAATTCGTTTGAAATTGCAATCATTGTTTATTGTGATTTCAGGACTGGAAGCGGAATTGTACTATGTGAAGGAAGGGGTTGTCAATACTTATGCGATGAACTTTGTCGTTCCGGTTCCCGCAAATATCGCCGATCTCGAGTTCACGTGGCAGAGTCTCGTTGGCTATCCTGTGAGTATGAAAAAAAAAAAAAAATAAAACAATAACAAGAATCGTAATTTAAAAAACGTAAATTTTTCTTTCTTGTCTCATCGAATCAAACGAAGACAGAATTGAACGTGAGAACGTTGTGTCTGCTCGTGTCTCTAGTTTCTCGAGTAGATGAGCCATATTCGAGTGAAGTCACGTGACTGGAAAAAAAGAGGGTGAATCGTGGGGGGGCGAAAAAGAATACTTTTACCGTCCATTAACGCTGGCCAAGCTGTCTCCCGTCCAACGAGCGTCAGTGCAAGTGGAACAAAGCAAATACACGCACGAGTCTACGAAGCATTACAACGCATTGGATATACGAACGTATAAATGACGATGAGTGTGGGGGGAGGAGGACTCGAGCACGAGAGCTTCACGCTCACGGAACGATCTCACTCAACCGTGTATTACGATGGTACGAAGGGACATCACCCCTCCCTCACCCTTCGCCCCACAAGTGCATCCATCGAGAGAGAGAAGGCTCCGAGGGACTTCCAACGAGTCGTTGATGGACCCCCCCTTGCGGAAAACACTTTTTTTCTATATTTAATCGCGATATGGGTGACCGAGAATTTTCCATTGGACAAAGGAGGTCAATCGATTTATCGGAGTCTGAATAATTTTAATTGCTATCAAAAAAATCGAACAAAGCGGTATTCTCCGAATAGTCCAGAAGGTTAAATTGAAAGACTACCATAAGGCCTGCCACGTTAATAAAATGCAAAAATGGCATCGCAAGTCCAGACCTGGCGTTTAGTTGTGCCAGAATAATCACAGCAGTTTCCCTGCGGTGATTAAACGGCTGAAACTTTGAGCCACAGTACGCCATGAGTCACAATGAGACCCAGCTGCAATAGTCTGCTGCGTCTGAGCGGTCAATCGTTGATACGGTCATTCCGGGAACCGGAGCTATAGCTGGAATCCAGATAGGGAAACTGTGGGCGAGCGAGGCGAGATCCGGAGAAACCAACGCTCGTTCGTTCGGTCGAGTTGGTTTCGATTGGAACGAAGAGCAGGAGGACGGGGTGGACGATGGAGGGAGTAGATATTGGGCCGATGCAGGACCAGAGGCGATCGAGTCGAAGGGTGAAGCCGATTCGGGTGCGCGGAGTCTCGGTGGTTTGCGGAACCTGTCGACCGCGGCTGGGAAACCAGTCAGCGGGATCGTCGATGGGGCAGGAAGCAGCCCTGCCAGTGTGGCCAGAGAAGGGAAGGGGGTGAGAGGGAGGGTGGCAGCGGGGTTGCGCGATCGGTGGTGCAGTATCAATACTCTATCAATATGAAATACAAACAGCGGTTCGCTGCCACGGGACGTACGTGTTTCAGCCCCTCTCGGTCACCAGGGTAACCAAACGCTCGCGAACGGTGTGCTTTCGTCCCTCTCCTCTCCCCTCTTCGTGGATATCGTACACCCGTCGCGGGGTGGTCTCTGCCGCCCCGAACGCGTTCGCAGAGAGTCGTTTGCTCTCCTCGCCACGCTCATCGGCCCTCGCGCGCCCTCAATCAAACGTTAAACGACAAGGAAATTGACGCTTCGCTACACGATGGCTTGGCTTCCCATTTTCCACCCCCTCGGCGCCCCGAGGGGTCGCTGCGAACCCCTCGCCCCAGACACCGTTGAAGAAGAAACTTCGTCTTTCTTTCTGTAGTCCTTACTCTTACTCTTTCTTCGCTGCTACGGGGCCTCGTCGAGATCACCGAAGAAAACGACGAGGGTGAAGACTTCGTGGCCTCAGGGTTCTGGGGAAAAATGGAACGCGGAACCCTCTACCCTCCTCTCGTTTCTTTTCAATCGCGGGCGAGTCGATTGAAATGTTTATTCTGGTGTTTCTTTGTGAATTGTAATTGGACATTTGTTGTTGTCGTTGTTTGGATAGGTTTCTTTGACGATTGGGGGAAGGGGTAAGATGACCGCGGGAGCGAGCTATGTATATGTACCGGGGTGTGTTGAAAAAAGACTTTACTAGCTATCGAGTTGAAAGTAGATGTCGTTTTTTATGTCGATAGCTTGCGAAATGAAAATTGTGAAACAATTTTATTCTGGACCTGAACAGTCGTCGATGGCGCTGGAAAAAAAATATTGCAACGCTTTTTACGAGTTGGACAGAGTTGGGCCCGGCAAATGCGACTCGACTGTGAAATATCGAGTGCTTAATGTATACACGGTGTTCGTGGCGGCAATGAATCAGTCGTTAGCCACCACCGGGGCTGGCGAATCGATGAGGCATAAATTTACTTCGGTTCTCTTCATCCCCTCTCGTAACGTTGAGCCCCGCGCACCGAAGCTACGCGGGGATGGCGAATCGTCGGTCTGCGACTTTTCACCCGAGAACTTTCTAATTAGTTATGTTAATGGTGCAAAAAAAAAAAAAATGTTAAAAATTAAAGAATTTCATGGTCGTTCGGTGAGCCGAGAGTCTCAACCGGATTTCTGGGGAGGTTTCGCACTTTATGCCCATGAATTCGAAGGGGAAAAGGGTTTGGGAGATGGTGAATAATTAAATGAATGAACGGATGAAGGACTGCGGAGAATCGTATTTGAATTGAGACTCGAGATAAAACTTAATATCGAACAGCAGATTGAATCGGGAAGAAACTTTTCGGTGGGACTGAATGACCTATTCTAACATGATTTTTTATTAACCTATCTTTGAGACCTGTTACAAAATCACTTACCATGAAAATTCAGTTATAAACAAAACAACTTTTCGTTAAATAAATTGTTGAATGGGGAAATATTTAGAAGTTTTAAGAAGAGATTTAAAAGAAACGTTTCAGGCTTTCACTTTTTCGGTGACACGACAATTATTTAATTAAATCCCAAGTATCGCAATTTCAATACGAAGCTTCTGATCAATAATCAATTATACAATTTTTATATCTTGTGTAAAAAAAGCGAATTAATTTTTGTCTCTCGGAAATTATTTCTCTCGAGAATAATTCGTGTAAATTCATTAAATTCGAGTTGCCCGACGAAACGTGAAATTGCTCGACGTAAAGACGTGTGTGTGTGGATATTCGCGGTGAAGCGTTGCACCAGTGCGCACGACGAAACGAGAGATGAAGTGAGCCACAGAGAGAGAGAGCCCCGTGGACTCGCGGGAAGAAGAAGGATAATGAGGGAGGATTGTTGAGAGAATTTCACGCCTCGGTGAATCCGGCTATCTCGTACATATGCATTACTCTAATTTCCCAAGGAAATTCTCATGGTTATCTCGATCGAATCTCCGGACGCTCACGTTTATGCGGTAGTTTCCCGCGAATTATCTCCGACGTTATGACGCGGGGCAAAATGGACCAGCGAAGCGAAAACGAATTTATGTTGATCTGACGGAATATCAATGTTTTACAAATTTTGAACTGACCGGTTCCCAATCATTGATATTCTGCTTGTTAATACAAATTCATCCACTTCTAATAATCTTACAGTTCCTGGGGAAATGAAAAAAAAAAACGATTGACAGCAAAATCGACATCTTAAAAATTCGATGTAACATTTTCAGTTCCTCAATTGAGTCCCTCTACGTAGCCTCAAGTTAATTTGACTGCTTGCATAAATTACATTTCTTTTTTCATCTTCGTTTTGTTTTACAAACTAGTTTGTAGATCCAATTTTTTTTTCACATTCCCAGATCACATTCCACTGTTTCGTTTTCCTCATTTTCCTCGCTCCTCGTTTTTCCACCTCATAATGTGATGGGATACGCTTACGTGTGCACGAGTGAAGAAAAGGGACCCTGGAAAGAGCAGAGCTGGAAATGCAGCTGGTAATCCATACACGCCCACAGCCCTACACACACACACATATACACAACGCTCGTACAGACTGCACAATGGCAATTGCAATTTCCAGCTCTACGAGCGTGTCGTACTAACACCACCGCAAGAATATCGAGATCGGGTCCCGTGGATGTCCCAACCTCGGATGTTTATCCTGCCGATAGAGTTCCGCCAGCTGCCGGTCCAATAACCGAGCTCCCGCGTTCCCGCTCGCCCACGCAACACCATCGCCAGCCTATATATATATATTCGGTTGTTCCCTCGGGACCGTTTTCCATCCCCGTTATCCGCGGGATTTCTCTCGTTCCCGGCATTGGGGGCCATCGTTAGTCCGAATGGCCTCGAGAGTTGCTCTTGCGATTCGACCACCGTTGGATCTCGCATCTGGTGTGTCCTCCCCTTACTGACCGCGGCTATGGTCCATTCGTGATCTGTAATCTTCGTCTCGCTTCCTAATTTCACTGTAACTCGAACCTCACCAACGCACACACACGCACATTCCCGTTTTCTAATTTCGTCCGATTTTTTGGGACTTTGTTGAACATTTTCTTTAAACAAAATAAATAAGTTGGACAGATTGGGACAGCAGATCAGCTATTTATCTGTGTGCTTATTAATATTGATATTGTTATTGTTGTCTATTTTTTCGTCTTTGAATGTGGCTAGTTGGGAGCTATACATTTTTGTCATGTGGATCGTATTGCCTGGCAGATGAAAAATGGTGGACTAATATAGCAATAATATGATTGTAAAAAATGGACAATTGAACTGTTGGCTAGAGAATAAATGTCATAACTCTCGTTGTGAATGAAAATTAAGATTTTTTAAGTATTATTCACCAAAAAAAAGAAGGCTTGGCTTGGACGACTTATAAATCGTATCGTATAGTAAAATAATGCATAGCGAATAGTCCGATTCCATTTTTTTTTCTACATCGGAATGAATAAATTGCAAACAAATAATTTGTTCCGATCATTAGAAAGTTGAACAGAATTTTTCGTCGCATTTGCAAAATCGACTACCACGTCTGTCTGTCTGTTTGTTCGTTTTTTTTTATCACATGACGCTACACAATTTGTGTCTTCGTTCTTATCTTGATGATTACTCGTTCAGATCGGATCTATGTTAGACCAAACATCCAGCAATTTCCATTATCTCATTGGGATCTACGATTTGCTTTGGTCGCGATTTTTCTCTCTCTCACTCTCTCTCTCTTTCTCTCTCGTCTAACTGACAATGACTCACCCTGACTGTACAAGCTATTTTACTTTATCAAGATCCATTCGCGGGGGTGTTCTATCCTCAGGGACCACGACCCTCGATGGTCTCTCGAATATCACTCTCTCTCTCTCTTTTTCCATGTTTTTTCCATCCAACTGTCTCTCCCTTTCTCAATCCCCAATGGCCACACAACGGAAGCGATATCACCCCCCTCCCTTCATCCCCCACACGTCTATGGTCCCGATAGACCGAAAAGTTTCCATCGTACCATCAAAAGAAGTGGAAATTCTTGCTCGGTCTGTCGAGAACGAAATTCTCATTGAAGATCACACGGAAAGGTAACCGATGAATCACTCGATTCAACGTTTGCCCTTGTTTCTCGAACAACGTCGTCATCCCGCGGGGTGGAAAGAAGGAGGAGGGAGGATTAAATCATAACGAAAGATACCGATCATGCTCTTTAGACATCGCGTTCACTCGGCAAAGTTACGAATGATAAATTACATTTTGCAAACTATTTTCAAAAGAACCCATCGAGTTCTATTTATCCATTCTTTCCTTCATTTTTTTTGGCCTTGTTCGTTTCCTTTCATTTTTTTTCTCGAAAGATTCATCAATTTTCCGTTCATCGACCGGAGTCGTTAGTACCGTCAAGTTTCACAACCTCGTGAGTCATACGAAGCCAACGAAGTCTATATTATTCTTTTATAAGTCATATTCAATAAATGTTTGTAAGTAAATTATTATTTTAGTTGTATTAATCATATTTATATATTAATACATTTATATTATAAATAAATTATTTTCATAAATAATATTAATCGATACACGATTTTTTTTTATATAAACTAACGAAATATCACAAGTTTGGTGATTCAGATACTCAAGTTTCTGTTAAAAACAATTGTACGAAATACCGGAAACCGCGCGACCAAAGTCGCGAGCAACACAAATATATATACACACAGACATGTATACATATATATTGAGCGTACATCGTTGAATACATAACTAGCTTGGTATGAAGTAACTAATAAACTTTCTCACCCGTTGCTCTCAACGAGGCAGTAACATTTCCTTCCGGTTATCCCCCCGACGTGAAGCAGCGCAATTTGAAATGATTTGTGAATCATCCACTTGTTAGTCGAAACTTGCCTTCCACTTAAGCCCCCGGCACCGTTAGCAGGGTTGGGCGGGTGGAGGGGGGGGGGGGTTGAAATCCCCGGTCGCGAGGACTCCTCGCTGTCTATATCCTCTCCGGTCTTTTTGCTCTTGCTCGCCCCCTCCCTCCTCCCCCCGTCCCCATCCCCCACTGAAACTCGCAGCATTTTCCTGCTCGCAAGCTAGCCAATGTCGAAGGAATCGTCGCAGCTAGGGATACGAATCGTGATGGAGGGTGCTCGAGGCTGGAATTGCAGATCGTGGCGTCTCGCGAGGTCTCGCAAAACATTTTGTGATTTCGCTTCGTTCGAGGGATGGAAAGGGGGTTGGAGGGTAGTGATCGCGACTATGGAGTAACATGGGCTAAGGGGGTGGTCGGAAACGTGAAAGTTTCGGACGCAGCGACGACGACCCGCGGGGGCCAGACCGTCATCCGTGGAACTCACCCCCCTAAAAGCGACAATTACTTGTAATACTGTCACAGCCCTCAGGGGTTGAACGACGATGGGGTGGCGGCTCGATGAGTTTCTGGGGTAGTGCGTGAAAGAGAATTTGAGATACTCGATGGGGCGTACTCTCGATAAAAAAGATATTACCGACAACCACCATAGACTGTATATTTTCCATCTTCGTCGTCACTGTGGGCTGAGGGGAGGGGTGAGAATTCTCGCGACTCTCACGAACAACACTGGGCACACTGGGTACTGTGGACCCATGGCTACATCCACCCCCATCCACCTCTTCATCCACCACCTCCCCCCACTATTGCTGTTTCGTCTTACTAGTGGCTGGAAGAGAGAGAGAGAAAGAGTGAGAAGAACCAACGTAACAAGATCGCGATTTATTTCCGTGAGAATGAGGGATGTGTCACTGCCACTGGATTTTAACATGTGACAGGCGCTTGAACCGCTTCCTGATGGCCACTCAAATTCGAGGAACCATATGACGGATTATTATTCCTCGCAAAGGGGAGGGGGGCATGGAACAGAAGCCTCGAGAATTCAACTATGAGTCACTCATCGCTTCACCCCTAAAATCGATCGATTAATATCTAAATCCGAGTACAACAGTGACGAATACATTTTTTTCCTAGCTTGAAATCCGGAAATTTGGCACACGTTTTTCAAAAAATAGTCACACGAATTATATGCGATTTAATCTTATTAAAACAAGTAACCAAAGTCTTCGTCCACTCTTTGACAATCCACCAGTGCATCAAGTCCCATAAAAAATAATAGTCAAAATATTGTTATTTTTTAAAAACAATTTTTGTACTAATCAATCAGAAGCTCTTTCGGGTTTCAAATGGATTCGCCGCAAAATTCGACTAATTACCATCCAACACAGTATTTGCTCGACAATACCACGACTGTGTTCTAACCAACTCGCGATAAGCATTCAACACGTTGATGATGGCAATTTGAAACGAGAGAAAAAAAAATTAATTGCAAGTTCACCGAGCTTGTGACAGTTTTGACGCTGGATGATTGATGTTTGAAACTGCTTTTCGTCGGGTATATTCCGGTCTCGGTCCCCTCGCGCGGCCCCGAGCTTTTCCGTTGAGCACGACGACGACGACGACGACGAGCTTGCGGCTCTTCGTGCTTTCGTTTCGTCGCGACGCGAAACCCCCTCGGTACAACCGATTCCGCTAGCGCGCGCGCGCGCTCGTGCACGCTCGTGCGCCGCACGATAAGTCCTGTGGGATAACAGCCTCGTGTTTCGGATAACAGGGAATATCACGGTACACCCGACACCGTAAAACACACCGCGCGTCGTGGCCGTGACAAATACCCCACTGGCTGCCCTCACACTCTGGAAATACTGTATCAGAGTGCGATTATATATATACTATATATATGTATATGGTGGTAACCACCCGTTCCACGCAGCCAGTACCGCCTGACCAACCCCATTCGCCGCAGCACTGGATTATGCGCCATAATCACTCGAAACCCGAGACCTACCCACGCTTGTGGTCGTAACTGCGTGGGGCGGGGGACAGAGGGGGGGGGGAGGGTGATCGCGAGAGAACGATTCTCATGAAATATCTTCGGAATAGTCCGTTGTTTATGTGTCGGTAACCCCGAAATAATTGATATAATTATTGTGTATCGAGTTTGATGGAAGAAACAGTATTTCGATTGGTTTTCGTGGGAATAATTGATTAGTGAAATGAATTATGTTGTACAATTATTGTATGTCAAGTTTAATAGAGATAAATAAAGGAGTATTTCGATTGATCTTTGTGTGAATTGATTGATCATTGAAATAATTTATATAATTATTCAATATTAGATTCAAAGGGGAAAAAAAAGTATCTCGATTGCTTATCTTGCAAATAATTCATTACCGAGTTCCAATTTTTCTCAACAACGAAAAAATAATAATAATATAAAAAAAATAGCGACGTCTTCAGTGCGACGTAATTTTGCAAGGCGATGAAATGATGAACCGGTTGGAAACACGAAGAATCTTGATCCTAGTCGGCAAAATTGAGTTGAGCAACAACTTTATCGGAATAAGCGTGGAGGCTATGGAGGCGAGAGTTTTGTTTGGATGTAGTTAACCTTTTTTTTTTTTTTTTTTTTCGTCGTGGTTCGTGCTCGGCAAAGATCGACGAAGAGCATCGACCAACGTCGTTGCAGTCGAAGGAGGGGCAGGGGGGGGGGGGGACTCGGAAATTTTTGTATACATTGAGCGCATAATACGAGCCTTATTATGTTAAGGTATACGATGGAAAATCGCGCGGGGTGTGGGGGTTGGATGGCTATCGGCGATAGGGGCGCCCTCCGTGCCCGAACGGGATAAACGGACGGAGGGTAATGCATTATACAATGCGGCAGCTTGGACGATGTCGGAGTTGAAGCGAAGGACTCGAAGGCTGTGGGCAGGACGCGATGGGACACGATACGAATGACGAAACCGGAAGCCAATGTCTGGTGTCTCGCTTCTTCGTGGTTGTGTTTGCAGAGAGAAAGAGAGAGAGAGAGACAGAGAGGGATGGACCGAGGTGTCGGTAGCTCGACGCTCGCTACGTCCAAACGTGTGCCGAGTTCACACACACACACAGAAAGCGATCGGCAACTTTAAACATGGCGAAAAACATTTTCAATTTGCTCGGTCGGTCCTTCCGTCTGTCACCCAACCTCCGACTGGCTTGTCGACGTTTTCTCGTTTATTCGGGGGCCTCGGGAGCCACACACGGTTACAACCAAGCGACAAACTCTCTCTCGTTCACGAATACTCTCTCGCACAACGTTTCTACGTCGGTTAGTTGTTTTACTTTTCACGCGCCGGAAGTTTCCGACACGCCACTAGCCCGGGCGATACACGTACAACCGGGTTTGAAGCATCGACGTTTCGTTTTACTCTTCGGGCTCTCGGCGCAAATGTTCGAAAGTTGCGACCGGAAACGTGATGAAACGTTAACGATGTGAAATATCGTATCGCGAAGGGGTTGGAACAGTGGACCGGCCATTAATCTGTGTATATATGTGTTGGTATTGATATTGGTGTTTTCTTTTTTTTTTTTTTCAATGTCGATAGTTGCGATTTTCGCATTTTTGGGATCGAGAACGTATCAGCAGTCGGATTGAAAGATGAATGGGCTGACGTAGCATTGATCTTTGATGGTGGTGATAAACGTACATTCAAAATGTATGATGAATTGTTTTCAGAAACTTCGTTTGTGATTCTCACTAAATAAATAAAATAGAAAATCAATCAAATTTGAATTTTTGAAAACCATAAATATTTGTGATCATTAAGTTCAATGAGAAAATGTTAATAATAAATTGTTTTTTTTTTTTGACAATAACATTTTTAATTTCAATGATGACCATCGAATCAATGAATCGAAGAAATCCTATTTATAATAACATTTTTAATGTCCATGATGACCATCGAATCAATGAATCGAAGAAATCCCAATGTCAGCCGATTCATCCAACAATTCAGTTGCTTCGGTTTCTCACCAAACTGAGCAACTGACCACCAACCAAACAAGTGTCACACAACTAATTTATTAACCGACAAACTCAAACACATAAACAATTTTCGTGATCAACTCTATTCCCCTCTCACCAAAATTTGGAAAATATCCCAGAAACTCGAACGTAGTCTCGTTCAACTTGACGAAAGTAGACAAGTGGAAAATTAGGGGGAAACATTTTTTTCCTCCGGTTAATAATTTCCGGGTTTCGCAATCTGGAAGGCATAAAAGGAAAAAAAAACAGAAAGAGAGAGAGAAGATGAAACGCACGAGAGAGACTTTCGAAACGGAAGCAACGACGAGAGTCTTGAGGGGAGGGGGCGGGGGGCAACTACGACGTTAACCGACCGGTGGAGCTGGCATTGAGCGATCATCTCATCCCGGCGTGGCAAAGTTAGATGAGGAAATTTGTCCCGGCGATAGGTTCGCTGATAGTTTGCCAACTCTCGGGGATGCTGAGAGTGGGACGGAAGAATCGTCGGGGATTGGTGAACGTCGTGGGGTGTAAGGTGTCCGATATACATGCCTCTCGCTTTGCCTTCAGCAACGACCCCCAATGTCCTCCATCCCAAACCTCCGCCATATACATCGGCGTCCTTGCCGGACGCTTTTCTTCGCGAAGCTCGAAGCTGAAGAAAGAATTTTTGCCCCCACCCAAACAACAACAACAGCCAATGAGAAATAAAACGAGGAAACAGAAAAAAAATTAACATTCCGAGTCTGGGGGAATGAGGGTTATTTTTTATTCCGGAGAATTTATGGATTAGGGGATTGAGAATGGATCGATGGTCTGATGGGAAAGTTTAGTTGTCAACAACATGTGACTTTTGGAACGGTGATTGGAATTTGGAATAAAATGGATAAAATGGATTTTTCAATTGTTATTATGATTTTATGAAATGGTTAAGAATTATAATTATTTGATATTAGAATGAATTGTGAATTAATTCGTGTGAATTATTCATAATTGTTACAGAAATTTGATCAAATATTAATTGATTGTCCACATAATAATTGATCAGGGTTGATTGTTGAAAAAAGTATTTCAAATACGATTAACATTGTATTTATTATTGTCCATTATTGGCTACATTGTGTTACATAATAATCAAAGTGTGGCTCTCAGAACCTAAATCTCAACCCTAGAACGAATAAATCATTTTATCAATCGCGATATCTTCTCCCAATTTTTCCGTCTGATTTGTTTTTTTTTTCCAAATCCCAAAAGCACGGTTATATCACTGAACAGAATTATTCAAACTTTCAAGTATGATAAATTTGTTACCAACCCAAAAAAGAAAGCTGTATAAAATAAAAATGATTGCACAATTATAATCTCGTTATATTTCTGTACCCACATTTCGTATAATCAAGACACAAAAAAATTCCTGAAAAAAAAAAATTGAAACAAAATTATGGAAAATCACAGTTTGCCACGATTCATCGTGTAGGCCCGGTTGAATAAAGTTGACAAGAACGACGAGAAAGATCTTCAATTTATCGCTTCGTTGGACTTTCGGTAAACATAAATATTCCGCACCGTGACACGTGTGTGTGTGTGTGTGTGTGTGTGTCGGTGAGGGAGGGGAAGGGGGTTGATGTCTGTTATCTGATCAGCCGTCAACCGTGTATATGTATGTGTCTGTCGCGTTGCTGTGGGATTTTTTTCATGGGGGTTGAGACGCGGTGTGCGAACCGACGCCCAACGACGACGAACCTAATTGCACAGTCGCGACACACTCGCTCGTGTGCTGTGCCCACGGAAAAGGTCTCGAAGGGCCGTGAGGGATGTGCACGAAGAAAACGCGAGTTGAGAAGGGTGTGAAAGACGTAAAAAAAAGAATAAAAGACGAGGATGAGTCGTCGACGTGAAAATTGCACGAAGGTAAAGGTAAAGAACGTGAAAAGTCCAACGCGAGTCATGGCGAAACGTGAAGAAATGGTTTTTTTTTTTTTCCATTTTTTTCATTTTTTTTTTTTCAAGGCAAGTAAGAAAGCACGAAGTCTGAAGTGCACGAGGATCCAGATCCAAGTTTAAACGCCTCGTGATTCAAACGTGAGTTGAGAAAGGGCGCGACGTGGAGAATATATATATATATATGTATGTATATATCTCGTCCTCGTATAACACAGAGTCCAGGTCGCTGCCAGGTAACGTATACAGGATCGGGATCAGTGGCTCGTTTATCAAGCGGAGGATTCCAGACGTCGGTCCGGGCGAATAGTCCTGATCCCGAAGCTCCCCCGTGAGGGGGAGGGGGACTGGAAAGCTCATTCCGACCGTGCGGCGTCATGAATTTATCGGTTTTATAATTAACCAGCTTGCTAGTCTCTCGCAATAACGTCGAGTAACTCGCATCTAATTTATATCACTCGGTTTGAGTCCGCGTTTGTGCGCCCACGAACAATCGGTCCGAAACCCGTGACGAACGTCCGGAATTATTTGCAGAATTATTGTTCAAGCTCGAAATTCAAACGTCGCTTCCTCATTATTTTTTTTTTTATGTTCAACATCGATCAATCTTGTCATTTTAACTTATGTGGGAGCAATGTGGGGGACTCTGTGGCTTTGTTGAACTTCGTGACCCTCAAGTTGAGCACAATCGAAGTGTTTGAGAGATTGAATCAAGAATGCATCGTCCTAAAAATCTCATAACTCGAAAATAATTAAAATCCAGAAATTCTGAAATAGTTTTTTTTTTATTTTTATTGCAAACAGATGGTGAATAAAATTTAAAAATCACATTTTTAAATTTTTTATAGCTGCGAAATTATTTGTTTGGGAGCTACATTTAATCTCAAATGAAATATCTCACTGCGACCTAAAATTCGAACGAAAAAACATCGATAAATACAAATTGTACGAAATAAGATCAACCGGTCGAGTCAAAAAACCTCTTCTAGTCGAAAGACATATTCTGCAATGATCTAAACACCTTTTCTCATTTTCCAGCGTATCTTCGTTCCACTTTTAAACTCATTCCCCTCACTCTACAACTCTTCGGGGCTGTTCCATTCTTCATTCCCCGAACTAGTCCCTGGAACCAACCGAAAATATCTAACAGGCTCTCGACTCGAGCTTCGGAATCGAAGAGAAGAAGCCACGTTCGGTTCGTCTCTAATTCGCGTGGAATTCCAGGCACGAGGAGGCACCTCATTTGCCGTTTACGTACCACGTGCTAATTCACGGTATCGCATTGTCCTTGTTTCGCTCGAGCAAAAATTCGACATCTCCTTCCTCTCTCTTTCGTTCCGTTTCTCTTTAAACGTTCAGTCACGAGCTGTGCAAGCAGTACGAGTCAGTCCCACGGTCGGAGGCTCCTGCGGGGGGGGGGGGGGGGGGGGGCGGTGAGAAGGGGCGGAAGGGGGGCAAGAGGCGGGTTTAAAAATAATTAGAAATAATACGAGTGTCTGGCGTTGCGGAATATCCCGGTGAGCTTGCGGTGGGCGAAAGAAAAGCGAAGAATTAGCTGTACGAGACGAATCCGAGTAGCTACGGGTTTGCCGTTGGCATTTCCCTTCGTTTCCACAGGAGGCAATTCATTCCAGACCGTAGTTTTTATATCAGAGGAAAATTCTCACCGGGCTCCCCGGAGTATTTTCGGTCTCGAGATAACGTTGTAGTATCTCTCATCCTTCTCTCTCTTTCTCTCTTCCACTCTCTTCTCCTCCCCCTTCCCCCCCCCCGGTAGTTCATGAAACAAAAGCGTGATTTCCCAGGCTGCCGCGAAAAGCTCCGCAAACTAAAAACAACAAAAAAAGTAAATTAAATCGTGTCGGAATAAAAAACACACAAAAATAAAAAAAATAAAAAAAAAAAGCTTCGTCGTATATTCCGAATCAACGCGTTCTCGATGTTCGGCTTGGTTACCGTCGTGCCCATTGGGACTTATATATCGCAGAGTCGGTGTGTTGCTGGAAATTGAGTTTAAAATTATAATACAACGATCCATGCCACATCACGGGAGCCAATGTTTGTGTTTTGCAAGCTCTTGGGTCATGATTGAAGAGCTTTCGCACGATGACCATCGAAACAACGGAAACAAGCGTGACAAACTACTCTAGGCGAACGACGAGAGACAATGCTGGTAGAAGGATGAGATTTCACGTAGTTATTGCAACCTTTGACCCTTGGGAGGTCCTTTCTCGTTTTTCGCGTTGCGATAAGACCGCCACCGACATTAGTAAAAACATTCGAGATTCGAAACTTCGAGACGCGAACGATCCGTCCGCTCCATCGTCGTCGTCAAGGTGTTTCCCTCCAGCTCCGTGATTCTCCGCCAAAACGTTTCTATCTCTGTAATCGTGTTTCTCCAACCATTCACGACATATTCCACGGATTTTATGCACAATGTACACACGCTCAAACGGGCGCACGTGCTCGTGTGCATAACTGTCAATGCGTACGTGTGTTTATAACGGGTGTCGTCGTTTGTGTATTTGCGTGTATGTGTGTTTGTGTGTGTCAGTGTGTGTAATGAGAACGAGGTGGAGTGTAGACCGAGGAGGGAACACGAGTCTACGGGAAAGCCGGGTGGCGTGGAGAACCGAGAGGCAGATTGTAGCTGAGCGAGAGCAACTAAGTAGACAGTACACTGCGGGGCCCCGATTCGGGGGTTGGGGAGGGTGGGTACAGAGTTTGGGGGTTGTTTGAACAGTCGCTTCAGCCTCCGAGAGAAGGGTGGACCGGCCGGGGCGAGTGGGGCAGTTCGGGGGTTGCTATGACGATCACGCCCCATCGAATTACGCGAAAATTGCCCTACGTGCCCCCCCCCCCCACCTCCCACCCTCCTGGCCCCCCTTTCTCCGCTTTCACTCACTCGCTACCTCCGACTACGACTCCTCTCTACACTCGCTTCAACCCTCGTTGTACGATATATATATATATGTATATATGTATGCATTTACCGTACGATATATATACATATATATATATATATATATTGAATGTCGTTCACAGCCACGTCGTTTCCATACCCTGTCACCTTCAATTCCGCGTTTTCTCTTTCCAACAAAATTTTCCAGGGTTCTCCTCAATCGCTCGACAACTCCAACTTGACAGTCGCTAACTCGCGACGTCGTACCGAGGGGGAGGGGAGGGGGACGGGAAGGGGTGATAGGGGGTGTAGGGGAAGAGAGGCGAAGATAAACGCGAAACTAAACTGCATCATTTAATGAAACACCGGTTCCGTAACGTAAACTCGTAGCTCCGTGGGAGCGACGACGTCAGTGTAGTTATCGGTCGCTTGTTTTGCCAAAACCCAGAGAGGTGCGAAAACCCGGGGAAATGGAGTTACCGACGTCGTGTGTATGTGTGTATGTGGGTATGTATATATATATATATAATTTCACGATGCCTTGTGGGTTCTTCGAGATGCGCGAGCGTACGGAAGACACGGGGCAAAATGTTGTACACGTATAAGCAACCGCATTGTCGACGAGACGCTGTCGTAATTCACGGTAGTGACGAGAGCTTGATTATGCAGTTGTCGCAATCAAGAGACGCGAGAGCGTGAAAATACAATTTTTTCATCGCTGACGATTTATCAAAAAAATTTTGTAATACATTTTTTTTGTAAAAGCAAAATATTGCTTCGTTAATTCTCACGAATTAACTGACCAAAAAATTTAATTAGAAAAATAGAAAAACCGAAAACAATAATATCGGTAAGGTAGGATTCTCGCTCTCGAATCAAGAGAAGAATAATAATCTCACGAAATTACATCTATAACAAGGTCGCCTTTCGTCAAAGCACGTTAAAATAACATCATATAACGAATTTACAATAATACATTTTTTTAAATAATAACAAAAAAAAATGTGATGAAAGAAAAAAAATGAAGTTTTGGTTATCGTTGATTCTTCGCAATTTCGATGAGACGCTTTGACATTGTAATTGTTACGAGAACGACCAACAAAGATTCGTCCGAGAGTTTGGGAAAACAATCACTGACAGCCTATAGAAGAGTGCAATTCCCAAACGTAAATCCAGCTGTTTAATTTCGCTTTCTTGTTTCACACGAGTCTTATTATCTCACCCGATTCGTTTTTTCGGTCTCGCTTTTGCTGCAATAAGCTCTCGGGTTTGCGGAGGGGGGGGGAGGGCAGGATTAAAAGATTACGCCGTCCAATAATCCAATATCGGCCAACTTTACGCTGTTGGGTGGATGTAAGCGAGGACGTGAGTTCCTTTGGGACTCGTAACGCAATTCTTTACGTGACTTCGTCTCAGCTTTTGCCACACACACACACACACACACACACACGAGGTCCACGAGTTTCGGGATAGACGACGCGGACGCAATGTTTTCGAATTACGAAACAAACTGCCCGGCTACTGTATTATATAGCCAGGAGGTTTCTTTTTTTTTTTTTTGTCCGGTTGGAAGAAGCCGAGGATGTCAGCTTACGGGTTCGCACGCTTTTGCCCAACGGTTGCCCACGGCGGCACACCGGACACTCACTTTATTCGCCCCCAGCCGACAATTAAACGTACAACGTTATAAATCCGCTCTTACCATTTTACACACTCTCTCTTCGGTCGGTTTTAAGGGTTAACCGAACCCTCACGAGATCACTCCCCCACGTCTGTCCGTCTGTCCGTCTGTCACAGCCCCTGTCACGAAAACCATGTGAAATAGAAACTTGAAATTCGGTATAGTTCAACTCACAACTCTTCATCTTATTAACTCGAATATTTCGCACTAGTGAACACTTTGAAATATTCATATAAGAATTAAACAGGGATCAAATGAGGTGTCTTTGGGTTTTGATAGAGTGAATTTTATGTCGTCGAGTTTGGTCACTCGAGGATGCACTTGCCCATCTCACGGTTTGCGGGACGAAAAAATATATATATATACATATATATATATGTACGTATATATATATATCCTACAGTGGGAAATGTTCGTGCAGAGAAAACGTTGAACCGTACAGCTCGTCGCCATGTCTGGCTCATCGCTAATACCTACCGCTCTTCTGGTACCACAGCTGTTCGGGTTCTCTTCGACGTACCGTCTCTTGAATAATACACGAGTAACCGCCTCAGCTATCAGCCAAGTTGTAACATAAGTGTACGCGATTCGCAACGTCGGGGCCAATGACATTGCGCTATTCGTCGAGTACGAATAATTTAAAAATAATAATAATAATAATAATAATAATAATAATAATAGTAATAATAATAATAAATTATTAACGATAAAAAAAAGAGTTGCAACGATTTATAACAATGGTTTCTGACTAGGAGATTCATCGTATCATTTTCGTTGACACATAACTTTTGTTCCCACATGATTGTCCGGGGTTTCAGTTGTGGGTATGTATATAGACCGTATAACTCACGAAATCCCACGAAATCTCGGTATAATCAAACGAGCGAAAGGAGGAGACGTGGAAGGACCCGTCGAATATTATTCCAGTTTCCCGTGGGAAACGGACTATGGTGCAGTCACCGACGGAAATGTACGAGGCTACGGGGCAAAACGGTCCACCGGGGCAAACTTGCCCGGTCAGTCTATATGTCTATGACGATTCGGAAATCACGGCAAGATGGCACACACCCAAAAAAACTATAGTGACGAATTTAATTATCAAAGAACCTGTTGGAAAAAATGTGCAAACGAAGACTGTGACATCAATCTCAGTGTGTCGTGTCCTCAGAATTATACTGTGCCATTTTGCCCTCTCGCACTTGGATCGAGTACCCTGTCTGTCCAACACGTACGACCGAGTGTTCTGCATACATATAGGACTCCAGTCGTCACACACACACACACACACAAACACACACAGTCAAACGATACAGGACGCTTGCGACGGTTTATTGCTTATCTCGAAACGGGGTTGTTCGAGGGCTGCCCCGCTCCCCACTCGCGAGGGGCGAGAGGGGCGCCTACACGATTGTCGCGTATTAACGCACTCGGGGGTGTGTCCCGGCCACAAAGGACCCAAAGACGTCGTTGTGAGCGAGTGAGAAATTCGGGCATTGTCAGGCATCGTGTACGTGGAAAGCGAAGCAGGAAAGTGTGGAGGAAGCTCGTATAGCAGGGGTGGTGGGGCAAAATGGGCACAGAGCAAACGGAGATAGCGAAAAGGAGAGAGCGCGACGGACAGACGTTATATCCTTGGGCGGAAGGTAACCCAGGGTCCCAAAGGACATGTGGAACGAGCACGAGAATTGCATATGTATGCGCCGGGGTCGTGGCGGGCGGACAGGATGAGGGTAGCAAGGTGGGGAGGGGGTGGGGAAGGGTTAGGCGTTCGTCCGCGTTAGACGCGAATGTGGACCGACGAGACGAGATGCGCGCCGAGGAGGAATAGACGGACGGACGCATCAGAAACTGCCGCATAGACCTCGTCCATATATATATATATATATATACATGTGTATTATATATAGATATATATATACAGATTTTCTGTAGTGAGTTGCGCAGGAATCCCGGAAGCGTACGGCAACGGGTGGAGTCACTCGCGCGAACCGCTTACATCTGCCAGACCTAACCCACCACCCTCCACCCCCCTTGCTACCCCCATCCGCCCCCCCCCTTGGCCCTCACACAGCGAAACGTTTCGACGCAACATCGCGCGCCACTCCACTCGAGGCCCCACAGCGTTTCTCGAGCGTATTGCGTTAACGCCGAGGGTGCAAACAGCCCTTGTGTCTCTCGAGTACAGTCGAGCTAATAATTAAACCGTTAAAAGCGCTCGTTAAAGCGACGACCGCTCAGCTTCTCTCGTCTACTCTCCGAGTTGTATATATGTGTATGTATATATGTGTGTATGTTTTGTATGTATGTATATGCGACACTCTCGTCGTGTCATCGCGATACCGTTATCTCACACGTTGTCGGTCTGGTCGCGAGATTAATGTTTTGGGACTTGGTGATTTATTATTTTTTTTTTTTTTTTCATTTTTTTCATTTTTGGTTTTTCGTAGAGAACATTGTGTGATGGTCCGGATACATTGTATCGGGGTTTTGATGTCAACATGTTCGGAATGTCTTGGAACATTCAGAATCCATTTTGTGGAGAATGTAAATTTCAAAATATTCGTCCAAATAGTTTTTCACGCATAGAGTATAGTTGTTCCCATGGATTTTCGGTATTGCATTTGAGCCGAATCCATCGATAAGTTCGGATTTCATGATATCCCGAAGAAAAACGTTCGTTCGAGTTTATAAAAGCGCATGTACGATCGTCCACGAGTAAAACTTTTTTTTACTCTTCGTGATTAATTCATCACGTTGGCCGAAGTGGCGCATTAAAACCATGCAATGAGCCGCTCGCGAACGTGAATCTCAAGCTCAACCGTTCGTCTGCGAGAAACGAACCCTTTCAAGCTCGCTCTGCCGTGTCAGGTAAGACCATTATGGGCTAAATATTTGATTGAAATATTACCGTCGCCGGGCAAGGGGGTCCTCCGCCCGGTCGCTTGCCTCGCGTGTTGTCCCAAAGAGTCTTGTGTGTGATTGTGTGTGTGTGTTTGTGTGTGTGTCGCGCTCGAGGATCCCAACGGTGCACGAACACACCGCGAGGCTCGAGAGCTTTTTGTTCGACTTAATTCCTACTTGCTCGTCACGCGAACCGCGACCGTTTATAAATATACATATATATAAACTCATACAAATGAGAAATAATATGAGCTACCGTTTGTGCATACGCGTCCGAAAGATCCGGACGTGTCACTGATACATCACGATGAAGAATGTCACCGAGCCAATTTTTTATTTTCACAAGGAAAAGTTTTTGCACTGCAAAAATTATGCACAACGTTTTAAAACTATTACACCGCCATTTTGAATTTTGGATTAAAAAAAATAAAATTGTTGTACGTCCCTACCTGAACCCTTTAAGTTATATTATACTCAATACTTCATCGAAGTAGTATTTTTCCAGATAAATATGGTGTAAGATAAAAATGGGACACTCGGTATAAATAAATATATATTTTTTTTACTCAAGCATTCTTACACATTCGACGAGTCTTAACGAAGTTAAAAAAATAATCAAGATCATCGAAGATCGTGAAAATCGCATTTATTCGGTATTACGAAAATAATACGTCGAACATCGGAATCAATATACGTAGAAAATTTTCTCATCCGGATGTACGGGAATTTCTATCTATTCCCCGGTGCAATAGTCTCTTACCCCGTATCTGTCAAAGACGCGGATTCGATTTAATTTCTCCCTAACGGGGGGGGGGGGGCAGGGGCTACCGCAGTGGAAATCCCTGGGTCGACGCGCGCTCGGCGCTCTCACGGAAAGTTGGAGAAAGGCAAAGGATGCTGGCGAAGGATCGCGATGGTCGGTGGATGAAGGTGGAGGGGTGGGGGGTGGGGGGTGAGGGTCGAGGGGATGGCTCGCCGTGGAAATCAAATCAAAGCGTAAACTCGTAACTCTCATTCCGTTCTGGCGAGTCCGGTGAACAGCTATCCCGTGTCCCCCTCTCCCCTCCCCCTCCCCCCTCCTCCTCTCGCTCACTCTTCACCAAAGCCAAGGAATGGCTTGAGGCAAAGCTGCTGCTGCTGCTGTTGATGGTTGAAGAAGGGCGTCGCGAGAGAGCGAGAGATTAAAAGAGACGAAGAAATGTACAAGAGTGCACGACGAAGGAACGAAAAAAAAGAAAAAAAAAACAACAAGCAAGGCATTTCGTTATTGCGCAGGGATAGAGGACACGAAAATGAAAAAAAAAAGCTTCGGGGCTTTTCGTCCCCTTCAACACTTATTGCCACTGCGACTAGCACTGAGACTGCTACCGCTAGGATCGTAACCTCTGGTTTGATAATCGTAGATTCGTCCCGGTCTTCGGTTCTCATCCCTCGGCGTTCAACCGTCAAACCGCAGATCGACTGGCGCGACCCTCATCGAACTGCCACTGCCAAACGGTGCTTCGAATGCGTTCCAAATTATTTCCCCTCTTCATCGTCGTTCGATCGTCGTGTCCCCTCTTTTCGTTTCCTTATTTTCTCGTCAATCCGACTGGAGTGAAAAGAGAAAAATAAAAAAAAATACTTTGGATTACCGAGAACAGGGTTTTATAATAATGAAAGGCTCCCGATTTGTTACAATTGGGGGGATGAGATTTTTATTACATATTTCGCACGATTGGATTTCTTGAATTTTTCTATTCAACTCTGAACTCTGAAAATCACGAAAAACTATTTAAAGTCAAAAACTCGTTTGTATGAATTGTCAATAACTACAGGCAACAGCGAGAACTATTGGAAAATTCACTCGGAACTATTGGGACGATCCGTTTTTTATTTTTTGTACCTTTTTTTATTCGACTGAATTTTTAAAAATCTTTTTTATTTTACAAAATTAAAAATCCCGAAAAAAAAATATTAAACCCAGAAAATTCGCCGATTATCTGGTCAAACTCACTTCTGTAATAAAATTTATCAACGATCCAACGAGTCATCCCAATATTTTCCAACCCTCTGATCCTCGCAATGTTCCACCTGCATCTATTTTTCACCGTTATTATCATCCACAGAATCATATCGCTCGTCCACCAACAACACAAAAAAAAAACTCCATCCACAAAAAAAAACAACATCATTTCGCATCCAATTAAACTGGCAAATTTGCGTAACGCTTGCAACACGAGCATCGTTGATAAACATTCGAGTATTGCCTACGCTTGCCAATTCGCGGAATAATAATTAATGTGATAATCGATAATAATAATGATGATAACAACGTTAACAACGATGATGGCGATTAATAACAAGAGAATTTCGACGTTATGATGGAAAGTTTGTTCGGTATACATAATACAGTGGGGGATAGGTTGGCGAGCGTAGCAGGGGCGGGTGGGGGGGGGAGGGGAGGGGGTGAGTACGAAGGTTTTGGTTTCCGGGGGTTTTTCAATGAGGGAAGGTCGGAGTAGCGAACGAGAGTTCGAAGAGGGATGAGAGGACCGGAGTGAGGGTGGACCGCTCTGCAGGGAGAGTAAGGGGGGTGAGGGGTGAAGAGGCGGGGGGTCGGATTCGCTCCTTGAGCAAACATTTTTACTCTATTACGGAAATCCGCGAACGGATATTAAGCAAACGCGGTTGCAGCTGCGGAAAATCGTTCGATGGTGGTGCGATCGTTGCTGCCACTGCTGCTGCTGCTCGTTCATCCCCCCCCCCCCGTCGCCGTAGAAGGGGTAGGCAACGTCGAATCCTTTCGGCGTGTTCGCGATAGCCAAGATAAATCGATTGGCCCACGGTCTAAGCCCGAATCACGCAACGATAACTCGACAGACCGAAAATCGACGACTAGTTCACCGAACCCCCCGACTAGTTCGCCCCCGCCCGCCCCCCGCTCCCTATCGCCGCTTCTCTCTTATTATCCCCGTGCAAGCCCAGAAGAGAAACCCACGCTCGAGGAATTGACCGTGGAACGCGCGAGACACGAAAGGGATTTTGGCTGGATGAGAAAGTTAGCTTCGACGGAAACATACATTTTCAAACTGTCTGGAGATTCACGTGTGGTATATAAAGTTATACGATGTTACACGAAGGATACGTCGTTGGGGACGTGCGGGGGGGGATGAAGGAAGCTGAGGAACGATAATTCAAGATGTCGAACCAAGATTCTTTGAACCGAGTTGTTTTTTTTTTCGACTCTATTACTAAATCACTGACGATTCAACATCTTAAAGAACGATGGATGTCGAATCAATACATCACACTGTTGAAGTTCTTTTTCTTTTTTTTTTTTTTTGGTTCCTCATAGAGGATGCTGTGTTCACTGCCTACGATTCAGCGAAAGCAAATTGCAATTTTCAACTTGCAGCTTGTTATTTATTTTTCATCCCCAGAAAATTGTTTATTTCGTTTTCATGAATTGAAATTGGAAGGAAAATGATTTTAGGAGCAGCCTGATTGGTTGATTCGTTGATAAATTGAAAGATTTTGCTGGATCACGAAAGAACATGATAATTACGAATGACATGATAAAACAATGGTCGCGAGGCTGACGATGCTTGGAATGTTTTTGGATATTCTTTTCACGCGCGCCATCTCTTGTTCTTTTTCTCCCTCTCCCCTCCTCGTTTTTCTTTAGTTTGCTCATTAGTTAGCACGGAAAATTGTAGCAAAGTGAAAGAGAGACATTGTTTTTGTAGTGAGGTCCGTTCGTGCGGGATTTTGTAACGATACGCGTATCCGACGCGAATAAAAGCGCGGGTGACGAAGAGGGGCGGTTTGTAGCGGACGTGGGTGGAGGAGAAGCGTCAGAGGTATCGCGATACAAACCCGTGGGAGCGATTACACACACACACACACACACACACACACACACACCCACACACACACACACACACACTCACACACACGCACACTGAGGCATCGTGGAATACTGAAACGCGTTGGGCTCGTGGATGTCGTTGGCCGTAGGGGTGAAGGTCGGTTAAGGGGTTGAAAGACCGAGAGTCAGAGGGAGAAATTTAGCTGGAGGACAGAGAAGGTGAAAGAGAAAGAGAAAGAGAGAGAGAGAGAGTTGGATGGATAAAAAGAGACCGAAAGATAGACTGCGACTGGTTGACACCGCATCACGAAGCACTAACCCTATTATTTATGCGACCTCGTAAAACTTGTGGCGTGCCTAAACGCTATACAGAATGGCTTTCTCTGTGTGAGGGGGGTAGGGGGGGGGGGGGGGGTTCCGTATCGGGTCAGGTGGTCGCGCAGTGATCCGAACGACTCACATCGCGGCTCGAGACTCTCGCGGGCATTCCGTGATCCACGATTGTCGACATTTTTGTCCGGGTTGAGGAAAACCAACCCCGTACAACCTCCCCCCATCCTCTACCACCGCCGTACATGGGACTGCCCCGGGTGGAATTCCCGGCCGCGATATGTAAGTCGTAAAACGTCGAGAAATTGGCCAATGAAACGAGGAGCGAATGTAGCTTTGTGAAGTGCGTGATGGGTGTCGTCGCGATGAAGTTCTATAAAAAAAAATATTAAAAAAATAAAACATATTGTATACGAAGTACTTTATAGTTGAGAAATGAATAATTTATAGCGTGGGCGGATATAAAAATATATATTAATATGAACATAGTAGCGGTTGCAATGTAAGGGCACGTCAAGCATAATTTTTATAATTATCATAATTATTGTATTAAAAAATTATTATTATTATTGTGAGACTTTCTTCGGACTTACGTATCTTGTCTGGTGATTCAGTAGAGTTAATACGCACACCATGGTCAATCGTGTTCTTTTTGAAACTTTATTTATTATTATTCTATTTATTATTATTATATTTTGTTGTTTGCTGTTTCCAGTTGCATTATTCAATGGAGTTGGATTACGACGTCGTGGGCATACACGGCGGTAACATCGAGTCCGTGGCTCTTCTGAGTCCGCGGGTCAATGTCTCGGCACGCGGCGAAGTTCCGACAAATCTGCAGGTGTTCAGGATAAGACTGCCGTGTTCCGGTCTCGTCAGCGCGGAGATACCAATGACGCTCAGGCTCAATGTCACCGCACCTTCCGGAACCCGTTACAACGACACGATTTTGGTCTTCAAGAGAAACAAAATATGTTTGAAAGGTACTCTTTCTTTTTTTTTGTATTTGATTTTCGCGTTGATTTGTGGTATAATAGCTGTGAGGAATTAAAAAAAAAATATATTAAAAATCAAATTATAAATGTAATATATAAAAAATTGTATTTGATAATCATCAAGGATACATTGAAAATTGATATTTAATAATTATTCTATTTAAATTTTATCTAATAATCCAAATGATCAATAACATATTTTAGAATGTTATTCAATATTAATAATTATCAATAAATATTATTCAATATTAATAATAATTAATAATTAACGTATTCTCTTAAAAACGAAAAAAAAAAAATCATCAAAGGATAATTGATTAAAAATGGGCGTGTCAAAGGGTTTGAGGGTTGATGTACATGATTGCCCGTGGTGTCTGGACGGGATGGGATTTCGTGGATCGTTGAGCTCGGCCAAACCACAATTTTCCAGGTTATACGCGATATCGGTGGCGATCAAAGCCCTCGCGGCAATCTCGAAAACAGCAGAGGCGTACTGCTAAACAAAATAAGAAAACGAAAAAATCGCGGATGATGGACGTAGAAGCGTGTATTGTAATAAGCGGCTTTATGCATGGTGATTCGGTGGATGATATAATGCGCCTGTGGGTAATCACCGGATAACGATTCAAGGCGAGGTGTCAGTATCACGCGTCGTGCGACCGTAACCAACCTGACCCGACGTGGCACAAGGGGTTGCGATACGCTGCCTCGCACGCATACATAACGCCTCGATCAACCCCGTGGCTCGCACACACGAGCATGTAACTCCACCACCGTGTTAATTATATCCCCCTCCCCCTCCCCCACCCTGGCTGATGAATTGGATAATTGGCCGGATTCAATTAACCAAAACCCTTCGCCACTCTCAAATGTCAGACACTCGTGATTATACATTTTTTCACAGTTGATTATTTAAAGGGGTTACACCACCTTGAGATTCTTGGAAAATCCATTTTTTTCAGCTCATATTTTTGCCATTTTTTGATCTTAGAAATATTTATTTTTTTCAAAATTAAATTAATGATAAAATTAAAAGTGATTTGTATGAAATAAAAATTATTTTAGATATTCAATAACTGCTCAAAAATTATTTTTGTACCAATTTTTGCGATCGTTAAGGCGGTGGAAACTCCTTAATGTTCTTTTCCGTCGTGATCTTCGTGTGTCTGACGTTGACAAAAATTTCCGGACACTCGGAAAAGTATTATCGTTCTTTGGAAGACGCCAGACTGGAGATCGTTGCGTCAAAATCATGGTTGTCATGATTGTACTTCTTTCGTAAGAGAGTAGTTCTTGAACCCCGGTTCATTCTCTCTATCCCCCCTCTCTCTCTCTCGCACACACACTCACGCTCCGAGTCTCGAGGTATCCACTCGAGAGAGAAAACGGGATCCAGAGTTGACAGAAGCGGATCCGGTTACGCGCGATGATGGAACGGGGAAAAGCAATCCGCCGGAAGGAAAATTGAATCTCGTGGACGACGAAGACGTGGACGACGACGAGTACGACGACGACGGTAGCGACGGTGAAGTGAGGCCAACCGGGGCCAAGATTTAATGGACGGGATCTTCAACTTTGCGAAGCCATCGAGAATCAAGATCAAGAGGCCAGCCAGCCTGGGTTGAAGATCGAGAGAGAGAGCTTCTTCTTATTTCGCCAGTGGGAATCCACGTCGTTGCGTATTCCTCGAGAATGGATCAGACGACAGGCAAATAAGACCGGAAGAATGAAGAACAACCATCTCGTAAAATTTCCGCCGGAAATTCGGTTAAAAAAAAATAATAATAATAAAACTAGCTGCAATGTGAAACTTGCAATTTGCTTTCTGGAAATCGAAATGGATGTGAAATGTTTTTCGGGTCGTTTGGTTCACGTCGATCGTGCACGTCCGTTAATCCAGGCTCGGACTTAATTCCACGAGAGCGTAAATCTCGGTTAGCGACTATTTGATCGCGGCTGACCGTCTGCCGACACCGCACTGAACCCATAACGTATATATATACATTTATATATACACATAGACACTCGGTTACAAGCTGGAAGGTGCCTGAAGCGAGGATAGCGAACCCAGCATCGTCGGCAGACCCGATTTTCCCGAGGATGGACCTTAACGCCTCCGTGACTTTGTCCCAACGTTCGCTGGACCCGCATCCGCAGTGAGAAAGGTCCGAGAGGGTCGAATCTTCGTGCACTGACTTTAACAAACTTTCCACGAAAGCTTCGAAACTCAATTTCCACCCTCGCGCCACAAAATTTAAGGGTTAACCAAAGTTTTCATCGGACTAACAATCCTTCACCACCCAATGATGATAAATTTTGTCCAACCCTTTTTTTTTTTTTCAAATTCTGCATTGGCTTGAGAGGAAGGAGTTGGTATGACGGTGTGAGAAGAGTTTGTTCGAATTATTTGCGATATAACGTGGGACACGAGATGAGATTGCGAGGGGTGAGGAAGGGGATGGCGAGAGTTTCGACGTTTTTAAATTCCACGTACGACGTTGCCGTGGGTCACGTGCGGGGGAGGCCATACTCGTGGTCTTATAGTCGACCGGATGGCGGAAAGAGGTCAGACGCGAAACGATCGGAGCCTCGGGCCAATTTGAGGAAGAGGATCGAATCTAGGGGGGAACTAGGTTGGTTCACAGCTTCTTTACGACGTCACTGCATCAAACACGTTCGAAACCGGACCGGTCGTTCGATCGTGAAACAACCGACGGGATTTTTTTCTTTCTTTTTTTTTTCTTGACGGTTACGCGGAAACGGAATGTCGTAAAGTCTGATTGGAACTATCAGCTATATCTTGATATCTGTATATATAGATCGAAGCCAAATACCGCTCACTGACTCATTCATCACAGTATCTCTGGAATGGCAATAGATAAAGACCTGAAATTTTGCATATATGTTCGGTCCTCTTATTTATAATATTATCAACTAAAACTTAACTTAATAACAACTAGAAACTTGTTGAATTTTTATTTATAATACTATAAACTTCCAAAATTTTAATTTATAATATTATAGATTGAGAGTTTACAAAAAAAAAAAAAACTACAGATGAAAATTTGTTTTTATGTATTTCTATTTTTTATGTCGTCATGCTAGTTCCACTTCAGTATATTTTGCATTTTCAGTCCCAAATCAATGTTCTCTGACCTAAAAAAAAAATCGAAAAACAAGATGTAAGCATAATTTTAATGACTTCCAATTTTCAAGAAGGGCCCAAAAAAATATTTTTTTTTTAAATCGCAGCTGGACCGTCTTGCTGATTGTTCACGACAAGTTTGCGATCCTATCGAGAACTTCGTGCTGGAAACTCGTGGTTCAAGACGAAATATCGCGATATTGGAACAGTAACCTTACAACAGTGAGGACGCGATGTAACGCCCGATGGCACAGTTTCGAACAAAGTTTTCCGGGCGAGGCTCGATTCACCGAGTGCATCGCCGAAAGCTCGCGGCAGGTTGTTTCGAGCGAGATATGGAATACGACAAACTGAGAGGCCGTAGACGCAGTGAAGGGAGAGGGAGGGAGGAGGTGGGAGGGAGGGGGACGAAGTCCCGTTGGTTCTCGTGAATTTCCGGTTTGCCCGAGTTAATGCCAACTCGGAGGGGACGGAAGCGTCCGTGAAACCGGGCGAGAGAAACGGATATTCGCGAGACGGTGACCTCGCGAACGAAGAGACGAGAATGGAAAGACGAGGAGGAAGTGGCCTTCCGGGCTGCAATGTGTACAGCCAACGTGCACAAGAGAAGGGCGAAGAGAGGTGAGCTTCTCCCACGGTGAGCTTCTCTTCGTTCGAGCTTTCGGACGGATAGACCGACGTAAATAAACAAAATAACAAGCTCTGGACCCCCTCCCAAGGCCTTATTTCGGGCTGCACACGCCCGAGAGCCTTTCAACCAACGAACAAACGATTTATTCAACTATTTTCTTTTTCTTATTTATCTTCTTCGTTTTCTTCGGAAACCTCTTACTCTCTTTTACTTTATTCCCACACGATGTTCTTCGGTGTGTTTTGTTGTTGTTTTATTTATTTTTAGTTTTTGTTTTTTTTGGCTTTTTTGTTTTGTTTCATCTTCCAGGAGTTTCGGCTCATCACGCCCGAGCAAACTCGACCTTGCCGTAACCTGCCAACGTTTCCTTTTTTTACGGTGTTTGTTAACCGTTTCGTCACTTCCGGAATACTCTCACTTTTATTTTTGAGGTTTTTTCACCGCAGCGCTCTTTGCAACAAGAAATGTGGGGGTTTTTTATTCTTGCTTTCTTTGGAAGATTCTTCATGCTCGTTCGCTATGTTGATTATAGTGCCGATGGGTTTAATTGAACGTGTAATTTGATATTTTTTTATCAGGGCTGTTTTTTCTTTTTTTTTAATCCGATGTACTGGCTTTTGCATTCGTTCGATTTCCGTCATGAGTGCAATAGAAACAACTCGCTCAGGAGCGAGAGAAAAAAACATCTATTTTCGTTTATTTCCTCAGCTTCGTCGTTCGTCCGCGTACATTCAATCGCAGCCGGATGTTCTCATCGATGTTTCCGTTTTCCAGACTCGATATAAAATTCCCATGCAAAAATATCCATTTGCACTCAAGCTCTAGTTTACAATCAATCGGCCACAGCATTCCATTCTCGTTCGTTCCTACATTTTCCCGAACGAACGCAAAAGTACGAACCGCACGCACACAGAAGCTGGAAAACAAAAAAAAAAGATTAGAAAAATACCAACAAAAAAATCACAAAATAAAGAAATCGCTGCGAATAAGGGTAAGAGAGGATGGGCGAAAAATAAAAATCGCTACTGTCTCGTTAACGAAAAACGTGAGGATGATGGGAAACGCGAGGAGGACGGGCGAGGAAGGGGGGGGGGGGTAGCGAAAGGACGAACCACCAAAGAGAAGAAAGAGACGAAAATAAATAAAACGCGGATTCCTTGAATTTCCCAACGGGACTGGGAGGACTGGCAGGGGGGAGGGGGTAGCCGCCGGTGGCGAACAAAGTCGCGTCCTGACGACGAGAGAGAGTCGATCAAAGCGTCAGTGGGCGCGCACCCTACCGTGACTGCGGTTTCCTCTCGGTTCCTCTCGTTTATCGAGTAATCGAACTCTCGAACGGCGAGACTATGAAGGAACACTCGAACACCTTCTCCGCGGTTGGTACAAAACGTTGGGAGGATGGGGAGGATGAGGCGGGGAGGGGGAGGGGGAGAGGTGACGCGACCAGAAGGGGCTCAGAGTCAAACGAATTTCGCTGACTCGACGGTGGGATACCACGTCCTAGGCGAGATACTCGAGTTACGTTGAAAACGACGAGTAGATTGTGTCACACACATGTCTATGTGTGTGTGGGACTACCGCAGAGCACCCCCTCCAGCTTACCCCCATTTTTCCGTGGCTTCTTCAAACGCGACGAGGCCCCCAAACGATTGACAGAATTAAATCGATCCTCTCGCCAACGCCTTTTTCCATTCACTGTCTTCCCACTCATCGAACGACCCAGGAACACACAGACGATCAGTAAAATTCCGTTTCTTTCTTTGTTTCAGGTGTGGAAACGCCACCGAGAAACGATTCCGTGCGATTGGAAGCCGGACCACTCGTCAACGGAACCGGAGCGTTGTACGTTGCTGCCACTTGTGCCTGCGCACTTATACTCGTTGTCGGGAGCGTCGCGAGTGCTCTGTACATAAGGAACAGTAAGGCTCGGGTTCAGGAATCACAGTAAGTTCATTCGGATCAATGATAAGTGACAATTGTCATGAAATTACGTTTTTTTTTGTTCTTGAATTTTTATTCACGAATATTTCGGAGTTACAACAAGTGATGCAAGTCGACGGTTTGGTCAGACGGAGCAACAAGCCCAGGCTTATCCCCAGAGGCCCGGGTTGAATCGTCGAATCTAGGATTTTTCGATGCTTCTTACCTACATGGACTTTTTTTCTTATTTTCTTTTTTTTTTTTCATTCGCTGAGATTCGAGAGAATCAATCGCGAACAAAGGACGAAAATCCTCGCAAATCCTCGGGATAAAGGACCCCGCGAGGAGAAAGAGACGAGAAAGTTGGTGGGCAGGGATTCGTGAGTGTTCCGAGTGCGCGAAGGACGTTTGCTTCCGAACTCGAGAATCACGGGAAGGTGAAAAAAAAAAAGATAAAGAGAGAATCGTCGCAGATTCTTTCGGCTTCGGCATACCCGCGGGAAATTTGCGGGATAAGCGTCGAATATATATAGATATATATACATATATATATTTAGTAGGCGCGGCAAAAGCTTCCTTCTCGTGCTTTACGACATTTTGAATTTTGGTCTCGGTCGCTCAGTCGCCTCCCGCTTGCGACCCGAATGAAATATCCTTTCAATAAGCCGGGTGATCTGTCGCTCGGTTGGCACGGCTCCCGACATTTTATTACACAGCCCTCCCCCCCCCCTCCCTTCACCCTCTGCCGACCCTGTTTCCCTTCTTTGGGGTTGGAGGCTTTTACTCTCCGCGAGGACTCTCCGATGGCGTGCTCCGGGTTTCTCGCTCCGGATGAACGAGGACCGCTCTGTGAGGAAATGTTACCGACGCCCCAGGAACCCACCGATGCCGTCTCACTAGGTTGTACCCTGGAAAAGGGCTCGCGACCGGCGGAAGAGAAAGAGAACGATGCGGAAAGTCGCGTGGGTCTTGTCTGCTCGCGCAGACTGTAAACCTGTGCTCCGCAATATACGTTCGAGTCTCCACCTAGGCTTGCGGAAACAGCTCGGATCTTCTCTGCCGACGAGATATATTAACTCTTTTGAGGACCCCGCGTTGCACGATACAACGACGATGAGGTCGGCTCGATTTCGTCGAGCACGAATTTTTCCACGTTACGACTTCGACTCTCATTTCTTCATTACAAATATTACATTTTGGAAAACCTCATATTGCAATCGCATTCGCGACTGGAAAGAAGATAATTAATTTGAAATGGAAGCAAACGAAAAATGATATAAATTATTTGAACGAAATAAAAATATTGAAATTAAAGTAAAATGAAAAATGTTGAGCTTGGAGTTTTTCGTGTTTTCAGGAAGACGCTTCCGTGTTGCAGTTACTCGGCAGCTGGTACCGGCGGATTGACCGGAAGTTCGGTTCTCGTGAGGGTCGATCAACGCCCGGGTAGCGCGAATTCGGGAAGTTACGCGACGATCGCCGATCTCGAACCTTTGTACTCGAGACCATGCGGATCGAGGGCCAGTTACTACGCCGCTAGTCATGTCACACAACTAAGTCACGTGAGTTTCAGTCGTTTTGTCGTTTCAATGTGTAGTTTACATAAATTTACATCGTACACTGTGTGTACACATTTGTTCAAATCACGATCGAACACAGTTTCGATGTGAGAAAACAGAAAATTTGTAGGAGTTCTGATACGAGTTAAAAAATAAAAGTTACGGAGACACGAAGCGCCATCTTTGTCGACTCAACTATCGTTGACTCAACTATCGTGAGATATCCTCCCGTAAAAATCCTCATCGAAAAAAAAGTTCTTTTGGACAGAAAAAATCGGCAGATCGTTTAGTTCGATAAACGATAATAAACGATCGTTGTGTTAATTTCGTAAATCGTTCGAAACAACCTAAAAAAAGCATTTTCGTTTTTAATCAATATTCAAACCTCCTTAACAGAGAAATCTGCTCTCACAACAATTGAAGATTTGGAGAAAGCAAATTGCAAGTTTCAAGACGATTTTTCAAGATTTTTTCACACAATAATTCTTACGCAACACCGAATAGTTGTTTTTTTTTCAAATGTGAACTCTTTATCGAATCTTTTGTTGAATTCTCAACTGAGAACCCAACAAAAGACCACGACTGTGTCATCGGTTATTCCTACGGGTTCACGAAAAAAAAAGCAAAAAAAAAAATGTATTGCCGACTCACCCGTGAAGCCTTGTACCTTGCGGATTCTGAATGGCGCGAACCAAGTACCGTAGTCTAGGAGAAGATGAAAAAAAAAACTGTTCGAAGATAAGACGAATAATATGGTTGGCAAAGCGGCGGAGCATTGGAGTGTCGGTTGCGAAGCGGCAATCGTGGAACAACCGAGAGTCGGATATACATATGTATATACATAGCCATGTATATATCTGTATATATGCAGATAAGAACGGGTGGATGGTAGCAGGGGATGGCGTCTCCGAAGCGTACTCCGGTGTCCAAAGGGCGTCGAGTGTCGTTCTGGTTGCGCGTCGGTGCGACGGGATGCAAATGCAACTCGCCGGATTCCCGCGACGTCGGTTTAGCACCGTCCTCGACTGTGTAATGCATGCGTAAGAGAAGCCCCTGTGCAAGCCGGAACGCTCCGTACGAATGTGATTCGCAAGTGGGGCAAGATGGACATACCCGAGAAACATAGTTGAGCATTAGATTATCCGAATCCAACAATTTTTCGCAGAGATACAAATGTCTAAATATATTTATCAAATTTTTCCTGTTTCAAAATTGTCCTTTAATTTTTTTGACGAGTGTAGATAATTAAATAATTCATTTGTATTTGATTATACATTAATAAACACAAAACTATTCGTAGAGAATATTATTTACTATTATTTAGAGTGGAACTTTTTTTATTCTAAATTTTTAATTTAAAATTACTTTGATATTATTTACCGAGAAAAATTAATAGATATGATATCTAACTGAGTCATTTCGATTTTTTATTAAAAATTTTTTATTATCAAATTACTTTAATGTTATTTGCAGAAAAAAATAATAGATATGATATTTAACTGTTGAAATCAGTTAAAATATTTGATTTCTGCTAGACGAGTATGATATCAATGTATTCTGATAGCCATTTGAAGACGTGGTTAAATAGAACTGTGCTGCTTGGCGGTGTCGAGAGTAGGTATGTTGATAACATCAGAGGGAACAAATGTTTCTCAGATATCAATTCGTGGTAAAGGACCTCCGGGAGTGTGACGAGACCAGTGAGGTCCAGCCAACACCGAAACAACAAACCCACACACACACACACACACACACGAATAAGTAACAAAGAACACCTCGTGGTTCACCGTTGAAAAGCAAGTAGTCACTGCGTACGTATTCTCTGTGTTGACAAGGGTTTCCTCGGTACAACCCACACGGGACATTCCCTCACCGCCATTGTACACAACCCAACTCTGTACGATTCTCGTTTCCACACTCTCTGAATTGTCACAACCTTGCGTTTTGGAAGGCTCGCCCTATTGAAATCACAGGCTCAAAAGCGTTATCGCGAAACGAGGCTGCGACGAGAATGCGCGAGTGAAAGAGAAATCGAAAGAACATACGACAATTGCCCCCCGGGCTTGCGAACCCCGTGACAACGAACTACCGCAGAGAAGTACATGTTCGGGGGCTTCTTGGAAAAGCGACACTCGTCGTCACGCCTCGGCAAATACGATTTCATCGTAACCGAGCAATTTTACCTTCGACGATGGAATGAAAAAAAAAAGGAAAGAAACGAGGTCGGCAAAGATAAGAGCTCGAGCAGCACTATATCCTCCGCTTTTTTCTTTTCGTTCACTTCCCCCCCCCCCCCTCCACCTCTCTTCCATTCTTCCCATCTCGCTTTATTTCCACCTAGCTCGATCGCATGTTTTTTTTTTTTTCGTTTTTCGTTTTCACCTCTTATTCTTGCTCTTCCCTTACATTTTCTTACGCGTCCGCTATTACCCTTCTTACATCCATTCCGGTTGGAATTTTTTTCTTCTTTTTCCTTCCTCCTTTTGGTTTTCTTTGGTTTTCCCAGCTATTTTCCGACCGGAAAGAGAAACCGTGCGAGACGATAACTGTGATAACATATATAACATTCATCCGACCCTCGAGTCGGATGAGAAACCGAGAGTAAAGTATGTAGGCTGGATGGTACGTATACGATGGTTCGCGTGGCTGACTATTCGTTGGCTATAACCACTGCCTCGGGCCCCCGATGCTACCGACTCGTGTAGGAACTCAAACTTTATCGAGTTTGCGGTCGAGCGATTCGCTTTCCACCAACAACTTTTCCGTGGACCCTCTTTGGCCCCCTGCCCTCGCCCCCGCCCCCCGTTCGAGCCCGGTCTTTCTGTTGCAGCCACCGTCAACAGTTATCCCCTCCCCTTTCCGCCTCGCCCTCTTTATTCAGCTATTCCAACCACCCACCTATTTCTCCGTGTACGAAGAGTTTCGGAACCCTCTTTACCTCTTGCCCTTCGACAAACTACTCGGTTAACGTTCGAAAACCGAAGGACCGAACCTAAAGACCTTCCGACCCTGCCCCCACGCACCCCCACGAAAAACCACCGGAAGCCGAAAGTTAATACATCCGTTTTCCTCGTTCACCTTGATCTCCAATTTTTTCTTTCGCTTGCCAATGAGTAACCGTTTTCTTTAATCAACTATACATCTTGGAAAAGAGTTACCCCCATAGTTTCCAACCTTGTCGTATTTTCTTCTGGGATCAACTTGGACCGTCGATTTCAAAGGATTTGGATTCGGTCTTTACATTGCAAATCTTTTTTTTTTGATTTTTTTTCCTTCCTGGTTTCAATAAATTCCGATACGTAGAATTTGATTTGAGTCTTCATCTCCATTTTTCTTTGAATTTTGAATGAGTACCCCTTTTCTTTAATTAACTATAGTTCTTGGAAACGAGTTACGCCCAGAGTTCTAAACCTCATCGTCCAACGGACGGTCAATTTCAAAGGATTCCGATTTAAGTTTACATTGCAAGTTTTATTTATTTATTTTTTAATAAACCCCACAAAATTTATAGTTTAATTCGAGCCTCACAACTTTCATTCTCTCACTATTAATTACATAATCAGTCTGAAAAGCAGCGACAAGACAACGCCAATTTTTCCTAGTTTCACGAATCGTGAGAGACGTATCGCGACATTAATTTCAATTCAAAGACTGTGCAAAAAAGGTTGAATGAAAAAAAAAAAAAAAAAAGATTTCACAAGTGAAGGTAACACATACGTGAGAATGGGAGTGATGTGGGGGAGTATAGCTCGGGTTTATAGCATGTATATCCGGTTGGCCGGTATTCCCGAGGGAAGGTGAGTGGAATGGAGTGGATCTCGGGGTCGGTGGCGGCGAGCGGTCCCGGCGTCTGATGGTGCGTCTCGGAGGGTATAACCGGGGGGTGAAGAAGGACGGGGAAGAGCAAAGGAAGAGAGAGAGAGAGAAGTAGAGAGAGGAAGAGAGATAATGGGGGTTGGTTGGGGGTACATGGGAGGTTACACACGCGGTTACTTCTCTTCTCAAGCGACCCCTCGTGTTGGCTCCTCTCAGTCGTCGAGGGAACACGGTCTGAGGAAGCTGAGACGGAGAAGCCAGAGATGAAGGCTGCTTGACAAGCTGCCGGTCCAAGGAAAGGGGAAGGGGTTGGGGGGATGGAGACCGAGAATCGTGTGCTCGTACCGCAGAGCACCGGCAACCCCCCGGTCACAGAGAGAACAAGAGACGGAACGATGGCGAACGTTGGGCGAGGCAAAGAGGTCGAGGGGTGAGCCCAAGGGTGGGTTGGAAGTGGGTCCTGTGATTGTTTCGGCTTTGATCTTGGATCAATTTACCGGGTATACGCGTATGCCTCAGACTACCCCATCCAAAACGTTCACGTTTCCCATCTTCTTCCAACCCTCGGCGCGGAAAACTCTACGCACAAACCTATACGCGTCTCGAAAAGCTGGGACCCGCTTCCCTCACCCTCACCCTCACCGCGGACGGAGGTTGTGTCCGTTTTCCGTATATAATCGAGCCTCCCGAAACAAAAAAAAATCCACCCCTCACCCTACGAACTGTACACGACCTTGGAAAGCTCGTTCCTCTTTTTTTTGTACAGGACTCGTTCCAAAATTCTCAAATAACGAGCGTTTGGGGGATTTTTTTTTTTTTTTTGAGTTTCGAATTTTTGTCCTCACTTCAATTTCCAGGGCTGGAGTTTGTGGATCTCTGTTTTTTGGATAGGAGGTTGTGCATAAGGGATGAATTTTTTTTTTTTTTGGTGCTACGTGTAAAACGATAACCTTGAGATCCAATGGCTAAGCTTGTTACCTAGAATTGGAGTCAAAGGTTCGTTCCTCGTTGACACTTTGATGTCGCGGTAGGATTTGTGGTTCCCCGATAACGTTGATTATGTCATACAGTCTATGATAATCTCTGTGACACGAAAAATAATGTTTTTCAATTGTTAAATATTTTGCATTGAAACCTAATTCGACGTGTTATAATTAAATCAATCCTAAATTGATATATCGTACGGCCCCAAGTGTTTGATAAATTTTTATCACGTGAGAATTCATCGAGTTGCCGATAAATCGTCGAATTTGGGGAGAAACAAACGATGACTGACGGGTGTTCATCCGACAAGAGTAATCGAATTTTCCCACGGGCTCGTAACCACTTCGATACAATCGAAGCTCATCGATAAATGCGCGCGATCAACGAAATCGACCGTGTTGACGGTTGGTTCGTACATCACCTGCAAAACCAATTTCAACCCAACCGTGCTCTCATATTTGCTCGTTATCAATGTAAAACCACGTTCAATTTATGTGGCAAAAATTTCCACTGCGCGGTACGCAAAAACGCATTAACCGTTCGCCGGGAGTACGGAAAAATCAAAAACGACAAATTTATAACCAACCTCTTGCTAATTGTACAGAACGACGGATAAAACATTCGTGAGTGTGTGTGTGTATGTGTGTGTGTAACGAGATTCGGTAATAATTACAGACCTCGCTCATCGCTAAGCCGTCCGGAATTAGCGTATTTGCATTTTACGCTTTGAACGAGAGTACGGACGAGTTGTGCGAGCTAGCATATCGCTTCGGATAACTCGCCACTCCTGTAAACGCGCGTGTGTGCGGCGAGAGCACGCTGTTCGTAAATAATTTCCGATTCCAATATCGGTTCGCGTAGTTTCCCGGCGTTCAATTGCCAATGGTTAACATCGAGACGACTCTTTGCCAACTATTTCGAGTGCTCCAACCATTCGGCCAACTCGTAAAAATGAAAAAAAATAAAAAAAAAACAATTTCAAATAAAAAAAGATAAAAAAGTTAAAAATAGAAATTCGCTACCCCTGAATCGTGATTAGTGAACGATGATTCCTCCATGAGAAAGCAAAAATAACAAAAGCATCCGAAACGCCGTTGCCAATAGAATTTGAAAACCAAAAAAAAACAATTTTAAATTTAAAAAAATAAAGAAGTTAAAAATAGAAATTTGCTACCTCTGAATCGTGATTAGTGAACGATGATTCCTCCATGAGAAAGCAAAAAGAACAAAAGCATCCGAAACGCCACTGCCAATATAATTTGAAAACCAAAAAAAAAACCCAAAAAAAAGGAAACACAAAAAAAAAAGTTTCGTTATCCATCGGTGACCGATTGTAACCGTGAAAATTAATCAAACTTCAATTGAAGTACAGATCAGCCAATCTATATACACACACATGACTGCCCTTGATAATACACAGCTATGGGAGTTGAAAGCAGGATAAGCCCTTGGCGTTGTTGAATTAATATTCGATTCAACGAGTCCCCCTCTCGTTCCCCATCCCCCGCAAACGGTTAATTCCAATATATCTGCAGTGCAGCTACCAGGTTCCACATCCCCCGTACGCCGCTCGGCCACCCTTTCCACTCTACAAACGACGCCCCCGCACATACACACACACACCTAAACATTCCACACACAAGGTCATACGCTAATGCGTTTCGGTCGTCCGAATATTTACGTAGTTTTATTATTTCAAAAGGCGTGCAGCGGATGAAAAAAGGAGTGGATAAAAAATTAAAAAAATAAAACGCGGTTTTCCACCCTCTCCGCGGGGCGATATCCCTTTGTACAATGGTTTTGGGTGGCGTATCGGTATTAGCGGGGCAGGGCCGGTGGGTGACGACGGAGCGAGCGACCCGGGCGCGCTGGGCCGAAGGCAAAACTCCGGAAAATTGAAATTAATGAATGGCCCGGGTTCGGAGGGTGAGAGAGGAGTGGAAAGGGGTGGAGGACGCGCGCGGTTGGGATAGAAACCCCCTGGCAGGGGCCAATGGGAATCCATCGGGGGAACAAAGAGGGATTGATATCCGGAGTGCGAGAGGACTCGGTGCTTGACGAGTGGGAGCGCAGGGGGGGAGGAAAAACGCTCCCTCGCACTACCAGCCTTGTCTCCTCTTCCTGTTGCGACCCTCAACTACACCCTTCTCCTCCCCCACACCCGTCGGGCTTTGAACCGGTCGCCTGCGAAGCCGATAGGCGAACGAGACGAAACCAAGAATCGGTCCCTTGAGCAATACGATGATAACGTTATTATGAATTTTGCTTTTTTTTTAATGGTATTACCGTGATGATAATAAACGAAGGAGATGGAATTAATGATTCGGTTCCTTGGACTCTCGTCGCTCCTTCCATTCTTGGTCCATGAGATGATGTGGGGGAACGAAAATTGCAATTGTTATTCGAATTGTAGTTTTGATTGGGGTGCGAGACATTTTTTTTGTTGGGAAAATGGAAGTTACACGAGAAATTAAAATATGACGTGCTACAATTTTTTTAGTTATATATATTAACAAGATGTAAATTTTACGTTTGTTTTTCTGTAAGATTATATTGAAATGGAGTTAGGTTAGAATTAACAATCTCGCATTGTTGTATTTTCTATTTTTTTTCAAAATGTGATTATATTTTGTCACACTTGAAATAATGGAATTGGGAGGTTCGAAAATGTTGCTGAAAGGAGACGATCAGAAAAATTTGATACGTACTTTCATATTCATGGAAGTAATCTGCATTTTGAGGTGAGATCAGAATGTTATCGGGGTTGAGTTTGGTCGGGTTATACTAGGAAAAAAATCACATTCGCTTCCTGATAAGGGGCTTATCGGGTATGCATTGCTTCGGGCTGCATGCACGACGAGTACCTCGTCAGGACCTTGCAAGGACCTGATTACGGTGGTTCCTAGTAACACTCGATTGAAGTTCTCCAGCCAAATGATAAAATTTCCATGTCGACATTCGCATAAAAAATAATAATACTAATAATTATCTGGTTTTCAGAATTGTAATTCCCTTTTCAATAATATCCACAAATTTAGAAGTTTCAATGCCGGAAGTAAACGCAAAAAAAAACTAATAATAATAATTAAAGGTTGTACAAAGTTATATCATTTAATTATGTGCATCTTTGTTATTTGGAATTACAGACGACTGATCCGTGTGACAAAGCGAGAGCATTGTCAGTGACAAGATCGGCGCTTTACTGTCGAAGTCTTCTTCAGGAAGGCACTTTCGGACGTGTCTACAAAGGAGCGTTGAATATCGCTGGACGAGAGCAGGAAGTCATCATAAAGACGGTCACAGGTGAGACATTTATGCTCTCACTCGTTCTCCCAATTTTATTCACAATACTCGAACGATATTCTCGAGCTCATTGAGCTTTGATAATGTAGAAATGGTTTCTATCAGCTACGGGCAAAACAGATCTCTCCTAACAACGAAGAACTCTTCTCCTCAAAAAATTATCTCCATAAAATTTAAAATGTAAATTTAAAATTTTTAAATGTAAAAAAAATATTTAAAAAATGACTATGAAAAATGTATTACAGAAGTCGCGTCGGCGTATCAGGCGTCGCTCCTCGTGGTCGAAGGTTCACAATTGGCCGGTCTGGTTCACGCTAACATAGCTTCGTTGGTGGCCGCGTGTCTGGACAGTCCTTGTCCGTTGTTGGCTTACGCGAGCGCACCGACCGAATTGAATCTCAAGACCTATCTTACCGACGGCAATCATCATCCGGTCACGAGGGATCTGGTAAACATCGGCGCACAGGTCGCGAGAGCCGGAGCGTTTCTTCACGGTCGGGGTTTGTTGCACAGGTAAATAAATAAATTAAAATATTAAAAAACAATCAAAAAAATCAAAATAATCGATTATTTCGTCGTATCGATATAATAAATGTAATATTTGATTTTTTTTTTAATCAACAGGGACATAGCTGCGAGAAATTGTCTCGTGGAACCAAACAGTCTTCGGGTCAGACTGGCCGATGCCGCACTGGCACGAGACATATTTCCTCAGGACTATCATTGCTTGGGCGATAACGAAAATCGACCAATTCGATGGATGGCCCTGGAAAGCCTTCAGCACAATCAATACAACACCTCCACCGATGTTGTAAGTCGTGATTTCTCTTTGAATTTCCTTTTTGAATTAATTTTCGCCTCCACTTTTTAATTGGTCTAAATTTTTGTTAATGTGACAAATAATTGGAGTGAAAAAAACGAAAGTAGTGTCTCTACAAAAATTATTATTATTATTATTATTATTATTATTATTATTATTATTATTATTATTATTATTATTATTATTATTATTATTATTATTATTATTATTATTATTATTATTATTATTATTATTATTATTATTATTATTATTATTATTATTATTATTATTATTATTATTATTATTATTATTATTATTATATTGACCAACGATCAACGTGAATTCCAAGGAAACGTGATTTATCATGAGGTGTCTATGGATCGTTCGGTTACAGTGGGCCTTCGGTGTGTTCCTGTGGGAATTGGTGACAATGGGACAGCAGCCTTACGTGGAGGTCGATCCGTTCGAGATGATGGCCTGTCTGCGAGACGGTTATCGACTGGCACAGCCGAGGCCCTGCCCGGACGAGCTCTTCGCCGTGATGGCCGTCTGCTGGCTCGGTCTGTCCCGGGATCGTCCGACCATGCCTCAGCTACTCGCCTATCTTCAAGAATTTCACGACGCTCTCGGTGGTTTCATCTGAAAACATTTCACCAACGAAAAAAATTGTTTTTTCAATTTTTCTTTTTTTTTTTATCATTCTTATTTCACGATCGAAGTATTGTCGTGTCATTCGAGCTGAACTGTCTCAAAGTTCATGAATAAGTTGCCTTGATTCGTACGCGACAAGTTTCGAATCGTGAAAAAAAGTTCGAAGATCATTTGGGGAATTAATTTTTTTTTCTTCTTCGAAGAATTAGTCGTCTAACGATGCGATTCCGATGGAAAGGGAAAGATACATGTGACAGATCTACGAATGGTTTGAATTATCCGAAAATGATGTCGCGAATAATGAGAATGGCTAGATAGGAAACTGGTAATTTTTTATTCAAGTCGATTTAGCGAAACTGGGAGCTAAAGCACACGAAGTGGCCGAGTCTTGAGCCCAGGCACGAGGCCAGGGGAGAGGGGAGGGGAAGGGTTATAAATGGCGTTTCTAAAGTGGCGCGTTAGGATCCAAAAAAAAAAAGTAGAAAGACCGAACTGCGGAAGGCACGAAATGAGAAAAAAAGAGAGAGAGAAGAATCGCGTGTGAGAGAAAGTGGTGGCATCGAACGAAAGCTCGTTTCCATGCGAACAAATTCGAGAACCCTTCCCCTTTCCCCCCCCTGCCCCCGACCTCCAGCTCCCGAAGAAAGGATCGAAGGTGCGCGATGAGAATATTGATAAGACGCGGATTTACATCGTCGATCTTTTTCAACACATACCGAAAAAAAAAAAAACCCAGAAAAAAAACAAAACGTTTTGCGCTTCACGCAGATGCCGATATTCAAAAAATCGTTTTTCTCACGAGTATCCATCGTAACCCCTCCCCCGATGCAATACCCAGACGGGGTAGGTGTCGAGATCGAAGATAATGCGAGAAAGAACGATGGGGCACCATGAGAACGAAAACGAACGGAAAGTCTGATTATAATCAAACAAACGTGATGGAATTGACACGATCACGATGGCTGTTTGTCTGCGCAATCGGTTGTTGCCACATCGAAGAAATACCCGAACGGTTTATCGTCGTCCTTGATACAACAATAAATCGATCGTCATTTGGTTGAGAAATATTTTTTCAAATAACTTTTTTTGTGTTTAAAAATTTGTGAATAATTTATAAAGATAAAAATGGAAACGAATGATCGAGTGAATGATGTTTATTCGTTCGGCGATGGGAAAATTGTGGTGAAGCCTGTTGCGGCAAGTAGTAAAGGCGTTGAGTGGTCAGACGGAGCGCCTGGCGCATGGCAACAACTCGTCACGGCCGTGCCAAGTGTCTGCTCGACTCAGGGATCTTGTTTCTTGTTTTTTATTATTTTTTTTATTTTTTTATGGAATCTGGAGCATTTTTTTTTTTTTGCATCTCGTTTGAAAACGAGCGGACAGACACACACATACGTTCAGAACTGTTGCGGATACACACGTAAATCGTCTGTCAGATTGCAAAAAGTCGATCACAAACTGTTGAGAGATCGTTTTTTCCTCGATTTCCGTAGATAGAACGAAGGCTGAACAGATGCGAAACTCGATCGCTATTGACTCTCGCGTAAATCCATTTCGTTCGCTTCGAATAAAACGTTCGACAACACGTTCGCTTGTCCTCAATTACGAAATTCTCGTTCGGTTATTTGCACAAAAAAAAATAAGAAATAAAAAATAAATAAAAAAATGATCCGTTGATTTCCATCGACGAAGACAGAGCCATCGATGACGGTTCGAGATGGACGATGACGACTAATCAGGAAAGAAAATGCGACAGTGCAGTCTCGTACAATTACCATTGTCGCGTTCGACCTTCGATGGACGACGCAACGATTATTGCGCAAATAGACAGTCCGTATCACACGTGCACGACACATGTAATATTCATGAATAACAATTCATTTGTATTGTAGTTATAATTATTATCGTATAAATGAAAGTCAATAATAACGATTTATCAATTTTTTTTTCAATTTTTTTTTTTTTTTTTTTCGTTTTTGCGAAAGAGTTGGAACAGTCTCGAATAGCAATACTTGCGTGCCCATTCGCACACTGCCAAAGAAACAATAAAATCAAAACAAAAATTGCGAAATAATGTGTGAACAATTTTTTGTCACAACAAATTGGGAATCGATGTTTGGTTTCGTCGTGTTTTTTACTACGAGAACATGGAATTGTTTCGCTCAATCTGTCTGTCTCTGTCTGTGCTCCGGTGCTTATATCAATATCCTCTTTCCTGGCCCCCTCTCCCTCCTTTTGCACTTACCTCTCGTCTCTTACAAAGGGACGTCAACGTCAAAGCTCGACGGGGGACTGATCGGTGCTACTGCCACAATCATAATCTTCGTCAAAACCACTGTAACAATATTAATATCTAATATTAATCTTTGAAATTCTATCTTCTACGAATTTTAGTGTAAACTATTATACATATATATTACATGGAAAGAATGAGAGAGGCAAAAAAAAATTACTATAAAATAGTTGAATGATCGAAGACCAGTGAAAAGGCGTGAAAAATCTGCGACTCGTTAAATTGTATTTATCGCGATCGAGTCCATGACTCTTTACTACGTACTATAAATAACTACAACAACAAAAAATTGAATTAATCGATTAAATTCTAAGTATTCTACTATACGCTATTACCAAAATATTTCTAAATGTTTTACATTTTATTTTATATTTTTTATTTTTTTTCAATTATTATTATTGGATGAACAGGGTAGGCTAGTGCTGCACACACTTATTTCGCTGTCGCTGTATCATACGAATGAAATACCCGTTTGATCGTTCTTGTATTATAATTTTTTATTTTTTTTGCAAATTTTTATTTTTTTATTTCCGCACCCTCTCGAGATTCCGCGAGAGGGAAAACCCGGACGAGGGTGGAAAGAGTACTTTCGACGGAATAATGCATTGAGATATCGAAGGGTGAATTCCCCGTTCAACGGGCTTGGGAAATCACCCTCTCTCGATCCACACAAACCATATACTCTCTCCCTCATCGAATTCCAAAAATTTTCAACCCTCGCGAGAGACACGCGGATAAATTCTGCACCCTCTCGCATTATCCAACTCCCCCCCCGCCTATATCCACGCAAATACCGTACCGAGACACTCTCACGCAATCCGTTATCCACATCGCGACGTATGAAAAAAAAATTGAATAAAAACAAAAAAATAATAAAAAACAAAAATTGTAAATACCTAATAATGGCGAAATTAATAGTGGTGCGCCGAGTAAGTTGATTTGTGCAGATTCTATTATTTCCTATAACGATGTACGGCATTATTTTTCAATGGGATAATAAAATATACGTGTTAAAACGATGATGTACTCAATCAAAACCTTCATCGCAAAAAATTTCGTTTTCTTTCTTTTTCCAGATTCAACCCTTAGCTGGTCGTCTGAGATCGATAAGCGCCAGAAGCAAAATCAACCCCGTTTCAATGATAATCCACTTCGTTTCTCAGAATAAAAGATTTTTTCCAATTTTTAGATTGAAATAATGAAAAATGGTAAAGTTTCCAATTTTTTTTTGTTGTAAAATTCGTAAATTTTGCGATTTTTTTTTCGAAGTAAATATTAAATTTAAACCGAATCGCCCATGGCACCTTTCAAAGGAAGTATCAAAGAATATATGATAATTTTTCCAAGTAAAAAAAATCGATTGCCTACTAGCAGCAGGCTTTTTCCTGATGGGGGACAAAAAGACCCCTGTATGCCCAGTTATGGGTTCAATCGACTCAAAAAATGTTCAACTTTCGCCCGAAAATTGTTTCCATCCCCTCTTCATACATTATGCGTGCCAAATAAAAAACCCTGTTCATTTCAACCCCTTCAGAACCCCCAAAAAAATCGAGCCAGAAAAAAAAATCAAAGTAAAAAAATCCGTTGCCCAAAAAAAAAAAAACACCCGACGATTTTAACGATCCCATCGAACAGTCAATCCCGTCGGTCGAAAAAAAAAAATTTCACCGGTTTCTCGTGGCACATAAAATCTCGGCGACGTTGGTGAATAGGTCATGGCGTTGTAATCGACGTAATAGACGACGGAGAGTTGAGAGTTGGCGAGCGTAAGAACGAGCCCGAGCGACGTTTGCGTACTCACTTAGTAAGGCAAAGGTAACGGGCGATGGAGTGAGAAGGGGGAGGGGGGGGCAGCCCTTTCTAAAATCGCGGGAACGCGGACGAAAGAGGTGAATGCTGGTGAACCCCCCTCCCCCTCACTTGCTGCTACCCCGTTTATACCCCTTCACCCGCGTGTCCAGGAATGAAGCGAGTCGTGGAGTCGATTATCGCGCGACTGAGGAGACAAGCGGCGGGGTGACGCACTATTTCCTAATCCAAGCAGAGTGAGAGGCACAGCCAGAGCCCCCCCCCCCCCCCTTCTGCTGCTCGTGTGAACGAGTGAGAGAGAGAGAGATAACGTGGCGCGAACGACGGCGGGACCCGCGACCAACGAAAACGAAAGTGACGGAGAAAGTTGGAGCATTGTTACGAAGCATAAAACGTTCTACGTGCCCCTTCCCCCTTCCACGTCCCTGTTGCCCCTTTCTCCCGCCCAGTCGCAGTGGCGTCTCGAATGGAACAGGCCGAACGAAGGAGAGAGGGGTTAGTCGGGCCCCCTCGTGTTTGTACCGGTGAAAACGCACGTTTTTGCTACTGCCCACGTACGTTTGGCACACTCGTGTGTTAAGGATGTATGACACATGTGGGTGAAAAAAAATATGTAAAGACGTTTTGGAAATTTTTACAGCCAATAGTTTTATTGATCATTCTGAAAAAAAAAATTTGAAAGAGTAAAATTTTAGAAGGGTTAATCGACTTGCTCGTAAGTTACAGCTTTATGGAATTTTAGATGTGTCTTCATGGGAAATGGGCACATTGCGACAATGCGACAAATATGGACCAGAAAACACATGGAAATGAAGTCTTTTTTTTCTAAATTGAAAAACAAATCCAGTGAGTGGATTTTTTATACAGATTGATAAAGATCCACACAAAAGAATGCAGATCGATCGACCTTCGATATTTTATATTCAATATTGGCGATTAACGAAGGTGAAATAAAACATGATTCAAGATGTTTGGCAATATTTGATGATTATGAATTTCTCCCGAATTGACAAACCATTTGTAATCGAGATTTCTCAGATTGGCGTATTTCAAGCTGATTGTGAGATTGCATGTGTCATACATCCTTTAGACATATGCGCAAGTAAACCCATTGTGCTGCAGACAATACGCGAAAAACAAAAGAGTTTTTCCGGGATCCAACGTGTACCCAAAGAAGGTGTGCGGGAGTGAGGGCGAATTCTGGGGGAAAGGAAACTATTATAATGCTGAGATAATAAAAATTTGAATTGTCGTTTTTCAAACGTAATAATAGTAATATATATATATATATTTTTTTTTTGAATTTTTGAGCCAACTGTATATACGTATGTGGAAATGTATGCATGTTATGTCTTTGAGAATAATTATTGTTCTTTCTTTTATTACAGTTGTAAAAATAAACTATCAGAAATTCTTTTGTTCATTAGAAATGAGTGAGAACAACGCAAAGAGAAATCCGTGGAAATTTCAACGAAATAAAATGCAAATGATCGTTTTAGAACCACAATTATCATTATTATTATTCGCACGTGGAAACCATATTTACAAATATATAAAACGTCTTCCAGGATCATTATGATTACAGTGATAAACTATTTCAAATGATTGACTCGAATAAAATTTCGTATATTCGATTGTTTCATAATAAAATAATTTATTTCCATCATTTATTTCGTGACACATTCTATCATTTATGTTTCATAGGTTTGCACCTTGAAATTACATATTTTTTTTGGGATTCTAAGAAGCGACGGTCGTACGAGTGTCGCGGATGGATTACAGCAGCAGCAGTGGCGAAGTCTCTGGGATGCATGAGCAATCACGTTCGTGCGCTCAATGTCGTTATCACAAGTGAATCCGCACGTAGTGGAGATGTCTTTACGGGTGAGAGAAAAATAAAACGCCCGGTTTGAATACTTCACTGGCAATCGTGTATACTCGACTGTAACGCGTGTACATGGATACAATGTATAGTAACGTTCGTACGAACATTTTACGACGAACTTTCTCCTTCGCGTGGACGTCGTCGTCCTCGACGATTTCCTCTTCGGTGGACCTCGATGTCGGCCCTATCGAAAATGTCACCTCGATCCTCGGCAATCGGCCCGAAGAAATCAAGGCTCACCGTCCACTGATGGGCCACCATTAAGGGGGCTGACAAGAGTCACCTAAAAAATTCCAATTTTTTTTTCTTGACACGATCAACCCGAATTTCCACACTCATCCAACATTGCAGTTTGTTAGGAACAAGTTGAGTCGTCAGAATTGAAAATCCGTGGAGTCTTATGGTTCGAAAGCTACGCCAATTGAAAAAATGTGTGATAAGGCTTACAGCGTTCAGATGCTTTATATGGCCATGAAAATAATTGAAATTATAGCTGAGTCTAGATTTTTTTCTAAGGGTGATATCGATTTTTTATTTGGGGATTGATTATGTCGCAAAAAAAAATTTTCAAATTTTTTAGGAGACTCAGCCCCCTTAAATGAAAATGCATTAAAAATATATTTTACAAACAAATGACTACGATCAATCATTGCACAATTTGTCCAAAAACATTTTTTTTCCTCATAAATTTCAATATAATAAAATACAACGAATAACAATGGTTGTTCTAAATTGAATCAATAATAGAATAATGTTGACCATCGATATAGTTAGAATAATGGATCTCGATACGATACTACGACGATTTATTCCCACGCTAATGGAAAACTTATGTCGTTAAAACAATCAAACGAAAATATGTAGTCTTTTTTTTCATTTTCACAAATATTTACGTTCTTGCGAGAATGTTAATGTAAAATTGTTAATCCGAATATCTCAGAATCAAATGCCGAGGGATTCGATTCCACCGCAGCCTCGTTCGTTTATCAAAAGTCGCTTCTCGTGGATGTTACAATCACCCGAAAAAACTCTCACACAACGTTCGAGCCGCACGAAGAGTTGTAACATCGCAAATGCCATGTTAGTCGTCGACGCACACACGTGCGCGAACGTGAGAGTCGTCGACGAAAGTGTCCGTCTTGCACAATTCGAATGCGGGACGTCCGTCCTCGTGGGTTGAAACGTTTCTCGAAAATGAAGAAAGAAGAAGAAAAAAAATAAAAAGAATAATGAAATAACACGATGAAAATAAAAAAGATAAAGAAACAAAAATAAAATAAAATAAAGAATGAAAAAAAAACACAAACGACGACGAGTTGAATAAAACGTGTGTGAACCAAGTACACCGTATTATGCGAACTCACGAGGTCTCCTCGCGATTTCCAATTCAAACGCACCTCACTTCGCGCTCTTCACGCTCTCCCTTTTTTTTCACTTCGCACTGCCAAAACATATATTTTCATCGACAATTTTTTCCATCACCTTCGATCGACCTTTACGAAAATTCCAATAATACATTGGGTTAAAAAAAACAAGCAATCATTTGAATCCTGTTTTTTTTTAAATTTTTTAATAAATATAAATAATTCTTCTTTTAATAAATCATAAAAATGCAATTTTATCGACAAAAATCTATTCTAGAAACAACTGTAGCGATATATACTTTCAAAAAAAATGTTCGTCAGTCTAAAAACAAAATAGACAAACTGCAAGTTGGAAACTTGCAATTTGTTTCCTGTGAATTTGTTTTTTTTTGTTAATATTTGGCTTCTTTAGAGAGGATCCTCCGTTCACTATTTACAATTAGCTTGCACAAAACTGGAGACATGAAAATCTCCAAATGAAAAAACACACAGCTTCCTCTTTGAGCAAGCATAGCTGATAAAAAATCCCAATTTTCTCAACGAATCATTTCATCGAATTAAAAACCGAAAAACTATATAACATTAAAAACAGGATGAATGACTCTACGATTGTTGCAACGATGTGACGAATGGTACATAGTTCGTGGATTAATCGTGGAACAAAAACGCAGTTGCGAGGGCGCCCCATACGTCACGATTGTTCCAACGATGACCGTGCATTGAGGTAATGGGTGATATAGCAATTGCGAGGGCCAGCCAGCGAGACTTTATGGCAATATATATATAGAACTTGCGAAGCTACCATCATAATGGAGTGCCTCAACAGTGTATTATGGGTACCGACATAACTTGCACTAGGTTTGGCAGCGACCATCCTGTATATATGTGAATAACACGCGTATTAGGTACTTTAACGTCCATGTGGACATCTTCTATTTACCATACATAAATACACACACATATATCTATATAATATATATGTGCGACGTTGCTGCAGCCTATGCACGAGCTTGTGAGAGGCCAGAGAGGAGACAGCAGATACGCATCACTGCATCACACACACACACACACATACATGTGCATTGCACGTTCACCACACTGGTATGACGTTCGCACAGACGTGGGAAGCATAATAGGTCGGTCCTCGACGAGAATTAGTATTAGTGTGTAACGAGATGATCGCACGGGGCTGTCTTCTCTAGGCAACGAAATTTACGTGTCTCAATGTGGATGTGTGCACACGTTACTCGTGTACGTGAAAACGTCAAATGGAAGAAGATGCAGCGACCACGAGAATTGACACACGAGCATGTGTTATGGACGTACCCACACAACACACACACACACACACACACACACACACACACACACACACATACATACATAGACACACAGACGTCGTGAATCAATAGAGAAAGAATAGTGGAAGTGTGGAATAATGTAATAGTAATGGCCGGCGGTGCAACGCCAAGGACAATGTTGCAGGCGTGAGTTTTATACGATATGCAAGAGACGCACCACGATGACATAGCGTCGGAGTCACCATATTTATTCACGTGTCTTCGATACGATTATCTCGATATAAATAATGATAATATCAATAATAAATTATTATTTTTATTATTGATTTTATTAACAATTAACTTATAAATATGGAAATAGCATTTTCAAATGAATATTATTATATTTATTGGTAATAATTTATTATTCTTATTAATAAATAAGGTTGGCAAGAAATGTAATGTACTGTATAATAATAATAATGATAATAATATGCATTTTGAATTATTATTTTCTTATTTTTATTATTTAACACATTGAATTATTGTTCTACAAAAATAATGTACAAACAAACTTGATCATAGATCAAATACTCTGGCTACTTGTCGTCGACTTGCATCAACCATGTGTCAACCTACAATAATTTACTCAGCAAAATACTTATAAAAAAAAACACTTGTCAGTAGTGTTTGTACATATCGACGATAAAATTTAACGACAATCGATTGCTCCGAGTGTCCGAACACGTGGTGATCAGCACTTTCGATACTTTCCGGTACTTCGAGTTGGCTTTGATGTCGAGTCAATGATGTAGTCCCGGTACGATGATTGGTCGATCGAAAGCCCCAAGGGCGAAGCCCGCGGGGCTCGATATTATTCCACGTGCGTATCGTGGAAGAGAGTATCCGTACGAGATATTAATTTGTTACGCTATTACGTAGCACGAAGTATCGGGTGGCATCAACGTTGTGTCAGTTACGTTAATGAGATAATCGCAAATGTCCGTGAAGATTTGTAAACGGTGTGTTTGTGTGTGTGTATTTGTGTGAGTGACAATGAGAAGGTGAAATTGGAGTAGCCGGCGGTGGTTCGACGAGTAAAATGCATAAACACTCTTGTGGACGAAGCTTGATGGAGAAAGAAGAGCTTCTTAGAGTGGCTCAAATACTATAATAGTAATAGTCGGAGTGTGCAACGCCAAGGACAAACCCGCTCTCGACATTATTCCACGTGCACATCGGTCGAGGAATCGAGTGTCAGTGAGAAAACACGAATGTGTGTGTGTGTGTGTGTGTGTGTGTGTGTGTGTGTGTGTGTGTGTGTGTGTGTGGGTAGCAGACAGATGTGACATACGAAGATACAAGTAGATACGTATGGGTAATAAGGACAAATGCAACGCATATATATATATATATTAGGGTGGTTCTTACTATGATTCTTTATTTATTTAGGCGCTGCCAGAAGATAATATGGCTCAGAATCAATTTAAAAAAATATCCTGAAAATTTGAGGTCCGCATCTCAATTCTTAATCCTGCCGCCAGCCTTCCAGAGTTTGCCATTCAAACAACGTAACGTTTTTCACGTTTCAGAATTTTATTTTATTATTACTGAACTTATTATCTACATTATTATCTGTAATGCATAACTTTATTTATGTTGAAGATAAAATTGTAAAATATGGAAAACCCTGTGTTATTTAAATGGCCAACTTTGAGAGGTTGACGGCAGGGTTAAGAATTGAGGTAGGAATTTTACGTTTTTAGAATGTTTTTTTCTTTAATTTATCTCGATACATATTATCATCTGGGAGCGTCGAAATAAAATTTAAAAAACAAGAAAAGGACCACCCTATGTGAACAAGTGTGAATAGGTGGAAGAGCACCCCCCTTGGTGGAGGCCATTGTGGCGGGCAAAGCGAATGATTCGTAAGTAGGTACGTCGGTGTCGTGGTTCGTGGTGAGATTACCGGTCGAGATGGGACCGTCGTGGCGGTCGTCAAGCTCCGAACATTGTGGCGAGTGAGAAGCAGCGCGCGTCATAGGCGATCAAGTAGTTACGGGCCATACGTGTCAGCCGCGGTGCCCAGCGAGACGTGGCCGAGGCTGGGAGACACGTCGGTTGAGAACCGAGAGATCCATGTTTATCGAGCTGGTGAAACACTTGGAAAGGCGGCTTCAAGGCTTCGGGGCCCTAGCCTTGGTCGCGTTTGATTGCCCAATATTCATAGACTTTGGCTTCGAATTGTTCTCACTCTTTATGCTTCGTACCCCAAGTCTCTACGATCACAGTGACTATGGTAACGGTGACTGTGGTATTCGGTCGATGGGTTCGCAGCACGTGATTGAAAAAAAAAAAATTAAATCCCAAGTCTTTTCGTTACAACAGTTTCGTTTTGATCGCGACATCTAGCTGAGATCGGGGATAGCGAGTGATAGGTGATGAAAAAATAAAGGAGGTGATGGAATAGAGAGAGGGAATCTACTACGAATATGGGTGGAAGGTTAAACTGATGAGATAAAAATAAATAAATGTCGAGGGAAAGGATGGTTGGTTGGATGATAATTGGATAGCCGTATAAAATAGATTTTTTTTACATTGCTTTTAAAATGGATTTTTTCTTATAAAATAGATTTTTTTATGTAGCATTGAACATCGATTTTTTTCTCATAAAATATATTTTTGTAGATAGATTTTAAAATAGATTTTTTTCTTATAGAATAGATTTTTATATATAGCTTTCAAAATAGATTTTTTTTAAATATGATTTTTCCAGTGTTTGAAAATATACTGTTTGCACGTAAATGTGAAACAATCGGATTGTCATGTGTGAGAATAATTCAGGTGCGACGAATTGGCGGTCTACGACGCAAAAACCAATAAAAATAGTATTTTTTTCGAATTTAGCTACCGCAATTTGCACGGTCACGTACAAACACATGTACGAACAATGAAACTCGAGAGAGTCGATGGATAAACTTTCATGGGCCGGAAACGATTCGTACATCGTGATAAAAAGATCTTTCTCCGGTTGACCATATTCCGACGGTTGTTACAGGCACGGGGGATAACAATGTGAAATATCAGCATCGGCTGGTGCGACGGAACCGTAGTGCAAGAGTCAAACGCTTTGGATTCGGTTTGAATGCGCGGTCGCGAGCTAGGACGATAAGAAATCGACGTTATTTCTGCTTGGCTGTTGCTCGACGCGAGGAGCGATAGAGAGAGAGAGAGAGAGAGTAAGAGAAAAAGAGCGAGAGAGCGAGAGATAACTTTGTAACAATGGCACTGCCGCTGTCACGAAACGATCGTAAAGAAAACTTTCGATACCATCGGACAATACAATCCATAAAGAACCATAAAGATGATAATCATAATAATAGATATGTAACAATAATCATAGATTTTTTTTAAACAAAAGACAAATTGCACGAAGGTCGAGTTTCGATTATGTAAAATTATTGAAAATTCTAAAGATCCAATATTTTATTTATAATTGTTTCATAAATATTGGAAAATCAACTTTCTACAAATTATTCCATCAGCTTTGAAAGTAATTTTTGTTTTTTGTTTATTATTTTTTAACCACACGGATAAATTTTTCGACATTTATAAACTCTACACGCTTATATAAATTATATATAAATACAATAATATAAATTAATAATAATAAGATCAATTATTATCTATAAACATACATTACTTTAATCATAAAAAATATAAATCTATATACATCTTTTTTCTACAGTTTATATACCATTTTTATCGACTGATGGTAACACGCAGCGGTTAAACCATTCAACCATCCAAAGCGCGGTAAAATTTCCGACAGTCGAATATAATTGAACAGTCGACGTAAATTGTTCGTAACGTTGGAGCAGAGGTTACGAAGCAAGTTTCCGGGAACACATCGTGAATTCAAGGTTCGCGAAATTTGACGGATAATCCGATTTGGAGGATCACGGATGCACATGCTAATAAGGAGAAACGTGCGTTAAGGGGATGAGAAGTAGGGGGGGGGGGGAGGATTTCCAGAGCCACGATACATGCGCGAGGAGACGCCACAGACGTTCGCCGCGGTAGCTTGCGGTACGTTACGAACGCGCTGAAAGGATGAGTTACAGGGTGGATAGTATTAGCGAAGGGGTTCCCTTCGGCACTCGGAGAGCCCGGAGCCCTCGCAAATGCACCTACGGCGAAGCTGGGGCACAGGAAGCCGGGAGATAAGTGGATCCTTGCGGTCGAGGAGCGGCGGAGAGTGGATGTACCAGTGGAAATGGATTTTCCTCTCAACGCTGACCCTCCAACCGGTCTCCTCATCCCTCTCGTGGCTCCATTCGGCATCGGTTCGTCATTCACGAAAATTATGATTCGGGCTTTCAGCCTCGAGAACGTAATTCCCCATTGTTGTTCGAGTTGAACGAACTTGTCGTTCAATCATCAACGACGTTTCGACAAATTGAATAGTCGAGCTTTTTCACGAAGAGGGTGTGAAAAATTGTTCAGTCGCGACTGAGAGCTTAATTTTGGAAAACAATGGATTTTCGGTTTAGGGAACTAGCGACGAATTTTATTTGCATGGACGAAAACCTGATGGCGTATTATATGAACAATTGATGGAAGACTATGAAGATAATGAGAAACTTTGAACGAGATAAATGGGAAAATTGTTGATCTTTGATTTATTGTTTTTTTTTTTTTGTGGATTGTGGGAGAGGGAGGGATTATTTTAGCAATGTGGATGATTTTGTTAGGGAGTTATTCGTATTTTGACGTACTTTCAGTAAATAAGGGATTTATTTTCATTATCACCATATTTTTATTTTATTATTAATTAATTTTATTCCTACGAACAATAGAACGACCTGTGGAACATGGAAAAATGTACATATAGAAAAATAGAATATTCATAGGTGAACGCAATTTTATAATGGGGCAAAATGGCATATTTCAAAAATATATAAAATAAAAATTCAATAAATTTGTATACGCTAACGAAAATCGGTCGGATGGAAGTTAAACCCGCGAATCATTCGAATCCCTGAAATTATTCATACTTCTGCTAAATTTTATATATTTTACAATTCAATATGAATTCTCCGTCGAATCGAAAGTGATCATCCGTTCATTCCTCGGCAGTTTTTTTTTTTTTTCAAGCCGAACGATTTGTCGAAAATAACATTTTTCAAATCACGGGCAGTTGTTTTTTTTTTCTCGTCTCTCGGGTATACCATTTTGCCCCCGGGAATGGTCAGTACCAAAGACGCGAAAAAGTTTGCGAAACTCCAACTTATATATATATACAGATATATATATATGTTTCCTTTTTTCTTTATTCGCGTTTTACCTCGGAGCGCAATGGGTCCGCCCGGCGGCAGGCTCGGAGGCTCTCGCGAACCATACGGACAAGCCGAGTGCGCGCGGTTAATTAATCTCTCGGTCATTTAGTTTATGATTCCCCAGCGTGGCACGAACGCGGAGTCGTTACACTGACGCAAATACTTCACCGTACAACGAGTGTAATTGACGTTGAGAATTAAATTATTCGTCCGACCGCGTGTAACGTACATATATACCACACTCGAGTCCCAATACCACCTTCCATCCAAACAACTCTTACGGTAATACATATGTACGGGCGATTCCAAGTCAAACCGTGTAAACATTTTCTCAACTTTTTAAATCATTTTCACGAAAAATCGTAGCTCGCGCCACCTTTAGGAGTAGTGGGAAAATTCTGAAACAAATTAGGGTCTATTTTAAAGCGAAAAAAAGCCGAAAAAAAATGTAAAAAAAATGTAGTCTCAAAAAATGGGAAATGACCCCACGGTTTTACTCGGAATGCCCTATACGTATATTCGTATACATATATATTTATATAAAACGCAACCGGTAGACACATTAGCTCGGTAATGTTCGTCATAGTTTTATCATCGTGTACATAAACGAGCGAACTTATTCGATATGCAATCGCAATTTTGACGAATGATAAATATCATATATATGTGTATATGAACTCTCGCTCCAAATAACGCTGATGTTCCGTTACGTCTGGTGCATTTATCAATTGTGATCGCGATTGTGAATAATGTAAAACCGGTTTTTTATTTTTATTTATTTTTTTTTTTCACTCGACCAAATCTGGACGTTGATATTTACACGGCGAGTCTCGTTGAATAACGCGTAATCCGTCGAGGTTATAATTTACGCGAGAGAGTACCTGTCAAAATTAAATGCATCGTTTGGTCCTCTCGAGAGAGACTGCGTGGCCACCATCTTTCGCCGTATGAAAAAAAAAAATGTAGCATCGTGAACCGGAAGAAAGACGAGACTGAGGTTGAATTGAAAAAAAAAAAAAAAAACATTTTACACTTTAAACGCACGCACTTGGCCGAATGGCACGAGATGAGAATTTCGTTGTGACGTAATTATCGCTGGGGCACGCGAGTCTACCGACTGACACAGGGGCTAACCCGCGGTGCTCCGCAAAACTTTGTGGCGTTTATTCTACGGGGGGGAAAGCAGCGAATACACCGTGCAAAGCGTACGAACCCGTGAGTTACACATATATATATATATATATATATGTATGTATATGTATAGACACTTTCACCGCGACGGTATATGCGAAACGTTGTTCGCAGTCTCGCGTGTCCGGCCGAAAGAGCAAATCGAAGAGGAAAGTAAGTAAGCGATGTATATACATATATATATATATATATATATATATATATATATATATATATATATATATATATATAGCTTGTCTAGCACACTTCAACAGGTGACGTCGACCGATCTGAGGACATCCCCCCGTCAATATCATCCGATATCGATGCAAAACTTTGCAACTTTGCTTCCTCCAAATCGTAGATAGTAGAACGAGTATTTCTCAATAAAAAAAAGGTATTTTTTCGTGTAGAAATGACAGTTTTGTAAAATTTTTCCAAATGGTGGACTCATGAATTTTACGAAATCCGTTCGATCGAACGCTGTGCGATGACGATCGTGTACAAATATAAATATAAAACGATAGTTGAACGAAACCTCCCAGAGCCCACCAGAAGCACCGCACCACCGACGGTGGCAACACACTTCAAACGTCATTTTTATTATTTTTATTTTTTTTATTTTTTCAATTCTTCTTTGTTTCGCGATATTTACGGATCGACCGTATATCATCGACTCGCTAATCCTTTCCCCACCTGTAACTCGATATTTCGTCCATAACGCACGTGTGCAGTTATCACTGTGTATATTATAACACCCATAGATATATAAATATATAATATATAAATCAATAAATATATGATGAAATGATTTATTGATTAAGCTCAATAATGCTAGACAACAAACCGATTTATAATCGTCCGTGTGGTCCTGTTATTCATTGAACGAAATATACGTCTCGGTTACTTTGCATCGTCTCTCTGATCCCCTCCCCCCTCTACCGCCCCCACCTGGCAGACTCGTCGAGTCTATTCTTTCGCGAGCAAAGATTTTCCCAGCCCGTTGAATTCCAACGAGTGATCTACAGCCCTACCGCGATAGAACCCACGCTATTTTTTTTTTTTTTTCGTTTCATTCGTACCAAGCATACCCATAACCGTGGATCGTCGATCAGTGTGACGAAGGGAGTGTATACCCTTTTTAATAGCTTCGTCACGAGTCGGAAAGTCGGCCGTCTTCTAACCCTCGTGAAAAAAAAAAAAAACAAAAAAAACAAAAATGCTTCTCTTTCGCTATTCCATTATTTCACATCGAACAACGGGGAATGGATGTGCGCTCGTCTCGTCACGCGGGCACTCTCGAAGGCCTTTGACTCTCGTCGTCGTCGTAGTCGTCATATCGACTCGTCGTAGCTTCAATGCTTTTATCGTCACCACTCCCTCTCGGTATTCTCACTCGTCCCAGCCACTACAATGGCTCCATCATCGACTGCCTCTTTTACTGCGAACAACATTTTCTTGGATAATGCAGTTGAACGAAAAAAGAAAAAAATATATATATACATATATAAATCCATTATGTGTAAATACATGTAATTGGACGATCAAATATATTACGATTTTATTCACACACGAGATTTTCCAGAGACTATGATTGCACTTGTGTGTGTATTTGTGTGTTATTATACTTGGAGCTTCGTAATTTTCGTTAATTATAATACGTTGTTTCTTAAACGGTCATTAACGGGATATAAAGGGGCCCGGTAATTGGGCCACTTAGCTAGCATACGGCAGAAGCTGAACGCACCCCCACTCACCCCCTCGCCGCTCGATACCCCAATGCATACCATTACATACGTATTTCGTAGATAAAGCAGTTTCGGTTTGCGCATTGAAATATATATCTGTATATATATATATATATGTATATTGTGCTCTATGTGATACGTAAAGTAAGGCGGGCACTTTCCAATTGCATAACCCGAGCCCGCGCCTTCATTCGGTTATGTCAGAAGAAAGTTGCCGCGGCGTCGGAGTCGGCAACGTGCGGCGATCGGTTCCCATTCTGGCTTCGAAACGTGTGTGTGTCTGTGTGTGTGTGTGTGTGTGTGTGTGTGTGTGCTCAACGAAGAATCACAGGGGCTCAAAGAAACCGCGTGTGCGCACACACGAGTCGTCGGCTCTTCAATGTGTTCGATCTTCGCGAGCCGGTCTCTCCCGTCGAACTCGCGAATGCTGCTCGCCCGCACGCGCTTCAGTCTCGGTCCCCGGTATTATAAATAAACGCGACGATCGACGACTAGCGGTGGCGGGGCGTCGCGTCGGTGGCGCTAATGTCGTGATTGTGGGCGATGCTGGGTCGAATTTACGAAAGATAGATATTCGGAATGGGTGAAATTTTAAACGGAAAAAATTTTGAACGGCGAAAATTTGAAAGAGCCAACATTTTGGAACAGCCAAAGTTTTTGAACGGCAAAAATTTGGAACAGCCAAAATTCTGAACGGCCAAAATTCAGAACGGCAAAAATTCAGAACGGCCAACATTCTGAACGGCCTAAATTCAGAACGGCCAACATTTAGAACGGCAAAAATGTTGAGGGCGCGATGCCCCGAAAAAATCGCCTATCAATAGTTTTCTACACTTTTTTTTGCGATTTTCATACCAGGAGGGAAACGCTTTGAAACTTTTTGGGTAGGAAAGCCAAATGATGAGGGAAAGGTAGGAAAGGTCGAGGTCGAAGGGCACGCGTGTTGTGACCGAGATACATTCGTTGAATATCACGGTTTGCCTTGTTGTGTACCTGTTTGTTCGAAAACACGATTAACACCCCGCAGCGAGGACTACCTTCTCCCCCCCCCCCCGAAATCCCTTTGACGGCCCTTCGGAAGAACGTCTTTGGGTCATGGTGAGCCAGGAGCCGCGAAATTCTTCGGCCACGCGACCTCTTCATGATTTATTACTCTCGATCGTTTCTCGTCCGTTAATTTTCACCCTGTGTAACACGTCTTTGTGTTGTGCAAACGGTCACGTGGCTTTGGGAAATTTTCACGGGTTCTTTGGTCGCCGAAAATGTTGGATGAAACAGCGTACCGTGAAAAACAAGGTCAGT